>NW_021024936.1:427299-610331 GCF_004153795.1 Camellia sinensis | reverse complement strand
ATGAAAATCACTTTAACCATTATTGGTTTTAATTTCTATTTCTGCCCCTCATAGAAAAGAAATCACTCAACTAGTATCTACACATTAGGCCCATAACACATATACCCTTAAGCCTATTAACTAAATTGAATCACTTAAATTGTAGGCTTCTTATAAATGATAACACCACATTTAATTATGTGGTCCCATTGAGACATTATCTAACAATCTCCCACTGGACACATATGTATCCTGAAAAATGTGCTTAACTTTAGTGAGCTCAGAAATTTGTTATCATAACTTGAGGGTATCCAAACAATCTTGTCCATTAACTATATTAATATAGGATCAAAGCGGTCTTGGTTACATCAATGTAACTCGACCCACCAATGGTCACGTATACTAATACAGCTAAATGACATAGATCAATCATGGATGCGTAGCATGGAAATTACATGTGATGTGATCCATACATCCTATTTCCAACTGGTCCTACTTAACTTTATTGAGATCAATACTTAACAATACGTAACAGAGCGTATAAAACTGAATATTTCATTTCTGCAGAAATTAATCTAATTACATAGATAAAACTCAAGGCTGACATAAAGCAGTAATATAAATCAAACTCCTACTAAACCAGAATGTTCTCAAATAGAACAACACCCATTGAGCAGTGGCTCATGAAAGACCTTGGGTGATAGTCCCTTCGTAAGTGGATCCGCTATCATGGAGTTTGTCCCAATGTGCTCTATGGAAATTGTCTCTGCACTTTCTGTTTCTTTGGTTCTGGACCCTGAGGAATAGCAACTTCCTTTCCTTATGCTTTCTTTTGCCCGTATGCTTGGAGGTGCTTGCCAGATGAGCACTTTCAGTCCTTTCTTGCTTCAATCTCTCTTCTCTTGCATACAAAATGAAATGAGCTCATTGAGAGTCCATTTCTCCTTCTGCAGTTATAACTGACCTTAAATTGGTTAATTTGTGAGGAAGAGAGATGAGAACTAAATGCACGAGCAAATCATCAGATAGGTCGAGCTTTAGTGCCTTAAGTTTTGAAGCAAGATGAGACATTTCCATGATATACTCGCGAACATTACCCTTGCCTTTATACTTTATTGAAATCAAGCTTGCTAAAAGTGTGCTTGTTTCAGCCTTATCATTTTTAGCAAAACGCTTTTGAATTTCTGAAAGAAATTCACCGGCAACGGTAACATCCTCTGTTATTGCACCCGAAAAACTTCTGGAATCCCACGCTTCATGATCATAAGACTTAGCCTGTTAGAACGATCCACTTTTCAAAGTACACAGTTTCCTCAGGAGTACTTTGTGTAGTGAGAGCATTCGGTTTTGGCATCCTTAATGCCAAGTCTATGTCCATGAACCGAGAACAATCAATATGTTCTCTTTCCAGTCCTTAAAGTTTGTTCCATTTAACATTGAAACATTGTTCATGTTGGCAGAGATTGAAGTATCGACATTAAAGCTAAATAGAAAAGAAAATAAAGGGAATAAACAATTATGCTCACATTAAGTAACCAAACAGATAATCTCTAAATAAATTAATTTAATGACAACATCTCAAGATACCTAGCACAACATTAATACCAAGCCTTTGGGTAGTGATATTAACTGTAAGTGGTATTCTTGTTGTAATGATCAAACATTGACAATAAGTTATGTCAAATAACAAATCTATCTTTTGATGGATTTATTATTCACATTAGGTTTCCTTGACAATTGGCACAGTTTATCACCACAAAATGTGTGTGTAATTCTGCAAGTCTTAATCATGTCTTTGGACCGATAAATACCCGCATGAGATACACAGACAGAACTTCAAAACATTCCATATAAACAATCTAGACAAGAGAGATCACTTTTGTGACATCTTGTTTGAATTGACTTACATTGAGAATGTTAGAAAATTAAATTTCCGTAGACGTTGTATGAAATTACATTAAATTTAAAGATTTCTAAATTTGTTACCCCGTATATGTTATATAATCTGCAGCAATCCCAATTATATACATAATATATATTTAAACACATGATTTATCCATTTGAAAAATGAACCGCCCATCGAATTATGTTCTATTTCCGAGACAAAACAGAATTTGCAGCAGAGGAAAAAAACAAAAATACAAAAAACAGAATCTGATTCCAGGAAACTAAATAGGATGAATAAAAGCATATCTATTCTGATAATACACATGATATAACCGCTCTGATACCACTTGTAAACATAAATTTCAGAACATGAAACTTCATGTTTCGGATCATCTACCATGTATATCATCAAAGAAAACAAGACTAAAACTTACCCGAATCCATCGATGAACGGTTAAACGGAAGCGTCTGATTGTCAATAAAACCTTTGATATTGACTATGTTATTGCCTTCTAATCCTTTCCCCTTTGGTGCCTTATGTTTCTCCTTGAGAGGATTTAGAAAAAAAAATGGCAGTGTTCTTATTTTCTTACCTTGGAAGGAATAGGGACCATAACCTTTTAAAGGTTGTAATTGGTTTTCAAAACCGAAAGGTTGTTGAAGTTCAAAAGGAATGAAAACCAACTTTAACCATTATTGGTTTTAATTTCTATTTCTGCCCCTCATAGAAATAGAAATTACTCAACTAGTATCTACACATTAGGTCATAACACATATCCCTTAACCTATTAACTAAATTGAATCACTTAAATTGTAGGCTTCTTATAAATGATAACACCACATTTAATTATGTGGTCCCATTAGACATTATCTAACATGTGGCTTTTAGATTTCTGGAAAATTAACTCCAAAATATATTTTTCATCTACTATTAGTTCTTCTAATTCATAACATATTAGTCTTGTTGTACTAACATTACATTACTTATCTCTAACCTCTGGACTCCAGGTGTTACTTTTTTCAACAAAGATATCTAAAACTATTTTTCTTTTGATATAGATATGAATATGACAGTAATGGAGGGGATGAGCATAACACTACCTATCTAGTAGCTACTTCAAGTAACACAACAGACGAAAATGCCCGAATCTTTTGGGATAGCATTTGGTCTTAGGATTTACTCACCTTGCACTATTTTCTTTTCTCTTTTCTTAAAATTTTTCTGATTTTTCTCTTTTTCCTTAGTAGTGAATTATGTTTTTTTTACTTGATGACTTGCATCTTAATATGAAGTGACAAACCTTTTGGTTGTAAACTATAATAGAAAAACCAATAAGAAGGATTTGCCAAAGTACATTTGATTTGATCAAAGGTAGGAGTGGCCTTTTGGGTTAAGGTTAATTTGGAGATCATTGATAATTTTTTTGTGATACCGCTCTGTTTTTGGGGTGTAGTTGAGAAGTTGTGTACATTTGATCAAAATATGTATTTTCAAAGTATGCTGAAACAGAGCACTTTGCTCGAGCGCAACATTGGTCGCTCGAGCGAATCACTTGGTTTGCAAAAGTATGGATGGTCCAAATCTGTGCTCGATGTTTGCTCAAGCCAAGGTGTAAGGTAAAGGCAGTCACTCCAGCGGTGACTTGGTCACTGAGCCAACTTCAATTGTATGGAGAAATGTTGGATGCATGAAATGTGCACTCCAGCAATGGATTGTTCGTCGAGCGGTGAGGCAAAATTCTGGAGATTCATAACAAAGTTGAGCTTAAAAGCTTGTAATTTCAAATCAATTTCTTGCATGTCTTGACAAAACTTTGGAAACACTTACAAAATCTTCCAAGAACATGAATACAAAGCCAATTTGCAAAAATTAAAGCTCAATATCCCAAGGATTCAAACCAAATGTTCATCATGTATCAATGTTTCCATACTATTTTCCAAAGCTTCAAAAACATGCAATTCATTTTCAAAACTTTGTAATTCATGGAATTAAGCATGAATTATGCTCCAAAAATGGTGAACTCAACAAAACTATGCATGCATGTATGAATTAACTCTAAAATCAACAATCTTAGTCAATTCTTGTACTTAATCTTATAATCTTTAAGTAATCACTAAATACATAACTAAATTCATGAATTAGGGTATAAAAGCTTACCTAAGGTTTGCAATTGAGCTCAATTTAGCAAATTCTTGAGTTGTGATTCACAATCCTTCAAACTCCTTACTTAATCTTCAAGTTTTTAGCTTCCCTCTATAGCGATCTCGGGTTTTCCCTCCTTTGTTTATTGTATTCCAGACTCGGTTCCGTGGATGATGGTTGTTGTCGATATTATATTTCCGCCCTTTAGCTCTTTGAGTTTGAGTTTAGAAATGTCTTGGGCGTGTGCTGAACAGGTTGGTTGAGCTTTGGTTCCTATTCTTGTTCATTCCTTTTGAACTTCCACAACCTTTCAGTTTTGAAAACCAATTACAACTTTTAAAAGGTTATGGTCCCTATTCCTTCCCAAGTGGAACTGTTTTTTTTTTCTAAATCCTCTCAAGGAGAAACATAAGGCACCAAAGGGGAAAGGATTAGAAGGCAATAACATAGTCAATATCAAAGGTTTTATTGACAATCAGACACTTCCGTTTAGCCGTTCATCGATGGATTCGGGTAAGTTTTAGTCTTGTTTTCTTGATGATATACATGGTAGATGATCCGAAACATGAAGTTTCATGTTCTGAAATTTATGTTTACACCACAAGCTTGGTATCCCACATAGTTTGTTCTAATTACATTCTCTCATTTTGATACTGAGCATGCCCCCTTCACAACTACCTGTAGATGAGTACAACTATTAAGGACCATTAATTAAATTATGAATAGAATGTGAAACAATATTTTCTATGGCTGAAACATATATGTATTTTTTCGATTGCTTTTAAGCTTTTGTTGTATAATTGCCACTTATTTGTGGTTGAGGTTTTTTGTTTGTTCATTCATGTATACTCTTTGAGTAAGCCCTAATATTTTACTATCTGAAAATATTTCATCATGATACATAATAAAATTGTCTTGGTTTTGTTTTTGAACACCTATAGATTTCAAATAGTATATCAAGATTTATGCATTGTCCTTCCAATTGTTGTACCAAATTTAAACTTGTGTCCTTCAATGATTTAGCCAATTGTGAAAACCAACTCTAAAATCCAAGTGCACATCTGGTGTGAACAAATCAACTTCACTTCATGCAAAAGAAATGACAAAGTTGCAACATTATTGGCCTAAAAAAATGCATGGATAAACTGTTTAGAGGAAGGTGCAGTTGATTGCAACAAAATAGGTACAAATGTGTCAGATAGCATTGCCAGTAAAAAGAGATTTAAGGTCGCAAGAAATTTTCTACATCTTTACCGATAGCAAGATCCAAGGTTTAAGCATTTTGAGTTTCTTCCTTTTTTAGTACTCCAAAACAATTGACTTAATGAAATGACTGAATGGACCAAGTGGACACAATTTTTACTTTTATGAGCTTGTTGAAACAACAATCACAAAACCAACCAAAGGAAAAGGTATAATATAACAAATGTGAAGAACAAAAATGTAAATACACTCTAGTGATACTAAATAAATAATATATATATTTTTTTATTAACCAGCATGTGGAGAGACAAATGAAAGGAATATTCGAAATTGAAGAGTTTATAGGAAGACAAATTTTCAAAACATTTTTTTTTTGAAAATTTATTAAATAATATGTATGAGAAAACCCTATCAAAGATATAAATCGAAATATGTCATATTTGAAAATATTAGGCCTGGTAGAGTCCTTATAAAAAGCTCAGGGCAAATAAAAGGGAAATGCGTAAACCATCAAAACAATCTATGGTGGCTTTGGACTACTCCATCCATGTATATAAATATTATGTTCAACGGATGATTCCATCAACCCCAACACCCCCTCCAAAAAAGAAAAGAGGGAGTGAAATGGAAAGTTTGTAAAATATTGATTGAGAAAAAGAATAACACATGGATAAGAAAAAGAATAATCACAGATCTATGCACTTTGAAAACACATTTTTCCCACATAGCTAAATAAGATTTGTAGTTTGGGCCATAACTAAAACACGTAACTTTAAAGAAAATCAAAACTCATTTACAAAGCCTCATGGATCATAAATTCATACCCAAAGATGCCAAAAGAGCACAATATATGCACACAAAGAACATTTATCTATAAGTATTAGCAAAACCAAAAATCAAGTAAAAATAAGAAAAGGTAAGTGGACAAAAAATTTTTTTGTTAAAAACACCAATTTCTACCTGGAAGTTTTGAAAAGGAAACAGTGTTCTTTATCCCTACTGAAGAGAATCTTACTTCGGCTCTTAATTGCTTAAAAGACTAAAAGAAAATTAAAATAATTATGTTAAATTTAAACAAAATAGTGACTAGAGCTATGAATTTAATCATCTGACCAGCGTAGAATAGACATTCAACATTGGTCTTACCAAAAAAAAAAAGAAAAAAAGAAAAAACAGGACCAACATTGGTCCAATTCTAGAGAATTGTGCTAAAATAGAAAAGTAAAGCAAGCATCTAACTTTTTGACAAAAATGGCGAGTGTACTCCTTCATGAGTGATGTAAAACATTAGGATATTTGGAGAGAGATTTTCAGGATAACCAAAGTCCATGATCTCTACAATTTTTGATGAAAAAGTAAATCAAATATTAACGTAGGTAGCTAGAAACAAGAGCCCAATCTTGCACACATTGAGCATTTCAAAAGTACAAATATAAAAAAGTTCAGCTTCGAAGATGAAAAGTGTGAATTGGAAGATCATACAACAATAGCGCATAATTTGCAATAAACGCATGAACAAAAGCAATTTTGTCTTTTCAATAGTACGTGCACATATGCATGTGATTATATCGAATCAAGTGGCCATCATATGTATCATATATTGTTGAAAATATGCAACAAAGCACGATGAAAAAGGGCAAGACACAAATAAGAAACATATGATAAATCACAAACAAAAATAGATGCTTGTTTTGAAGATTTTGTATGAATGGCGGGGCCATGCTTATATTGAACTAACTAATTCACCACACAAAGATGCTTGACTCAACAAACACATATGCTTGATTCACCAAAATTGGGAAGAATTTAGGTAGTTTGGTCTCACATTAGTGGCTATAAGATAACAAAATTATCTAAGAAATTTTAACAAATACATGCCGTCCATTTCTTAGATCAAGTTTAATCATATGCTTAGTCATGATCTCAAGTAATAATAGTAAATTTATGTAGAACCGAGATTAATTTTCTACAAAATCTATGACCAAGACGATGTGAAAGTGGCAATTTTTAAAATTACAAAGAAGATTTTATTTATTTTTTAAGAAACATTTAAAAAATCCCGAATTTGTAAATAAGAATTGATGTCAAAACCACATTTTTGGAAGCATGAAATTCCAAATAATGCTTGGCATAAAAATAACAAAAAAGGTAAATTTATTGTTTGCAAAACACAAAATACACAAGTGATGTTTCTGCATTTCAACATTTCCTTTTTTAAGTCATTTATACTTGCCATGACTTTATGCAAACCATTAATTTAAAGTGGTTAAAAAATGATAAAATGTCAGCTTATGTTGAACAAAATTGCCATCAGGTATACTAAAAATCTAAAAAATGTGATGACAAGTATTGAATAGTTTACTACAGAAGTAGATTCCATCAACATTGTAGCTGATCATAAAAATATTTTAGGTTATACTTCAAATTGTATAGCAATTACAATGATCAATTGAGATTCATTTGAGAATGGAGGTTGAGACTTGTTACAATAAACTTCTAAATTTCTCAAGACATCAATGTGAAAAAATAGTTTAACACCCAAAGAACTACATGTCTTAGATTGGATAAGATGCAACCACTATGCATTTAGTAACGCACAAGTTTGCTTCAGAAGACTCCAAGCCAATTGAAACAAGGGTAAGAGGCCATCTAAGGAACAACTTATTAAAAAACAATAGAAGCCAAGAATCAAACATTATGGGTCCTTTTCCTTTTTTAGTAGCATTCTGAGGGAGTTCAGCACAAGGCAAAAAGCCCAAAGATATTACTGAAGGATTCTAATGATAACTTTTATTAAACATTGAACACAGAAACTATGACTCAAAAAAATAAAAATTAATCATCACAAGTGAGTGAGTAATGAGGAATCTCATTATCCTTCTACTAAAGAAGGGATATTTTTGCTTTTAGGTATCTACATGCTGAAAACTAACATATGTTCTGACTGCCAGAAAAAGAACAATAAATAAAGTTATCGAACTTCAAACAGCTATGATAGAGCTATTTTGATACAAGGTGGGGGGAGGGGGGGAACCAAGAATCTATCTTCAACCTAGATTTAAATGTAATATCAAAAGGAATCAAACTACTATTTAAAAGTAGCCCCTTTGACCATAACAATGAGAGAGAGTGAGCACCTCAATCGCTATTACAAAAAAAGCCACAAAATCCCATATTGATGAAATTAGTATTATCCATATGAAATGACAACAACAAGAAGTTAGCCCACAAATATAACAAATTCAATCACCAAGCTAACGCAATCCTAAACATTTAAAAATCAAAAAGATTAGAAAGCATCCATCAATACTTCCATATAAAAATAAAACATATTTTTTAAAAATACACAAACAAGGAAATTACAATAATAAGAAATAAGGGGTTACCCATGAAAGAAGAAGAACTATTTATATTTATTTATTTTGGTAATAAGATATTAAATACATAAATAAATAAAACCATACAAACAGTTAAGAGGTAGTCACAATAGAGATTGCAGAAAAGGTATGACTATCACATTAGCATTAAAAAGGCTATATGTATAGAAACTACTTGAATTGTGTGGTTGGCTTCATAAATACCTAATTTGCAAAGTTCACTGAAAAGATTAAAGTGGCCTTCCCTTGCTTCTAATTACTTGATAAAAAGTAACAAAGAGTGAAACTTCTGAACTTTCATACGTTCTATCTATAGCCACTATATAACATCGAAGCTAAAAAACATGAAATGAAAAAAAAAATATGGAAAACAAATTTGTACCCAAAAGAAAGCAAAATCTAAGAGTTCGGTCTACTTCCCTTAAAAAAAATATATATAAATAAAATAGAGCAAGGAATAACAAACCAAAGAAATAAAAGCAGAGAAAAATGATAGCAAAAGTAAGAACAAGAAAGAAAGCTCCACAAAGAATGAAGAATCAGTGATAATATTTATTTACTTTTTAAAAAAAAAGATTGTTAGCTATTCTAGCTGTGTTTTAACTTCGAAGATTGACCCCTGGAAATCAGAAGGAAAAAAGAAATATTAAGTTACAACAAACTAAAACAGAAAAGGAAACAAAAAAAAAAAAAAAACACAGAGGTACCCAAACAAAAGCTATGGTTGAAGATGATGGCCTTCAATATACGAACAATGGCTTGAAAACAGAGGCTCTTTGATACGTCATTTGAAATTGGTTGAACGTATAGTTAAACCCATAGATCTGGTCCAACACAGCTTCGAGATCGTTGTACAAATCATAAACCCATCGTCATCCAAATCGTCTACATTTAACCCATCTCCAGTACAATTTCAGATCATCGTCATGAGCCATTGATCATCATCCATAATGTGATCTCATTGTCATTGTCGAGAGATAGAAAGAGAGATGTAAGGACGGAGTAAGAGAGAGAGAGAGAGAGAGAGAGATGGCATAGTGGAAGAAAAGAGGTAGATGTGGCTAGCAAGAGGGAGACGTGCTGGTTCTCTTACACAAAGAGTGAGTAATCTGTGCATTTACCAATTGATCCAAAACTCTTTAATAAAACAAAAGTTGATTAGAATAAAGGAGGACAAAACCGGAAAGCAAAAAGAGAGCCATATTTACTGGAGCAACTACTAACTCCCTCTTATATATAAGTGTATACATATATATATATATATTCAGGCAGTAGCTACATCAATATTTAAAGAAGCATCAAGTGAGCATTTCCATTGAAAACATGCCAATCTCCTAGAAAAGAATGAAGAAGACTGATATTTGTAATCATAAATAAACATACAGGAGCCTAGTGCTAAGTCAAAGCTAATAAAGATCACACTTCATTTCATATTTTTAATGATATTTTTAGTTTGTTGATAAAAAAACCTAGTTGAAAAATAAAAGGGTGACAAATTTTTTTAGAAACGGTGACAATATAAAATAAACTAGCCAAGATTTATTTTAACGTTTTTCCATTGACAGGTAGTTTTATACATTGTTTAAGCTAAAACAAATTAAAGTTAGTTTCTGGAGTACGCACATGGTGTAGCTAGAATGAATATGTCATTACTATCTTATTTTCTTTATTCTGCTTTTGCAGAGGTAGCTAATATCATTTACGATAGCTACAGGACCAAGAAAAGAAAACAACTACCTGAACCCACCCTCTTTCTCGAGTGCAACATACACTATAGGATGTTCTTACCAATTACAATTATCTTTTCAAGAATCAAGTGCAAGGAGTAATTTTTTGAGCTGGTCATCAGTTGATCAACATGGTGAGCCCGTACTTCTTCCCATTTTCCCCTTTTGGGTGGTTATTGTCTCCATACACAGGTGAAACTAATGTTGGGGGGTTGGGGTAGGGGTGTTTCGAGTCAAATATATTCGCAAGAATTATCCAAAAACAACTATGAAATGGGCATACTAAGGCACAACCACAACACATATAAATCCAGTGTGGAACTCTTTAATTGCTACTTCGATCTTTGCAGTTGCAACAACAACTGAGCTTCGTTTGATTGAACTTCAATTCTTGTACAACTTTGTTCTTGAAAAATGCTTCTAGCTTTCTTGGTAGCTATGCCTCAGTAATTAGCTTTTCACCATGTGCATTAGAGGTCAAAGGGCTAACCATGAAACTATATTTACAATCTCACATAGAAAATAGTGGCTTGTTTAGATGGGAAAATTATTAATACTAATTTTTCAACCACTATCAGATAAACAACCAACCATTGCTTTTCAAGAAATCTTTTCTTTGTTCTCACCAGCAAAACAGAGAGAGGGAGAGAGGGAGAGAGAGAGAGAGAGATAAATTTCCAAGATACATGGGCTTTGTTCTTATACCACACAAAATTGAAAGGTTGACAAGTAGAATTATTCTCAAATACTACAGATAAATTGCCGAGTGTTCTCAACTCAACATCCATCAAGAAAAGAGTACCATTCAGGCCACTTTAGCCTAAATCCATTAGGCTGCATTTGGTATTATGAACAAAAGATACAGAAATCAGCAGCATAGATCACTTTTGCCTCATTTTAACAAATTTAGCTCAACAGGTAAATATGTTCCAAAATTGATAATAACTACTCAATTAGTGAGCAACATTATAAAAGAATCTATAAGTTATTAAGAAACATCTAACTATTAATAAAACTCCAAAATTGTTGAAAACAAAAATGATGCTTACCTTGCTTAAAAGGTTGTTGTGACCCTGTAGTAGCGATCATTCAACAACATCTAGTTATTAAGGAACATGTTGTTAATATAGCTTTTAATTTTTTTTATTATTATTATTATATATTTTTTTATGTAAAGGTAGTGATCATTCCCTAAGCATTTAATTTTTACCATTTTTTTCAATTGACAAATTCTTCAATAAGTTCATCCTAGTGTAAGAGAAGAGGTATAATAAAACCCTACTAATTTTGTTAATATCATACCACTTAGTGTACCATTTTTGTAATTAGTTTGCTCCGTATCGGTACAAGAAATAATATCATAATGCAATGGGTTTTTCTTAAGCATGCCTTGCATATGGTATATGCAAGGCATATTTATTTTGTTATGTATTTTTTTTTTTTTTTAAGTTGAACATTTTTGTGTTTCTTGTTATAGATTGTTGACCTGCTAAGAAGGTCAACTTAAAGGTAAACCATATTAAAATAATAGATTATATTATATACACGTAAGTATTCTCACAAAAATACTTAACTAACACAAATTCGAGTAAGTTTTCTCATAAAAGTTTTGAACAACACAAAATCATGTAAGTTTTCATAAACTCACGTAAGTGATCTCACAAAAATGTGTAAATTAACAAAAATTTCCCATAAATCATCTCCTTTTTGAAACAGATTGTATTTACCAAACTGTATGCCAATCTAGTTTCTGTGATATATATCTTATTTTTGAATTGAACCCTGTTTTTAAAACTGTATTTACTATCCATGTTGCTACTCACTGAGCTATCAGCTGACTTAGTTGTTTACCATTTTCAGGTATTAGAAGGACTTAGAGTGGACTCATGGCGTAGCGGGGACTCAATTGCATGGACCTCTAGGGCATTTATTTAATTTGTTTTAGGTTGCATTGTCGGGTTTTGTACATACATTGTGGTTGGGTTTGATTTAGAAATATTTTATTTTGTGGGCGGTTTATGTGCCATTTAGTATATATTTTTGGAAGTTGGTTATGGCTGGTTTTACCATTTATACTTGTGGCATGTCACTGGATTGAGTGTTGATTTATTTATTTTTGGGCTTTCATCACATTTATTCTTTATGGTTTTGGGTTCATGTTTAGGCTTACGTGTGCCTTGGGCTAAGTCCCTGTGGGCCACGGCCGGTCATGCCCGGATTTGGGGCGTGACAAGTATTCTCACAAAAATACTTAACTGACACAAATTCGAGTAAGTTTTCTCATAAAAGTTTTGAACAACACAAAATCATGTAAGTTTTCACAAACTCATATAAGAGATCTCACAAAAATGTGTAAGTAACACAAATTTGAGTAAGTCATCCAATAAAATTTTAAACAACACAAAATCATGTAAGTTTTCACAAACTCACGTAAGTGATCTCACAAAAATGCGTAAATTAACAAAACTTTCCCATAAGTCATCTCATTAAAGTTTTGAAGAATACAAAATCAAATAAGTTTTCAAGAAATCACGCAAGTGATTTCACAAAAATGCGTAAGTAACACAAATTCGAGTAAGTCATCTAAAAAAATTTTCAACAACACAAAATCAAATAAGTTTTCACAAACTCACATAAGTGATCTCACCAAAATGCATAACTTAACATAAATTTCCTGTAAGTCATCTCATAAAAGTTTTGAGGAACACAATTAAGTAAGTTTTTACAAAATCACGTAAGTGATTTAACAAAAATGCATAAGTAACACAAATTCGAATAAGTCATCCAATAAAATTTTCGACACAAAATAAAATAAGTTTTCACAAATTCACGTAAGTGATCTCACAAAAATGTGTAAGTTAACACAAATTTCCCGTAAATCATCTCATAAAAATTTTGAGAAAGACAAAATCAAATAAATTTTTACGAAATCACATAAGTGATTTCACAAAAACGCATAAGTAATACAAATTCGAGTAAGTCATCTATTAAAATTTTGAACAACACAAAATCACGTAAGTTTTAACGAAATCACCTAAGTGATTTTACAAAAATGCGTAAGTAACAAAATCAAATCAACTATATCCTAAAACCAAAATAACTCCAAACGAATCCCAAATTTCGTAAAAAGTAGCCAAAATAACTTAAATTACCCACACACTAGATTGTGCAAAAGCAGCCAAATTTCAAGTATATCTATGGAACCAAAACAACCACCGAATCAAACAAAGATGAAAACAAAACCTATGCACATCATATTTTTCATAGTTTCAAAAACCAACCCACCCCAAGTGGAGTTCATAGAGGTGAAAGGGCGAGTTTTGAAATAAGGGAAACAAAAGGGGGTGTTGGTCAAGAGTTTCACAAAATGAGAAAGGAAGAGTTGAGGATGGAGAGAGAGAGAAAGACAAAGAGACAGAGGAAGAGTTTCATACCTTGAGGCAAAATGTTCAGATGTAGTTGTAGAAAATGGAGATAGAAAAGTTTTCACTTTGCGGAAAGGTCTTTGGGTAGCGTCGTAGAAGGGAGAGAAAAATTGTCTAAGTCGTGTTGGGAGAAAAACATTAGGGCTTTCTTAGAGGGGAGAAAGAGGGAGAGAGAAAGATAAACAGAAAGAGAGAGAGAGAGGGAGGAGTTCTTCATTCAGGACAGCAACTGGTTGAGAAGGTTTCAAGTTTTTTCCATTAAATTATTCAATGGTTGAGATTAGTTTGTGAGGATTCAATGGTTAAGATATAAGGTGCACATCATGTGCACCCTTTGAAGGGTTCACATGGTCACAAGACTCGAAAATCAAAAGTGACAAAATAGTGAAAAAGAAAAATTCTTTATTTTTTGCAAGAAACATTTGCGTATATTTTGCAAGAAATCGAAAAGCAACTTTCCATGTTACTATGGTTCGTACATAAAATTTAATAATCTTACATTTTCCAACATTATCATTTATCATGCTAAACAAACAAGGAAAAAAAAATTCAAAATTTTCCCTTTCTCACACTTTCCACTACTTCAATCCTAAAGTTTAGGGTTGCTAGGAAAGCTTCCACGCTTAGAGGGAAGACAATAATTCATGGATGATCTTAGCATCAATACACTTTAAAAAAAGTATGCGGAGGAAATTTATTTTATTAAACATAAGCTTCATGTGGATTGAAAATTAAAATTTAAATCGTATAATAGAGGAAGTTCATTTTAATAAACATAAGCTTCATGTCAACTGCTTTTTAGCTAAAATTAAAATCATATACTTCAATTCTTTTTAGCTTTTCACACTTTTTTGTTGGTTGGAGTCTCTTCCCCGTTATCTTGTCAATTGCTCATGCTTAAACAAGGATACAAGTGAAGTTCAAGTACTATTTGATTAGCATTTTTTAAAGTATTTCTATTGTATGTGAACTACACTCGCTTATATATATATACTTATATTTTTAGAAACCAATCGAACAAATGATTTACTTGAGATGGCTATTTAATTAAACTAGAACAACAAGTATTAAACATTACCAAAAATGCTTGAACTAACTATTTGTCCTAACTTACAAATTGGGAGGTCCCAACCACAAGTTATAGTTGCTTCATGTAAATATCACTAAATATATTTTGGATAAATCTTTGGAGAACATGTTAAGTCAATCACAAGTTTTCAACATCTAAATGCAATGAAAATATAGTTCTAAAATACTTTTTATTTAAATTGTTAACGAACTAGGCATTTTTACAAATATCTTAAATGCAATCAAAATTCAAATAACTTAATTAGCTCTATAAGTTTAATGCCAAAATTTCTCATGAAATATTTTGCAACAAGTCATGGAAGCAAAATATGGTTACAAAATACTATATTAATTAATGTAAAAATGAATTATTTCATTACGAATGTCGACTGAGATATATAAATAGAAAAATAGAACAAAATCCTTATCGAGCCTTGCTTTAGTACAAATTTCGAATCACCGTGAGCCAAGAGAGACTGGAATAGAAATTCAGATAGAACACTAAAGACACATAGGGTAAAAATCAGAGAGTATAGTTTTAGAACATAGAGGATTTTAGAAATATCCACAGAGAGTAAAAAATGTTCAATCGATTGTTCCGGTGTCCAATTTTCCAAATTTAAATCAAAATGTATTTGTGTAATCCAATGGCCAATGATGAAGTTGCACTAACAGTTCCTTATAGAATATTCTAATTCACAGGCTTGTTGAGGTCATGGTGCGCCACTCTAGTTTTGTGCTGATGGGTTCAGATATGAATCATAATCTTGGGTTTAACTCACTTTTTTTAAAATTGAGCTTTTTTTTTTATTTTTTATTTCTTTAGTGATTTTTTTAAAAAAATAATTGGATAAATTACTAATAGGTCCTAATAATTAGAGTTAATTCTCATCAAGTCCTACTAAAAATGGGTCTTAGTAAATCGTCGCTAAAGATAATTTTTTGTGACGATTTTTTACGTATATCGCTAAAATTTGACAATTAGTGACTTTTTTGTCACGATTTTTATAAATTGTCGCTAAAACTTATAATTAGTGACGTTTTCTGTGGCATTTTTTAAACTGTTGTTGAAAATTGAAAATTAGTGATAGTTTTTTGTGACGATTTTTTTAAATTGTTGCTAAAACTTATAATTATGGACATTTTTTGTGACAATTTTCAAATTATTGCTAAAAATTAACAATTAGTGACTTTTTTTAATAGTGTTTGATGAAAAGTGCCATTAATTCTCAAAGGACCTATTAGGACCTACACGTAGGTCCCCCTAGATATTTTAATTTTTTTATTTTTTAGATACACTTAATATAGAGACACTTGAAAAGAATAATGTTTGTGAAAAAAAACTTTATGAAATTCATCAAATACAAAAAATATGAAAATTCAATAGATTTTCATATTTTGTTATATTCAAGAAATTTTTTAAAAATTTTTGTACAAATTTTATACTTTTTAAGTATATCAAAATTAAGTGGATCTAAAAAGAGACATTTATTCATAAATCCCTCTTTATCTACTTGTGTTCCACTTAGTCCAAATTATTTTCTTATGTTCCAATAAGAACTATGAGTGACATAATTACCAAAATACCCTTAATAATAATAAGACGAAATGCACATTAATGTTTATATTGACAATGTGAATTTTTCGTGATGTTCACACTATCAATGTGAATATTTGCACTTCATTGTGAACATTCACATTGTCAAATATGAATATTCACATCGTCAAATTACTAATGGTTCAAAAAATATTTGTAAGGATAAAATTATCTATAAAATACCTTAAATATAAGAATTAAGATTTGGTGGGTCAAAAATTCAAATAATAGGAATTATTGAAATGTAAGAATATATTATAAACTAACTGAGATACGAGTATTTGAAAAAGAATTTCCAAATAAATTTTCCATATAAAGAGCAAAAAACATTGATTAAAATATTTTTAAAATTATTAAAATATAAAAATATGAATTAAAACTCAAAAAACTGTTGTTAAAAACTTGACAAACATGTTGCTAATAATCTAGGGCTTTATGGCCTAGGTGGTCTATAAAATTATTACTTTGATAAAATTTTTATTAAGCTTTGCATATTCACTTATTTTCAACACCTATTAAGCTTTGCATATTCACTTATTTTCAACACCTATTATTGTTTCTAATATGTTTCTTCATCTATCTTTTAGTTCAGGTTGGTTTTTTCTATTCTAAGCGTATGAAAAAATGACAATGCAATTGCAAACTATATCAAATCATCCAAAGATGGGAACTATATATATATAATACAAAAACATTCAAATCATGAACACACAAACATTCATGTATATATATCATAGACACAACACAAATCAAATTTGTGAATACCTTCAATCCATGAATACAACTACTAAACACGAGACGGAGATGAATAAATAAATAAAACCCAGACTCAAAAGCAATAGTAATCAAAACCCTCAGAAGAGATTAAGATTAACTAGATAATTTTTCAGATTCTTCATTAAGAAATTAAATATTTCTTTTACAGAAACATAACAAAATCGATCACAAAATAATAATAATAATAATAATAATAATAATAATAATAAATTGTTCGTGTCCCAACCAACTCCTAGAATACCTCCTTTGATCCCCACCACTGTTCCCTCCACCATTCCCTCCACCATTAGTGTCCTTTGATGGTGGTGATGGTGAAGATGTACCACCAAGCAGTGGTGCAGGGGAGGGTATTGAAATATTAAACTTACTAAGCAGTGCATTTGCCTTGATGTCTAACAGGTCAGCAAGTTCACATTCACTGAAGGTTGCTTCACTTCGGACATCTGCTGCTTAGAGTTGAACCCTGTCATCGATTTCAGCAATTCAGTAGCTAGATGCCGCGTTAGTGGCTGGCTTCAGCATGGTATTGAGTAACCCATGGATGATCATCAAGTTAGAGATGATCTCCTAAAATAACTCCCTCCTCCATTCCCTCCACCACCGTTCCCTCCACCATTAGTGACCGGTAGTGGTGGTGGTGGTGGTGGTGGTGGAGATGGCAAAGATACATACCAGCAAGTGCAGCAGGGGAAGAGGGTACTGCTATGTTGAAGTTTTTCAAGAGTGCATTTACCTTCAGGTTCAACTCTCTCAAATCCACCGTAATGTTCTTCACTTTCATCAAAATGTCCTTTACATCCGTCATCTATTGCCTAGTGTCTAGTCAATCATGGAGTTGAACAACTCAGTGCTTCCCTCGTTGCGGGTCTTGTTGCGGACAGAGGCCAAATTGGCTTCTCATTTGAGCATTGAATCCACCACACCTTGAATAACCAGCAACTTCGACATTTCAAGTCCTATACATTTCACAAACAGTTTAATTCAGTTAGTATATAAACCAAACAACAACACGAAGAAAAGAAATCAAAATCAAATGAAATAAAATATACCCATTTAGGATCCTTGTTGAGAGTTTCATTGTCCTTCTTGTTCTTTATCTCAAGAAAATCTTTCTCCCTCTATCTCATCTATTTCTCCATCCTTACTGGCCAAACATGACTGCAGTCATGTTATCAGAAATGGAATCTCCTACACAACAGTATCTATATGAGAGAAGAATTTATACTAACAAAAAATTTAAGGAAATAGTATATCTGTCAAAAATGTTCTATAAAAATTTATTGCATTTTGAATAGTAAATATCTCATAACATTTTTTAATAATATATATATATATTTAGAACAGTACATAATTCTCCATGGGTTAAAGTGTATATACCCATGGCAAAAGTGAGTCTCATTAAGCTTGTAAATGTGTGATTATAGTATGTGTGCTCTGCAATAAACAAATTAGCAACTCATCAACTAAATTATCTGAACCCACCAACCCATTAAACAATTCTTAATTAGTGTTGACACTAACAAATCTTATAAAAATTAGTGTCAATACTAGCAAAGTTTATCAAAAATTCGTGTCGACACTAACGTCAACACTAGCAAAGCAAAGAAAATCAAATAAATTCAAATCAAAAATTAGTGTCAACACTATTGTTGGGAAATTGATAAAACTCAATTTTCTATTCAACCATACAACCTCATCATTCTCTTAAATTACAAATTAAACTCATCCCGAATTTGATCCCTTAACCTTGCTCTCTTATGCTCTCAGGTTGGTAAAAGAGTGTAGATGAATTTAGTTGAGTTGTTATTCATTAAAGGGGTTGAGCACACAAATAGTTAAGAAATCAATATTTGGTTGCTTTTTATTATGGAAGAGGACTAGCTAGCAGCAATGGCAATAATAAAAGATAAATAAATAAATAAATTGAAAGTTGTGGAGCAAAGCACTGAAACAGGACTAAAATACAGGTAATGATTTTTTAACAAACAATGATAAAGTTTGAAGTAGAGTTTGAATTTCTTTTTGAAAAATTAATATTTTAATCTCTTAATTCCACAACGGTAGGCTAAATAGCTAGCTACAAATAAAATCTAACTTTTAATACATGTGTTAACAGCTCCATTGCATGAGATAAATGCAATAAATGTTCACTAAGTTTTCATAAACTGCTTCAAAACTCTAGCCAAATTGTAAAAAATACAAAATAAAAAATGATGTAATATTTCTTTGGTTCGCCATCATTGAAAATACCAAATTAGAAAGGATAAACTAATTTGAGCACATGAAACTTCTACTCAAAAACCAATTTTTGATGAAAATCTACAAAGCAAACCTCAGAACATTTGGAAGTCCCCCAAAAGATTTCCTTTTGTTCTTTCCAAAGATATGTGTCTTGCACAACCATGGTCCATTTGCACACACAGAGACCCCCCAAAAAAAATGACAGACATGTCAACATAGAACTACTTTGAAGGCTTGGAATAAGATAGATAAATGATACAACAAAAATTCCATCACCAATTTTAAAAATCCGAACTGACAATAAATTCATAAAAAGAAAATTCTTATAAGCAATCTCTCATAAAAAATAAGAGAGAGAATCTCCAAGAACCATTTGAGAGATCATAATTTGCTGCAAATAGTTTTTTTTTTTTTTTCTGAAAAAAAAAAAAAAGTTGCAATGCTATGCCTAGTAAGCTGCGTGGTTCAAAGCTTCAGTGGGTAGAGACTATAAGAATACAACGTACATACTGTTTCTACAAAGGAAATTAGTTACATTTAGAATCATTGCAAATGCAAAAAGGTCTGAGTTACTCCCATGCACCCTCTGATTGATGGTCAATCAGTTTAGTATCAATACTTGTTCTCCTATTTGTGTAGAAACCCGGGAACGTTTATTTACAAGACGGATCTATTGAAGGCTGTTGCCATAAAGATTTTATTAACATCAACCCAGAAACATCAATTTCACCACTCTTACCTGCACAAGATAGATGTATGTTTTCAAGCATCAATTTCACCTCTCTTACCTGCACAAGATAGATGTATGTTTTCAAGCGGTAGCTGCATCTATATTTATTATTTAACGTATCAAGTGAGCATTTGCATTGAACATGGCAATCTCCAGGGGGAGAATGAAGAAGAAGACTAGCATATTTACAATTATAAATAAACATACAGAAGTTTAGTATGATGTCCACTAGCTCTGAGTCAAAAGGGTGACAAATAAAGATCAATTCTCTTTTTTGGTTAAGAGGCCAGCAAAGTTACCTTTAAGCCAATCGTAACATTATTGCATCACAAAACCTCTACTACAAAGGGAACTCTCACAATTAGACACATATTGGCTAAACATTCAAATGAAATCTGAAGGGTTTTTATTCATCTCTAGAACATACCTAATGTAATACTAAACCCTGATGTTGAATTTGCAGCTAAATGTGCAAATTTTCTTCTTAGCATAATGGAATATTTCTGCAATTGATAAACCACCAATGCATGCCCTTCAATTACAGCATAGATGTCAATAAATATCAACAGAATGATATGGAAATACTACAGTTTATGAATTGCTTAGAAGAAAAAGGAACGGCCATAAATTCATCAGATTATATGAATTGAAATTTAGGCCTCGTTTGGGAACAGACTAATTTAGTAACTTTTTGGCTATTTGGCTAAAAAGGTAGGTAAAAAAAACTTGTATGTTTGGGATGACTTTTTGGCTAATTACGAAAAGATGTGCAAAAAGTAGAGAGAAAAGAGAATCTTTGACTTTTTGGTATGGGTTGTTGGCTTTTTGGCTAATTTAGTAACTTTTTGGCTAATTGGCTAAAACAGCCTCTTGGCAAACGAGGCCTTATTCTCTCTGTTCTTACCTGCACAGAGAGAGGGGGAGCGAGAGAAATCAAATTTCTAAATACATAGACTTGATTCTTTCTATGTCACTTGTTTCCTTTTTTCTTTTTCTTTTTCTAATCTTTTTCCTTGTAATGTTGGAGTTGTTCAAAGATGCAGTTTCTATAGCCTTGCAACTCCAGATCACCATAATGGCTATAGATAATCTACTTGGGTTAATTCGAAACATTTTTCAAGCTCTAATATTTCAGTCTGATCTTGAAGAGACTCCCAGGAATAGAACTTAGAAGCTACCAATCATTAAGATGTATGGACAGGTTACATAAGTCTTATTGTTCCAGATGAATGTACTGTAAGGACAAAGAGAGCCAAAATGAACATAGAATGAATTCACAAGATATCCATTAAACAATAATAAAACAAGACTCCTACTATAGTTTCAAATATATATCTATGTACACATACATATAGATTTAGGTGTTCAAACAAATAGATGAAACAAAGCTTTTCCAAGTTTGTGATGGATGGCTTCGGCTGATAAATTGAGTGAGGCATTCAGGGTATATTTGTCTTCTCAAAATTTATTGAATTTGACGATAAAAATGAATTTTATATAAAATTATGACTACAAGCAAAATAGTTTTAAAAAAAATATTTTCCGTTAACACAGCAGTGTCACAAGTCATTTCAAAAATCACAAGGGCAGATTTTGAAATTATCAGAAACCTCAAGGGAGGTCAGTGTATGTGTAATTTACTCAAATAAAAATAAGAATAATTTGATGCTTGTGGTGCTGAAAAAGGCTGCTACCCTTGGATGTAATGATGAGGAATTAAGCTTAAGCCTTGTATGAGGAAGCAAACAGCAAAGATCAAGCTCCTGCAGTTGCAGGTACTACACAAATTCCTTGATTCCACAAGAAATCCTTCCCAGTCCAAGATGATACAGCCTTTAAAACTCCATCATGGATTTGAATAATCTCCATAATCAGCACACGGGTCCTTTAACAAAGTCCCTGCACCATTATCAGAATGAGGGTGCAAATTAAAACTAGATCGATGGGTTGATGAAGTCAATTAGCAGTACATGACCTTCAATTGGAGCAAAAACATGAATGAACTTCTGATAGTCACCACAATCAACACAAGAATATATGTGCTAATAAATACCAATAGAATAATATAACAATAATATGTATTTGAATAGCTTAGAAGAAAAGGAACAGTTGTCAATTCAACAGGAACTTGCTCTTGCCATTGAATTAGGTTAGCATCGAGGTATGTGAGGAGGGGTTTCCTAGCACTGCGGCGGCGATATGAACCTTCAAAAGAGGGGAATCAAAAATTTTGACAGGGTGAAAGAATTATGAGGCATTATGTACATAAATGGACATTATAAAACAACAATAGGCATTCGAACAAGGCAAGAATTGGCTCACCCACTACTGGGAAGGGTATCAACTTTTGAATGGATTTATTCCTTGTTTTTTTTTTTTTTTTCCCCATCCATTTAACAATGACAATCTTATCTATGATGTAAATCCTCTCAAGCTTTGTTTAAATCTCATAGAGCACAAAGACCAACAATGATTGTAATTTGTACCCAATTTGGCACACTACAACAGTAATGCCTCTTCCAACACCACAGTCAGAGATATTTAATCTTCTACAACTACTAAGAACATCTCTAACGGTTCACCAAACATGTCATCAAATCTGAGTAAAAATAATGTGACCAATTCCTCTATTTGATATCAGGTACTCCAACGGTGACTACTGTACCTTTCATCAAACCACAAGACGTCTAAGGGGTCGGCTGGCCGGTCAATGGGCAAGAGCAAAATTATTATTTTTTTTTTTCCTTCATTTCTGTTTCCTCAATTCAAGCAAGAATTCTTCAAAATATCCACAGTGAGAATTCTCACTGGAGACAGAGCATAAATACCTAACAGACAATTTAAAATTTGTGCAAGAACAAATATGAATACAATTACGCAAACATAAAAACAAATCAGAGTAACTGAGAACCAAAAACCAAAAAATACTCTTTTGGAAAAAGATTGAACAACTGTTAATCAAGAATACGTGTATATACATATGCAGTTAACAAGAACAAAAAATGGGAAGATTGACGAATTCAAAGCTAACCGTTATGCAAAGAAACAGCATTTAGAGGATACCCATTTGAGGATTTGAGCTCAAAATGCTTTCTTGAGCGGATTCTTGAGCGAATCTGGGATACCCATTTGGAGGAATAGGTTCTTCATGGGACAATGATGAATTTTGTGCAGAGATGTGTCTTGTGTTTGAATGAAGAGGTTGAGAAAGTGGATGAAGAGGAAGGACATGGACTGAATTGTGTAGCCATGAAATTAAGTGATGATCAAAGAGAGGAGAAAAAGAAACTTAATGGATCAGAAAGAAAGAGACTGAATGGTTAGTGTTTTGATAGAGTGATGACGAGCAAGAAGGAGATGAAGCTATCATACTTTTTGGCTTGAGGTGGTCGACCCTGTCGACCGGGGGTCGACCTCTTAGTGTAAAATTTTCAGAAAATTTTGCTTAAGGTGGTCATCCGGCCGGACGTCCGGTGGGTTCACACTCAACGGCTATACATAGTAAATTGCTTAAAGGTGCAAAACATCTTCAGCTTGGTGAAATTTTTTGGATGTTCTCAATTTGATACCGTTTTGGTGAAACCGTTGGAGCACAAAAAAGTACCCCTTTTTCACCAAATTTGAATTTGATGATAGATTTGGTGAAGGGTTGGAGATGGTCTAAGACCATAAATTCTCTTTCAGAGGACTAGTTGATGACCATATACCTAAGAAAGAAATCTTCAAAAGTACCACTCGCTGTCATTTGTCCTAAATCCCTAAGAAATGACTACTTGTACATAATTCAGTGGGGACTGAAAAAGAATCTACTTGACTTTGTAACATGTGAATTAAAATACAGCAGCGAGAGGTAACAAATAGTCTACAAGAATCTACAACATGTGAAAACATGTTGCAAAGTCATGTAGCAACAAGTCCAAAATAGTTGATGGAGATGTATAAGCCCATGTCAATGTATAACCCAAAAAAAAAAAGAGTTTCACCTAATAATATATATTTTAATGTGTGTAGCTTTACCTTCACATCTTAATAAATTTACTCAATATCATGCATTCCATGACTATCTTTTGGCATGAACTTCTTTATCACTTCTCGAAGAGCCGGATCTTGTCCTTTAGTTGAGAGTATATCTACGATCAAGGAACAATTGGATGCATCTGCTGAAAAACCCCTCTGAACCATTTCCTCAACGAGTATTAATGCCTCATAGCACTCGTGTTGTCCAATAAATCCTCGGATAATAGTGTTGTAAGTGACATCATCTGGCAAACAACCATTATGTTCCATTGTAACAAACAACTTTTGAGCTTCATGCAATAGGCCTTCTTCACAAAGACCATGTATCATCATATTATATGTCTTAACATTAGGATGTAATCCCTTGGAAGAAAGGTTATTGAAAATAGCCCTTGCAATATCAAGCTTTTTATCCTTGCAAAATGCATCAATGAGGATATTATACATAACAATATTAAGATGTAAACCGTTGCTTTCCATCATGTGGAATAATGACAACGCTTCAGAAATATGGCCATTTTTGCACAACCCATCCAATAAGATACCATAAGTTTGAGAATCTGGATTTATGCCTGCAGTTTGCATATCATTGAAAAGTTTTTGAGCAGCTCCACATCTACCTGTTTGAAACAAACCCCATAACACAGCACTGAAGGTTTCAATGTTAGGTTTCAACCCCCTTCGAGACAATTCTTGAAAGAGATGCATGGCCTCATCAATTTTCATCTTCTTGCAATATCCATTAATCAAAATGTTGTGACTAACAATGTTACAGTGAAGGCCCCTATCCACCATGGTATTGAACACTCTGATTGCTTCATCCATTTGGCCTTGCAAACAATATCCATCCATTAGAGCATTGTATGTGACTACATTAGGATCCACACCTCGTTGTATCATGATTTCAAGTACCACCTCTGCCTCTTTCATCTTCCCTTCCTTGGTACATGCATCCAGCAACACACTATACGTATGAACATTCGGAGCGATACCACTATCCAACATTTCTCTAAACATTCCGGCAGCCTCCTTCCACCTGCCAAAATTACATAGGCCATGAATCAAAGAGGTATAAGTGACAACATCTTGACGAATGCCTTGTTCATTCATCTTAGAATAGAGTTTCATAGCATCATCCAGCATTCTATCCTTGCAAAGGCTGTCAATGATTGTGGTATACACTACGGTGTTAGGTTTACAACTTCCCTCTTCCATTATCCTAAGCAAACTAACAGCCCTGATAGTGTTCCCCGTTCTGCAGAGCCCATTAACAATGGTTCCATACATAACCACGTCGGGTTCAATTTCTCTCATTCTCATTAATTTCTTAAATAACTCTACAGCTTCAGGGGTTTTATCGTCCAAAATAAGTCCATTTAACAGAGTGTTGAAGGTAGTTACATCAGGTGTATAACCGCGTTTGAAGAGGGTACCCAAAAGAGAGAACCCAAAATGGACTTGATTCAGGCGGCAATAACAGTTAATAGCAATGTTCAACGTGAAGATATTGACCTGAATGCCTAGAAAATGCAATTTCCCAATAAGACGAAGTGCGATGTCGTAATGACCCATTTTCAAAATAGGTCGTAAAGCTTTAGTGCATTGAGAAATGGGAGGGAAAGGTCGCATTTGGATCAAGCGATTGAATGAATTTACAGCGTCTGGGAGATCATTGCATCGAACAGGAGGAGAACTAGGGTTTCGGGTAGTAGTAGAGAGAGAACGAAACAGAAGAAATAAGAATGAAGAGGGATGATTAATTAGAGAGGGAAATATTCTACCTTTTTGACAATTATGATCAGCAATTCTTCTTCTTCTTCGTCGTCCAATAATGGAAGAAACAGACACTCTTCTTGACATCTTCTTCAAGCTCTGTGTGTGTGTGTGTGTGTGTGTGTGTGTGTGTGTGTGAGAGAGAGAGAGAGAGAGAGAGAGAGAGAGAGAGACAAGGGTGCGTGAGACGGAGAGAAAGAGCGAGAGGAAGAGTTGTTGACGAAATATTTATAAATTCTTCAAAAAAAATTTATAGCTTTAATTGTTAAAATTAATAAATTTTACTATTAATTTAAAATTATTTTTGAAAACATATATTAATTTGCATTAATAAATAAATCTTTTTAGTTCTATCTTAATTCCTTAATTTATTTTTAATCTAAATGATTTATATATTTTCATCAAGTTAAATAGAAAAAAAAAAAAGAGAATTTTATTTATTAAATTCAATGTAAGTATATAAATTTTAGTTTTAAATAAATTATAACAACATTACTTTAAAATATAATCAAATACAATAACAAATCCTAATCAACTTTATTTTAATAATTTGCCTCCTCCACCACCATAATGAGTCCGAATCCTCGGCCGCCTATTCTTGCGGCCATTCTTGCAACACCCCCAAAACGACGTCGTTTTGGAGGAAATTTTAATTAAAAAAAAAGAAAAGAAAAAGAAGACAAAACAAAATCAAAGAAGAAGGAAGAGGACAGATCTCCTTCTCTGGGTCCTTCAATCTCTGTTGCTCTGTTCAATCGGTTTTTGTGTGTTGAACAAAAATGAAGATATTGATGATGATGATACATTTGCTCTGTTTTCTTCAATCTAGTTTCTTCACATTCAGAGGAAAAATAACATGTATCAGCAAACTCAACATTTCGAAGCTTTGAAAGCAAGTCCTGAATGTCCCCAAAAAACCCTATTTGAATGCAAATCAAACACCTTCAGTTGCATCCATGAATCAAACCCACTTTGAGTCGACTCTGAATCAAACCCATTTTGGGCTGAGTTGAATCCATTAATCAAACCACCCATTTGAATGCAAATCAAACACCTTCAGTTGCATCCATGAATCAAACCCACTTTGAGTCGAGTCCGAATCAAACCCATTTTGTGTTGAGTTGAATCCATGAATCAAACCCACTTCGATTCCATGGTGCTAAGATGAATCCATGGTGCTGAGTTGAATCCATTAATCAATCCATGAATCCATTAATCAAATCCATGAAGTGAATCCATGAACCAAACCCACTTTGGAACACACAAAGTGAATGAATGGCATCTGTTATCCATCTCTCTCTCTCTCTCACACGGCGATGCAGATTTCTTCTCCTTTCTTCCTTGATTCTGTTTTGTCTTCTTCTTCTTTTTTCTTTTTTTTTTAACTGAAATTTACCCCAAAACGACGTCGTTTTGGGGGTGCCGCAGAAATGGACGGCCGAGGATCCGAACTCCACTATAATACCTTTCCTTTATCTCAAAAAGATCTCTCCCTCTGTCTCATCTGTTTCTCCATCAATTCTTGCTAGCCAAACATGACTGCAGTCATTTTATCAGAAATAGAATCTATACTAACAACGAAATTTAAGGAAATAGTATATCTGTCAAAATGTTTTATAAAAATTAATTAAATTTTGAATAGTAAAATATCGCATGACATTTTTTAATAATATATTAATTTTTCTGTAAATTTTTTTGATAGTGTGATTATATGTCATATTTATTGGGTGATGTTGGTACACTAACAGAGTGAAGTGGTGATAATGAAGATGGTGATTGGATTATCATGAATTTGAATAGAGTTATCTTCATGTCTGTAACGTCCCGATATTTTAATACAAATTACCAAGATATGATCCTCAACAACAATAAAATATTCCTTAACACTTCTAGGTAATTATGCTCTTTCTCATTGAACTATGTCCCATCAAGTACATAATTGTTTCCAAAAATGAACATTTGATTATACACTATAGTTCAAAGAGTTAGAGTGATATGAAAGAGAATACCCTAATGGCTTACATATTTCAAGACATTTGTCTTGATTACACAAAATGAATTTCATTCCCAAAACATTAAAACTCAGTAGCTTGAGCACAATTCAACATCCAATAAACATTTCGTGCTCCATCAAAAGCAATCACCACCATCTAGCAATTAGGTGGAAACACATTACCTATTCCTGAAAAGTTAATGATTGGAATGAGCAAAGTTGCCTAGTACGAACACATTTAACAAAGGGTAAATTACACTTTGCACCCCTGCACTTTATACCAAATCTCACTTTGGCCCTACACATGAAATCATGATAGTCAACCTCCTACACTTTTGGTCAAATCCCACTTTAGTCCCTGCACATGGAATTGTGACAATCAACCCCCTATACTTTTGGTCAAATCTCACTTTGGTCCCTGTACAAGTGTCAATGTCCACTTTCAGTTACTCAATTGTTTAAATCTTTGACAGAATCTAGTCATGTGATAAGAATGTGACTACGACATGAGAGTAAGAAAGAAAAATTATCTACATTTTTCACCAATACACACTTTACCCCAAAATTTACATCAAAACTGTATTAGGTTAAAAAAATACAAATTATGAACAATTAAGAAGATAAACTAGGGTTTTGCATAAATTAGAATCATGAAACTCTATTTTTCACGGTAACACAATTTTTATCTATTCATATTTCTTTCTCTTTGATTTCTTTGAACCATTTTTTTTTTTTTAATTTCAAAAGCTCTATTTTTTGCCTTTTCATCCCAATTTTTACCATACGAACATTGCAGCAAGGGAATATGGGATATCTAGGGATTTAGAGAAACAAATACCTTGTTGTCATATTTGATTGTGCATGATGTTTCCAATTCAATTTGATTTCAATGTTTTCCTATCTCAAGTATTTGTAGGAAAATCTTTGGTTTGCTTCAATGGCTATCGAGAAAAACTAGGATTTTTTATTTTCTTAGCTTTCTCACTCCTTTCTATCTCATTTGTTTTTATTTAAAATAGAAAGTATTTTTAACTAGCCCTATGTGTTTATTGGTTTCCAGGGAGCCAAGAGGGAAACAAGTTGATATTAACTAATGAAGCAATTGGTGTACCTTAATCTTGCTACATGAAGCAGTTGGTATATCTCCTATACATTGATATATATATATACACACACACATATGTACACAATCACACACATGGATAAGGTTAAGGGTGAGCCTACTGAAAATCCATAGGGAGATGACGGTGAGCCTACTAAAAATCCAGATATGTTATATTTGTTACATGGATTGTTGGTAGAGGTTGTAGGTGAACCTATTGAAAACCCAAATACATTGTTTCATTTATTGTAGCATTATTGACTTGAGCAATGCATTATGATTATTGGTTTTGTTGGAATCAACTCCCGAAGACCGCATGTTCTTCAAACTCATGTGATATTAGATAATACTTAGGCTTAAAGGTCAATGTTACTGGAATTGTTATTGGAAATCTAGTAGCTTCTGTCGCTATGGTAGCTAGGGGAAGAGTTGAGTAGAGATATCTAGATCTGAGACAAAAGAATATATATTTGAGTTTAAGGAAATTTTTAACCACCATATTTGAGTTTAAGATAAAGTTATATGTGAACCTAAGGATAAAGATGTCGGACACACAATGCCAAATCGTATTGTAATAAGACATGAACCCCCATTTACAATATATTGCATGGCACGTTTACACTATTTTTTTAGATGCTATCTCATGGCTGGCAGCTTGCTTGTTGATGTTGATGCAATGGCAATGGAGAATGCTACTTGTTACTGATTTTTTTTTTTTTTTAATTATGGGAAAATATTGTATCTTTCATTATCATGTACCATGTACTTTTAAATATTTTAAGTTTACTATATTTGTGGATAATATTAATAATTTTTTGCTTTTTAATTTTTTTTTTTATATATATATTTGGTTGTGAATGTGTAGATGTTAAATATGTCATTTGTACAAGTATTGTTTATATATTTCTTTGTAATTTTTATTTTTTTGTTTTTTATTTTTTTTATAAAAATATGGCTTTTTGCGATGGCAGTTGTTGTCACTAGGGTTGTGCAAAATACCACCCAATCCGCTAAAACCGCACGATCCATGACAATCCGCACTGCTCTAAGTGCTAATCACGGTTTAAACTTTGAAATTTATAATCCACCTTTCAAACCGCTACTCTTCTCTATAGTTAATACATATATATTTTTTAATCTCTAATAAAATATCAAAGTAAAAATGAGTATGAGAGAGATTTAAAATATGAAATTTATTACAAATTACTAATTATATATATGAAACATATTATGTAAAATTACTTTGTGTTATATTACTCGGTAAATTCTCAATAAATTTCAAGTATATTACTCAGTAAATTCTCAGTAAATTCCCATTAAATTTCCAGTAAATTGCTTAGTAAATTTTCTGCAAATAACTCAGTAAATTTTCAATAATGACTCAGTAAATTACTCAGTATTTCTCATTAAGTAATCAGTAAACACCCTGTAAATTACTCAGTAAGTTGACAGTAAATTCTCAACAAATTTCTCAGTAAATTCCCAGTAAATTCTCAGTAAATTTCCAGTAAATTATTTAGTAAATTCCCAGTAAATTCTCAGTAAATTACCAGGAAATTCCTAGTTCCAGTAAATTCAAAGTAAATTACTCATTAATTTTGCAATGAATTCTCAGTAAATTACTCAGTAAATTCTCAGTAAATTACTCAATAAATTCCCCATAAATTTTTAGTAAATTATTAAATAAATTCACAATAAATTCTCAATAAATTGCTAGTAAATTCCAAATAAATTACTCAGTATATTCTTTATAAATTGTCCGTAACTTTTTAGTAAATTGCTAGTAAATTTATCAGTAAATTCTTTGTAAATTCTTAGTCATTTTTAAGTAAATTCTCATTAAATTACTCAGAAAATTTCCTGTAAATTCTTAGTAAATTACTGAATAAACTTCCAGTAAAATACTCTATCAATTACTTAGTAATTTCTCAGTAAATTCCGTGATAAATTCCAAAAAAAATTCTCAGTAAATTCCCTGCTAATTCTCAATAAATTCCATAGTAAATTCCATGTAAATTCTCAGTAAATTACTCAGTGAATTCCCAGTAAATTTTTTAGTAAATTCTAAATAAATTACTCAGTAAATTCTTAGTAAATTACTCTGTAAATTTCAAGTAAATTACTTAGTAAATTTCAAGTAAATTCTCCGTAAATTACTCAGTAAATTACTCAGTAAATTCCCAGTAAATTCCTTTAAATTCCCAGTAAATTCTCTATAAATTCCCAGTAAATTCTCAATAAATTCACAGTAAAAAACTCAGTAAATTCCTAGTAAATTCTAATTTAATTCTTTGTAAATTCCAAGCAAATTTCTCAGTAAATTCCCAGTACATTCCTAGTAAATTACTAAGTATATTCTTAGTAAATTTCCAATAAATTATTCAGTAAATTCCTAGTAAATTTCTAGTAAATTACATAGTAAATTCTCTATAAATTCTCAATAAATTACTTAGTGAATTCACAGTAAATTACTCAGTAAATTCTCTGCAAATTCCTAGCAAATTCCTACTAAATTTCCAGTAAATTACTCATTAAATTCCCAGAAAAGTCTCAGTAAATTACTTAGTAAATACCAAGTAAATTTCCAGTAAATTACTCAGTAAATTCCGTATTAATTCTAAGTAAATTCTCTTAGTAAATTCTCAGTAAATTTTCAGTAAATTCTAAGTAAATTTCGTCTAAATTCTGAGTAAATTCTCCATAAATTACTCAGTAAATTCCCAGTAAATTTCTCATTAAATTCCAAGTAAATTGCTAATTAAATTCCTAGGAAATTCTCATTAAGTTCTCAGCAAACACCCTGTAAATTACTCAATAAGTTGACAGTAAATTCTCAACAAATTCCCAATAAATTTCAAGTAAATTTTCAATAAGTTCTCACTAAATTCTCAGTAAATTACCAGGAAATTCCTAGTAAATTCTCAGTAAATTCCAAGTAAATTACTCAATAAATTTGCAATAAATTCTCAGTATACTTAGTAAATTCTCAGTAAATTATTCAAAAAAATTTCAATAAATTCTTAGTAAATTACTAAGTAAATTCATAGTAAATTCTCAATAAATTGCTAGTAAATTTTAAGCAAATTACTCAGTAAATTCTTTGTAAATTGTTCGTAATTTTTCAGTAAATTGCCAATAAATTTATCAGTAAATTCTTCGAAAATTCTTAGTAATTTTTAAGTAAATTCCCATTAAATTACTCAGTAAATTCTCAGTAACTTCCCAGCAAATTACTCATTAAATTCCTAGTAAATTACTCTGTAAATTCCCTGTAAATTCTCAATAAATTACTCAATAAATTACTTAGTAAATTTCAAGTAAATTCTTAGTAAATTACTCAATAAACTCCTAATAAAATACTCTATAAATTACTTCACAATTTTCCAATAAATTCCCTGAAAATTCTCATAAAATTGCCAGTAAATTTCAAAAAAAATTCTTAATAAATTCCTAGTAAATTCCATGCAAATTCTCAGTAAATTACTCAGTGAATTCCTAGTAAATTTTTCAGTAAATTCTCAGTAAATTACTTAGTAAATTTCCAGTAAATTCTAAATAAATTACTCAGTAAATTCTCTGTAAATTACTCTGTAAATTTCAAGTAAATTACTCAGTAAATTACTTAGCAAATTCCTAGTAAATTCTCAATAATTCCCAGTAAATTACTCAGTTAATTCGCAGTGAATTACTTAGTGAATTCTCATTAAATCACACAGAAAATTCATGGTAAATTACTCAATAAATTTTCAGTAAATTCTTTTTAAATTACTTAGTAAATTCCGAGTAAATTCCCAGTAAAAAACACAGAAAATTCCCAGTAAATTCTAAGTAAATTCTTTGTAAATTCCCAACAAATTTCTCATTAAATTCCCAGTACATTCCTAATAAATTACTAAGTATATTCCCAATAAATTACTCAGTAAATTCCCAGTAAATTTTTAGTAAATTATATAGTAAATTCCATGTAAATTCTCACTAAATTACATAGTGAATTTCCAGTAAATTACTCAGTAAATTCTCTGCAAACTCCTAGTAAATTCCCACTAAATTTCCAGTAAATTACTCATTAAATTCCCAGAAAATTCTCAGTAAATTCCGACTAAATTACTTAGAAAATACCAAGTAAATTACTCAGTAAATTTCCTGTTAATTCTAAGTAAATTCCCAGTATATTACTCAATAAATTCCAATTAAATTACTCAGTAAATTTTCAATAAATTCCCAGCAAATTACATAGTAAATTCTTATTAAATTCTCTGTAAATTCTTAGTAAATTTGTAAGTAAATTACTCAGTAAATTTGTAAGTAAATTATTCAGTAAATTCTCAGTAAATTTGTAAGTAAATTACTTAGTAAATTCCCAGTAAATTCCCGTTAAATTAGTCAGTAAATTTTTTAGTAAATTTTGAGTAAATTCTCAATAAATTACTCAGTAAATTCTCTGTAAATTCCCAGTAAATTACTCAGTAATTTTGTAGTAAAATCTCAGCAAATTCCAAGTAAATTACTTTGTAAATTCCTAGTAAATTTCCAATAAATTACTCATTAAATTTTCAATAAATTACTCAGTGAATTCCCAAAGAATTCTCAATAAATTCCCATTAAATTCCAAGTAAATTTCTCAGCAAATTCCCAGTAAATAACTCAGTAAATTCCCAGTAAATTACTCAATAAATTCCTAATAAATTCTCAGTAAATTACTCAGATAATTCCCTGTAAATTCAAAGTAAATTACTTATTAAATTACTAGTAGATTACATAGTAAATTCCAAGTAAACTCTTAGTAAATTCTCAGTAAATTCCAAGTAAATTACTTTGTAAATTTCTATTATTTTTCAATAAATTCTCAGTAAATCCCAGTAAATCTCTCAGTAAATTCATAGAAAATTACTCAGTAAATTCCCAGTAAATTTCTCAATAACTTCGCAGTAAATTACTTAGTAAATTTTCAGTAAATTAATCATTAAATTTTCTGTGAATTCTCAGTAAATTACTAGAAAATTCTCAGTAAATTCACAGTGAATTAGTCAGTAAATTCCTCGTAAATTCCTAGAAAATTCTAAAAAAATTCTCAACAAATTTCCAAAAAATTCTCTGTAAATTACTTAGTAAAATCTCAGTAAATTACTTAGAAAATTCACAGTAAATTACTCCGTAAATTTCCTGTAAATTACGCAGTAAATTCCTAGTTAATTTCCAATAAATTACTCAGTAAACTACTAGAAAATTACACAGAAATTCTAAGTAAATTACTTAGTAAATTCCCAGTAAATTACTCCGTAAATTCCTAGTAAATTACTCAGTAAATTCTTAGTAAATTTTCTGTAAATTCTCAGTAAATTACTCAGTAAATTCGCAGTAATTTCCCAGTAAATTCTCAGTAAATTACTCAGTAAATTCCCAGTAAATTTCTCAGTAAATTCCTTGCAAATTCTCAATAAATTCCTTGCAAATTCTCAATAAATTCCTAGTAAATTACTCAGAAGATTCCCGTTAAATTCTAAGTAAATTACCTAGTAAATTCTCAGTAAATTACTCAGTAAATTTCGAGTAAATTACTTTGCAAATTCCAAGTAAATTCTCAATAAATTATTCAGTAAATTACACAGTAATTTTTTTAGCAAATTCTCATCAAATTCCCACTAAATTACTCAGTAAATTTGTAGTACATTCCTAGTGAATTCCCAAAAAATTCTCAGTAAATTCGCAATAAATTCAAAGTAAATTACTTAGTAAATTCCCAGTAAATTTCTCAGTTAATTCCTAGCAAATTCTTAGTAAATTCCTAGTAAATTATTTAATAAATTCCCCGTAAATTCTCAGTAAATTATCAATAAATTACTCGGTAAATTTCCAGAAAATTCTCCATAAATTCTCAGTAAATTCTTAATAAATTACTCATTAAATTACCGGAAAAGTATCAGTAAATTCTGAGTAAATTCCCAGTAAATTCTTTGTAAATTCCCAGTAAATTACTCAACAAATTCCCAGTGAATTACTCATTTAATTCTCAATAAATTCTAAGTAAATTCCCAGTAAATTACTCGGCAAATTCCCAGTAAATTAGTCATTAAATTCCCAGTAAATTACTCAGTAAATTCCAAATGTATTGCTCAGTAAATTCCCAAAAAATTCTCACTAAATTCTAAGTAAGTTTCTAGTAAATTACTCAGTAAATTTTCAGTAAATTCTCAATAAATGCACTGTAAATTTCCAGTAAATTACACATTAAATTATCAGTAAATTCTCAGTAAATTTCATGTAAATTCTCAGTAAATTACTCAATAAATTTCTAGTACATTCCTCAATAAATTCTCTGTAAATTACTCAGTACATTCCCAGTAAATTTCATCTAAATTACTCATTAAATTCCCAGTAAATTCTAAGTAAATTCTCAATAAATTGCTAGTAAATTCCCATTAAATTACTCAGCAAATTCCTAGTAAATTCTCAGTAAAAGCGCAGTAAATTCCCAACAAATTACTCATCAAATTACTATTAAATTCCTAGTAAATTACTGAGTAAATTCCCAGTAAATTACTTTGTAAATTCCTAGCAAACTGCTAGCAAAATTACTCGGTAAATTCCCACTAAATTCACTGTAAATTTCTTTGTAAATTCTCAGGAAATTCCCAGTAAATTACTCAGTAAACTCTCAGTAAATTCCCAGCAAAGTACTTAGTTAATTTTCAGGAAATTACTGTTAGGACCCAAACCCACCCCTATAGGTTTAGCATCATGATCGGCCAGTAATCATAGATTACCTACAGTCTCTATACCAAAGAACCTTTAATATAAAGTACAAGGCTTAGCGGAAGTCTAAATGTCATAGAATTTATCCATTGAGCTGTGCATTTATGAGGAGAGCAAATATGTTAAGTAAGGTCTTGTTTCAAAGTTACATCCAACATAAGTACAAATTCATGTTTTACCAAATACAACCCCAACTATATGCAATTACAAATCATTAAACCACACAAAAGGGGTTTCGACAAGCATGGCTCCGCCCGAGCCTGATTACTTCACTTGGAAGCTCCCCAAAAGGCTGACCTGGGTAAACTCGAGGCTTTCCTAACTCTGTGGTTCGGCTTACTCACCTATATATACATATATAATTAAATAGTGAGCTAGAGCTTAATGAGTAATAATAGAATAAAGAGGTTAAATGAATGAAGCTCAATAACATTGTCAGACCAAACTTTCTTTTTTTATTAATTCATTAACTTCCTTCAATATCGTTTTATGTGGTACATCCATGAAATGATGACATTCCAGTAATAACGGACCATAAGTCAATTAATCCAAAAGCCATGGTATTGTTACCCCCAGGCAAGGGCCTAGCCATGGTATTGTTACCTCCAGGCGAGGGCCTACATTCAATGGATGTCATAATACCATTTCAAAACAGAACTTCATGCATTAAAGGAGATAACATTTCAATAAGCCATGCTATCAATTATCGAATCATTTAAGAATTCATACAAACAATCACATATCCATTTTGATAGTAATAACACTTTTGAAAGTAAAGATAATTTGGAACATTTCTTCATAAGGTTATTACTCATAGTGGTTTGAGTTGTCACTACGCCTCAATCGTCCACCTAAACAAAATACATAACAGGAGCACAGTTGAAGCACCAATTCATTTTACTTTAATTCTACTCATGTGTTTCTAACTCATTATATGATTATATGAGTCCAAAGGGTGCCTATGAATACTTGGAGTGGCATGAGGATGCAAAAATGCACTTAAAAGAGTTGGTAAAACTTTACTGAAAACAGGGTCTGTAGCTCAACTTTTCGCGCTCCCTTTTGGAAGAATGAAATAGCCCTTACAGTTTGGACTCTACTTGTGTGTTGGTTCTGATTCTGATTTCATAAGTGCAATGTGAAACAGTGGAAACACGAAAAGAGTACAAATCTGACAATTTCTTTTGGAAAATCGATGTTTGAATCAAATGCCAAAAATGGACTGCTTTGCCAGATTTCAGAGTCGCCACCTAAATATTTATTTTTGGAAAATTTAGGAAACCCATGACTCGTGCCAAAGGCCATTAGTCTGTCGTTACCAAAGTGTCTGGGTTCGGGAATTTAGGTATGAGAGGGGAAGGTCAATAATTGAACACCCCACTCACTCGATCAAAGATCGGCCTTTGCTAATCATGATGTGATTTTTGATCAAAGATCGGCCTCTACCACTCATGATGTGGTTTTTATGTACAGTATATGCTCTTGTTCTATATGTAACATACAAGTATAGACTAATTCCACGAAAAGTTGGAACGTTTGATTTCATGTTTGTTTTGAAAAAAATGTTTTGAATATGTGTCACTGAAAATGGTGATCTCATATACACATGAATCAAAGTATCCCAATTCAAGTGATTAGCCTTCATCCACAAGTATTCAAACAGGTATATCAAATAAGCAGTTAGCCTCATGGTAGTATGTTTGATATGACAGCCTTCACACTTATGCAATATGCTAAAGCAAAAATGCTGACCTTAATGTCCAAAGGCGAGTCCAAAAAGAAAGCAAATAGTTAGAAAAAAATGCATGATCCTAATTTAATGACTAATGCAACACATGCAACGTGCAATTAAGGTACGGTTACTAGTATGGCATGTGAGTCAATTCAAGGCATGTGATAGCGCAAGTATCCAAGTAAGGAGTTTGAATTTGACATTTGAAAAATTTGATGAGCCGAACTTTTATGCATGTAAACGAATGGATGCAAATCGTGAAAAATGCTATTTAAACATGATGTCCCTAATCTAACCATCATAAGCAGTGAAATAAAAGGAAGAAAGAATGGGGTTGGAAGACATACAACTTATTACATATTTGTCCTCGTGAAGGAGGGTCCGAATGTCCGAATGTCCAAATGTCCAAATAAATAATTATTACAAAACTGAATGAATAATAAATGAAAGGGGCTATCTAATTTATTACCATAATAATATGCAATGATTGCTCGATGCTCCTTAGGAATTATTCTGTCTGCCTTGCTGGGATTTGTTTTGTTTCACCCCTAGTTACTACTTTTGAAAAGTGTACTGTTTTGCAATTTATTGGAGCCTTGCCGACCCCGAAACGCGACTCAATCGAGCCCCAAATAAATCCAATACTTTGTTTTCTTGTGGAAATCTGTTTTTTGTACCTGAGGTGAAACAGTGCAGACAGGGTATTCCTAGCCATGTTTGTCTTTGTTTTTACCCTTCTCTATCATAAAAATACTCAAGAGAGGGTTGGAATCATCTCCAAAACCATCAATTAGCAAGTTGATTGCTTGATGATCTCAGATACAATTTGGACAATGATCAATAAATGCAATGAATAAACAACCACCCCTCCCTCCTATCATGAAGTGAATTCAAGAAGGGAAATAGAGACACTTCAAGATTCATCAAATTATCATGACTTGATGTAAGACAAGCCTTGACACAATAAACTTGGTATAACGTCCGACCGACTTCAATTAATCATATTGGTTCTTTATGTCGGTTGTAATCCAATTTTAACCAATTTTATTAGCCTTTTTTTATTGCCTTTCCATTTCTTTATCTTTTCTCCTGTTTGTGCAAAAGTGATATTTACGTCCACTAAGTCCAAAATGCAATAAAGAGAAACAAGCATTAACTTAACCCAAGAAACAAATCTTATTATCTTCAAGGGAAATTACAAAGGAAGAGTCAAACTTATTTACAAGCGATAAGGGAGTCCAAGTCAAACTCAAGACGTGCAACAAGGACTAGTCAAATTCAAAAGAGTGGTAATGACTTAGAAAAATCCAAACTTGAGTGATAATGACTTGAAATCCAAACTTGATAATAAGTGATAATGACACTTTCCTTAGTGATTTTCAAGGGTCAATTAGTCCCTTAAAAGTAAACACGCTGATGAATAAAGAGAAATGAAAAATAAAAGATTGTGTTTTAGTATATGAACATGTATACATTTGGGGTAGTGAACCTCCAAAGAATTCAAACCGTTAAGTATAGAACATTTTATGCCTTTGGTAGTAAATCCCCTAAGAGATTAAGTCAGTAAGCATAGAGCGTTGTATACTTTTGGTAATGAACCTCTTAAGCATAAAACGTTTTATGCCTTTAGTAGTGAATCTCCAAAGAGATTAAACCACTAAGCATGGAGCGTTTTATACCTTTGGTAATGAACCTTCTAAGCATAAAACGTTTTATGCCTTTGGTAGTGAATCTCCAAAGAGATTAAACCATTAAGCATAAAGCGTTTTATACCTTTGGTAATGAACCTTCGAAGAGATTAAACTATTAAGCATGGAAGAGTTCCTTTCTTATACTAGAACCACAATCTTAATTTTTCACAACTTTTTTATCGAAATAAGCAAAGAATAGAGGGAGGTTGCAGAGATGATTATGCGAAATTAATTAATTGGTTAATACAAACAAACTTGATATTTAAAACATAAATCATTGAAATAAATTAAACAGTCCCCCTAAATAGCATACTATAGTGCTGAAATTAAGCTATAAAAAGCAAGCAAAATTAAATAGGATCAAGTTAGTAAACAAGTAGAAGGAATGGTGGCTAACCCTTCCACTTTTACAACTTCAAATCACATAGTTTAGATGTTGAAAAACAACCCCAAAAGAATTTGAGAGAAACCTACCACTTTTACTATTCACCGTCGGAGGTACTATTTCATCTGGTGGGGTAAATTATTTAAAGTAACAAATTACAACAGTTTATATACAATATTTAAATTACAGCAGATATGTGGGTGGTGCAGCCTTCCCACTAAAGCAATGAAAAAAACAGTTATGAAAAAAAATAAATGAAGTATTTAAACAAATTATATCACATTTTTAAATTAAATGAAAATTTGCGAAAACTCACATTTTGGGAAAATGATGAATTTTCCGAAGTACAAACTTTCTTTTGATTACTCTCAAGTCTGTGGAATGTGTTCTCAATTCTCAGTTTAAAATTTGGAATTACAGCTTTAGTGGTTGGTTTTTGAATGATGTATTGATGAAATGGAAATAAAAGTATCAAAGAAAATATTTTATTTTCCCTCTCTCTCTCTAAAAAAAATGAATTTTCTTTCTTTCTGATTCTTTTTCTATCAAACTCTCTCGCACCACTTCATTTTCCTCTCTCTGATTTCCTAATCTCCTTCCCTCTTTTTCTTTGCTGGGCCTCCCTCCTTTTTTTTCTTTTTTCTTTTTCTCTTGCTGAGCCCTCCCCCCTTCTTAAGTCCTTATATAAACAAAAAAGTATAATATATATATTGAGAGGGTGATTTTGAGTGAAAATTGGGCCGAGCTATGAAACGGACTTTATGGCCCAAAGTGTGACAGATTGAGTAAAAAGGGCCGAGAAAGTTACTCAGGCCCAAGGGAGATAAAGTTACTCCGGCCAAAAGAGATGAAGTTACTTCGGCTCGTGAATTGTTAAGCCACTTCGGTCCGGGAGCAACTTGAAGTTAGATCAGTCTTGAAGGTACATCGTTCTTGAATTTATACCGGCTTTAGAAGTATACCGGTTTTGGAGTTATGCCGGTCGAAGTCGTTGGTTCGGTCCAAGCACACCATGAGTTGAACAAGTAAAAACCGAGATAAGGAAATATAAGCGGAAAGGATACAAACAAAAAAGTATAATATATATATATATATATATATATGTTTAGCTGAGTGAATTGATGTCGGCATGCCGACATCAATATAATTCTTTATTATTTTTCTTTTATAATATATATAATATAATATATAATAACAAAAATATATAATTTATACCAATTTATATAAAAAAACAAAAAATATGAACAAACACATAAAATTATGCAAAATTACAAAAATACTAATCAATATTTAATATTTTAAAACAATTTGGTTATAATGGTGAATGTTGGGATTAAAGTTCAAATTCCATCTCTCTCACTGAGGATTCTTTGAGAAACACATTCTAATTGTCATCATTGGGTAATCAAAAGAAAGTGCCCAAGTCTTAGGACTAGTCAAAATGGGGTGTCTACACGGTCTCCGCTCGAGCGTGACTTTCTTCGCTTGAGCGGGGGTCAAAAACAAAGGTGGTCGTTCGAGCGGTCTGCAAAAGTACTGGTTATATGAAATTTTCCCTCGACGGTCACTTGGGCGGAAGACTGAGAAAAAAGGTCCTCGCTTGAGCGCCACTTTGGTCGCTTGAGCGGACTGTAAAATTTTGCAAAACTTCTGGGAGCCCTATTTTCATGCTCGAGCGAAGCTTTCCTCGTTTGAGCGGACAGCACGAATTCTGGAATTTCCATAACCGGGTTTGAGCTTCAAAGTTGATATTCAAAGGTCCAAAACTTGCTTTTTTGGTACAAAAACTTAGAAAAACATTGTATATCATGATAATACTTCCAATTTGAAATCATTTATTCAAAATCAAGCTTCAATTGTCCAAATTTGAGCTTATACAATCAAGTTAAAACCATGTAGGTAATGAATTGAGTCTCCTTTATGTTAAAACACCACTAAATGATATGAAATGCATGAATTCATGGATGATCTTCAAGCTCATGCCTTCTAAGCTTCATGCATGTATTGATTTCAAGAAATCTTGACTCAAAAATGAAGATTAAGCATGCATGTGCATAATTCAACTCGAATTCATCATATTCATGGTAATTCATGCTCAACCTACTCAAATTCAAGCAAAGGATCCTATAATTCCAAGCTCTTAGTTTCTACATGACTCAAGTTCATGAATTTAGGATGAATCTCACACCTAACATGTGAATTCAAGTGTTGGTCTAGCAATTCTCTTCAAATCTTCTTTCTCTCTCTCTAAAATGTTGAGTCTCTTCTTCCTTCTCTTAAAATCTCAACCAAGAGTGTATATTTATACGATTAAGGCCTAATTAGAGCCTTATATAAGATATAATCAAGTTAGTCTAATCAAGTGTGGTTAGGATTAATTAATTAGGCTTAATTCTAACCAATTCAATCAGTTTATTCTAATTATTTTGATCCAAATCAAATTTCAATTAAAGTTGCCATAAAATTCTAAATATTCTAATTAGCCAATTGGGCTAGTCAATTTCAGTTTCTAGAGTTGTTTAGGCTCTCAATTTATGACCCTAAGTTGTCAATTTAAACAGATATTCCATATGTCAACAGATAATTATAGAATTAAACATGTAATAACACAATTAAGCACATAACCATGCAATTAAACTTATTAAAATTATATAATGTACTAGTTTGGAGGTTGGGGTTATCACAGTTACTCAGTAAAATTCCAGTAAATTACTTATTAAATTCCCAGTAAATTCAAAGGAAATTACTCATTAAATTCCTAGTAAATTCTCATTAAATTCTCAATAAATTGCCTGAAAATTCTCAGTAAATTTCCAGCAAATTCTCAATAAATTACTCAGTAATTCCCAATAAATTCTCAGTAAATGCTTTGTAAATTTATATTAAATTACTCAGCAAATTCTCAGTAAATTTCCCGTAAATTATTCATTAAATTCTCAGTAAATTTTCAGTAAATTCTCAATAAATTACTCCGTAACTCCCAGTAAATTCTCAGAAAATGCGCAGTAAATTACTCATTAAATTCCCTGTAAATTCTCAGTAAATTGCCAGTAAATTTCCCGAAAATTACTCAGTAAATCCTAGTAAATTCTTCGTAAATTACTCAGAAATTCCCAGTAAATTCTCAGTAAATTACTTTGTAAATTCCCAGTAAATTGCCAGTAAATTACTTAGTAAATTCTCAGTAAATTACTCGGTAAACTCCAAGTAAATTCCCAGTAAACTCGAAGTAAATTACTTAGTAAGTTCCTAGAAAATGCGAAGTATATTACTCATTAAATTCCCAGTAAATTCTCTGTAAATTCCTAATTAATTACTCAGTAATTTCCGAGTTAATTCCTAGTAAATTACTCATTAAATTCCCAGAAAATTCTCATTAAATTTTCAATCAATTCCCAGTAAATTACTTAGTAAATTCTCATTAAATTACTAAGTAAATTCTCAGTAAATTACTCAGTAAATTCCTAGGAAATTTCCTATAAATTACTCAGTAAATTTCCTGTAAATTACTAAGTAAATTATAAACAAATTTCTAGTAAGTTACTCAGTAAATTCTTAGTAATTACCTAGTAAATTACCAGTAAATTAGTTAGTAAATTCTCGGTAAATTCTCAATAAATTACTCAGTAAATTCTCAACAACTTCTCAGTAAATTCTTAAAAAATTGCCAATAAATTCCTAGTAAATTACTCAGTAAATTCTCAGTAAATACTTAATAATTTCTTAGTAAATTCCCAGTAAATTTTCACTAAATTACTTATAAATTCTAAGTAAATTTTCATTAAAATACTCAGTAAATTCCCGTAAATTACTTTTTAAATTCCCAAAAAATTCTAAGTAAATTCCCAGTAATTACTCAGAAAATTCCCAGTAAATTACTCAGTAAATTCGCAGTAAATTCACAATAAACTCTATGTAAATACCTAGTAAATTATTCAGTAAAATCTTAGTAAATTACTCATTAAATTTACAGCAAATTCTCAGTAAACTCCTAATAAATTACTTAGTAATTTCCAAGAAAGTTCTCAGTTAATTACTTAGTAAATTCCGAATAAATTACTGAGTAAATTGCCAGTAGATTACTCAATAAATTCCCAGTAAATAACCCAGTAAAACCCTAGTAAATTCTCAATAAATTACTCAGTAAATTCCCTGTAAATTCCAAGTAAATTACTCATTAAACTGCCATTAAATTTACGTAAATTGCCAGTAAATTACTTAATAAATTCGAAGTAAACTCCCAGAAAATTGCTTAGTAAATTCTCAATAAATTCCCAATAAATTACTGAGTAAATTTTTAATAAATTCTTAGTAAATTTCAAGTAAATTACTTTGCAAAATCCCCAAAAAATTCACATTAAATTAGTCAGTAAATTTCCAGTAAATTATTCAGTAAATTCCCTATAAATTCTCAGTAAATTACTCAATAAATTCCCTATAAATTTTAAGTAAATTACTCCGTAAATTTCCATTAAATTACTTAATAAATTCCTAGTAAATTACTCAGTAAATTATTCTATAAATTCTCAGTAAATTCCCAATAAATTCTCTGTAAATTTACTTTAAATTGCACAGCAAATTCCCAACAAATTCCTAGTAAATTTGTAGTAATACTCATTAAATTCCTAGTAAATTGTTAATAAATTACACAGTAAATTCTCAGTAATTACTCAGAAAATTCTCAGTAAATTACTCAATATATTTCCAATAAATTCTCAATAAATTTCCAGTAAATTCGGAGTAAATTTCTAGTAAATCACTTAGTAAATTTTCAGTAAATTATCAGTAAATTCTCAGTAAATTTCCAATAAATTACTCAATACATTTCCCGTAAATTTCCCGTAAATTCTCAGTTAAATCCCAGTAAATTACTTAGTGAATTCCTAGTAAATTATTTAGTAAATTGCCAGTAAATTCCTAGTATATTACTCAGTAAATTTCCAATAAATTCTCAGTAAATTGCATAGTAAGTTTCCATTACATTCTCAGTAAATTGCTTAATAAATTCCCAGTAATTCTCAGAAAATTTCAACTAAATTACTCAATAAATTCTCTATAAATTTAGAGTAAATTACTTAGTAAATTCACAGTAAATTCTTAGTATATTCCCAGCAAATTATTCAGTAAATTCTAAGTAAATTACCAGTAAATTACTCAGTAAATTCCAAGTAGCTTACTTAGTAAATTTCCAGTAAATTGTCAGTAAATTCCCAGTAAACTCCTAATAAACTACTCAGTAAATTCCTAGTAAATTATTCAGAAAATTCCCAGTAAATTATTATCTAAATTCCCAATAAATTTCCAGTAAATTACTCTGTAAATTTCAAGTAAATTACTCTGAAAAATCCTAGTAAATTCCCAATAAATTACTTAGTAAATTCCAAGTAAAATACTTAGTAAATTTCATGTAAATTATCAGTAAATTACTCAGTGAGTTCCTAGTAAATTCCAAGTATATTACTCAGTAAACTCCCAATAAATTACTCAGTAAATTCCCATTAAATTCACAGTAAATTACTCCGTAAATTCCAAGTAAATTACTCAATAAATTCTCAGTAAATTCCCTGTAAATAACCAGAAAATTTCTCAGTAAATTCTCAATAAATTCTGAGTAAATTACTCATTAAATTCCAAGAAAATTACAAATTAAATTCCTAGGAAATTCTCATTAAGTTCTCAATAAATTTCCTGTAAATTACTTAGTAAGTTGCCAGTAAATTCTCAATAAATTTTTTAGTAAATTCTCAGTAAATGCGTAGTAAATTCTCAGTAAATTACTCATTAAATTCAAAGTAAATTATCAGTAAATTCTCTCTAAATTCCTAATAAATTACTTAATAAATTTTCAGTAAACTCTCAGTAAATTACTCATTACATTTGCAGTAATTCTTTGAAAAATACTCAGTAAACTCCCAATAAATTACTCAGTAAATTACTCAGTAAATTCTCTATAAATTGCTAGTAAATTCTTAGTAAATTCTTTGTAAATTCTCAGTAGTTTTTCAATAAATTCGCCGTAAATTACTTAGTAAATTCTCAGTAAATTCCAAGCAAATCACTCAGCAAATTCTAAGTAAATTACTTAGTAACTTCCCTGTAAATTTTTAGTAAATTACATAGTAAATTCCCAATAAATTACTCAGTAAATTCCCAGTAAATTCCTTGTAAGTTCTTAGTACATTACTCAATAAATTCCCAGTAAAATAGTTAGTAATTTCCCAATAAATTCCTTGTAAATTGTAATAACCCTCACCACTGATTACTGATAACCCTACTGATTACTACTAAACTGAGACTGGTTATAAATAGTCATTGAATTGATTGAAATACTGAACTGATTGATTAAGTGTATCTGTTTAAGTGCATACCTATCTGTTGACTGTTAAAATTATATGTTTATGTGGTATGCTTTAAACTGCAAATTGAAGGCCTTATCGGCGGCCGAATCTGAAATTGATTGATGATTTATGATAATTAGAATTAATGTGATTTTATGGTATATTTATCCGAAATGTGATTTGGTATGATTAAATTAGATTAAATATTGATAAATTGCACTAATTGGCTTAATTCACAACTTTGCCACTTAGTAGCCCATTACTTGGAACACTTTTGAGCTCTCCTCATTAGACACAACACATTTCATCGGCCTTCTCCTTGCTATAGCCAACTAGAGAGAGAGAGAGTGAGAGGAATAGAGTGATTTCAACAAATTTAGCTTGGTGACTTGAAGAAATTGAAGGTTGATTGCATAATTGAGCTTCCTTTCTCATAATTGAAGACTTAAGGTAGAGCCTTTACCTCCTTGATTGTGTATTTAAGATAGTTCTTGCATGGCTCATGTTACATTCATGCTATATTGAAGTGTTAAGTCTAGAATTGGTTCTATATGTTGAATTGTAGCATAAATCATGCATGCATGTTGCCATTCTTGAGTTTGAAGTTATTGGTCATGAAATTCCTCATACATGTCCATATTTTTGCATTGGATCATGAGTTCATCTTGTTTTGGAAGAATTAGTTCATTAGAGCATGTGATTGAAGCTTTGAATTGGTTTAAACTCATGCATGTCATGTTTGAGTTATGTTCATGAAAAATTGGTTTGAAATTGGACTTAATTGAACTACCTTTGGGCTTTGATTTCTCAAATTGATCTTTGAAACATATTATATTATGAGTTTTGAAGTGTTTTCTAGAAAATTAGCCCAAAATGATCGAATTTGGTACATTGAAACTTGTTTTTTGAGCTTGAGGTTCAAATATGGAAATTCCAGATTTTGGACTCACGCTCGAGCGAAGTTACTGGCGCTCGAGCATGAAATTCGTGCATCCAGCACTTTACACTATTTTACAATCCGCTCAAGCGAGGTATTGGACGCTCGAGCGAAGTATTTTGTTTGCCTGTACACTCAAGCGGGTAAACCCACACTCGAGCGAGACTCTTGTTTTCTGAAAATTCTGAAAATGTTTTTAAAGTGCATCTTTGCATCCTCATTCCATCCTAGGCATTCTTAGGCCTAGTTTAATGCATCTTAATGAGGATATTAATGTAGAACCACACCGAGTCAAGATAGGGATTAAGTTATTATGTTCCCAACTGTGTAGCTTAGTGTGTGTTCACTCTGTAACTGTGTAGGGTTGGCATCCGGAGACGCGTACTAGCTTATCTGTAGCCCAGAACTCTGCGAGTAACAATGTTGTAAAGATATGTTCGAAAATCAATATTTTCTGAATGATCAACTGAACTGTTTTCTGAACTGTTTACTGTTAACTGAATGAATGTTTGTCATCTATTCTGAATTGTATTGTGGCATCCTTAGCTACTACTGTTACTGTTACTGCTACTGTTACAGAGATCTCTGTCAGTTCCTATCTTGGAACTTCTGTTTACTGTTATGATGGCCATCATTGACTGTTCGGTCTTTCAAGACCTACTGTTTACTGTACTGTTCTGCTATTGGATGCACCACATATGACTATTATGACTGAATGACTGATATACTGATTCAATGAACTGTTTTGTTACTGTAAGGACATTCATTCTTAACCTCTTTACGCATTATGTTATTCACTGGGTTTTAGCTCACTGCTCATATATATATGTAGGTGTTCAGGCACCAGACCGAAGCTAGGAGCGTGGGTTAGACTCCTTTTTGTCAAAGCCAACCACTGTGCCTCACTGCGAGGTTCCGAGCCTGTCAAACTAGGGCTTTTAAGGTGTTTTAATTTTTCCTTTTTTTTGTTTATGTTTTGTATAGACTAAATGTTTTTGTACTGTACTGTCTTAATAGGGATTAAGTCTCTGATCTGGATGATTGTATATGTGTATATGATATGAAAAGTTTTTTTTTGCATTCAGACTGTCACAGCTCACTGGACATACTTTAATTACTGTATTGGCTTCCGCCAACCCCTGTACTCTGTATTACTGTATTACTGTTAAGCAGGCCTTCGGTAATCTCGGATTACTGGCCGGTTGCGGTGCTAAACCCATAGGGGCGGGTTTGGGTCGTGACATAAATTCTCAGTAAATTTTATGTAAATTCTTAGTAAATTTCTCAGTAAATTCCTAATAAATTCATAGTAAATTACTCAGTAAATTCTCAATAAATTGCTCTGTAAATTTCATGTAAATTACACAGTAAATTTCAAGTAAATTCTCAGTAAATTTGTAGTAAATTGCTCAGTAAATTACTAAGTTAATTCTTAGTAAATTACTCAGTAAATTTTCAGTAAATCACTAAGTTAATTCTTAGAAAATTACTCAGCAAATTCTCAGTAAATCACACGGTAAATTCCCAATAAATTACTCAGTAAATTTCCAATAAATTCTCTTTAAATTACGTAGCAAATTCTCAATAAATTCCCAATAAAAAACTCAGCAAATGCCAATTAAATTCTAAGTAAATATTAAGTAAATTCTCAGTAAATTCCTAGTAAATTTCTCAGTAAATTCCCAGAACATTCCCAGTAAATTCCAAGTAAATTACTCAGTAAATTCTCTACAAATTCCCACTAAATTTTCAGTAAATTACTCAGTAAATTCCCAGTTAATTTCTAAGTAAATTCCCAATACATTACTCAGTAAATTCCAAGTAAATTACTTAGTAAGTTCTCAGTAAATTATTCAGTAAATTCCTAGCAAATTACACAGTAAATTCCCAATAAATTCTCAGTAAATTACTAAGTAAATTCTCAATAAATTGCTCAGTAAATTTTCAGTAAATTTGTCAGTAAATTCTCATAAAAATTCCCAATAAATTCCTAGTAAATTAGCCAGTAAATTCCTAATAAATTCTCAGTAAATTACTCAGTAAATTACCAACAAATTACTTAGTATATTCCCTGTAAATTCTCAGTAAATTACTCATTAAATTCAGAGTAAATTTCAAGTAAATTATTCAGTAAATTGCCAGTAAATTCCCAAAAAATTGCTTTGTAATTTTGCAGTAAATTCTCGGTAAATTCTCAGAAAGTTCCAAGTAAATTACTTAGTAAATTATTTAGTAAATTTTCTGTAAATTACTCAGTGAATTCCCAAAAAATTCTCAGCAAATTACTCAGTAAATTCTTAGTAAATAACTCAGTAAATTCTCAGTAAATTATCAGAAAATTCTAAGCAAATTACTCAGCAAATTCTCACTGAATTCTTAGTAAATTACTTAGAAAATGCTCAGTAAATTACTTAGCAAATTTCCTGTAAATTACTCAGTAAATTCCCAGTAAATACTCAGTAAATTACTTAGTAAATTCCAGTCACTTAGTAAATTTCAAGTAAATTCTCAATAAATTTCCAGTAAATTACTCTGTAAATTCCCAGTACATTTCAGTAATTTTTTAGTAAATTACCAGTAAATTACTCAGTAAATTTCTCATAAATTAATCAGTATATTCCCAATAAATTCTCTGTAAATTCACTTTAAATTGCACAGTAAATTCCCAGTAAATTCATAGTAAATTACTCATTAAATTCATAGTAAATTGTTAGTAAATTACTCAGTAAGTTACTCAGTAAATTCTCAACAATTAGTCAGAAAATTCCCAATAAATTATTCAATATATTCCCAATAAATTCTCAATAAATTGCCAGTAAATTCGGAGTAAATTTCTAGTAAATTACTTAGTAAATTATCAGTAAATTCCTAATAAATTACTTAATAAATTCTCTATAAATTACTCAGCAAATTCCCAATAAATTCTCAGTAAATTATTAGTACATTCCTAGTAAATTACTTAGTGAATTCTCAGAAAATTACTCAGTAAATTGCCAGTAAATTCCTAGTATATTACTCAGTAAATTCCTAATAAATTCTCAGTAAATTACTTAGTAAATTCCTATTAAATTCTCAGTAAATTACTCAATAAATTCCCAGTAAATTTCCCAATAAATTCCAACTGAATTACTCAGTAAATTCCTTGTAAATTCATAGTAAATTACTCATAAAATTCCCAGTAATTCTTAATAAATTCTCAGTAAATTCCCAGTAAATTACTCGGTAAATTCTCATAAAATTACCAGTATATTACTCAATAAATTTGAAGCAGATTACTTAGTAAATTCCCAGTAAATTACTCAGAAAATTCCTAGTAAACTCCTAGTAAACTACTCAATAAATTCCTAATAAATTCTTACTAAATTACTCATAATTTTCTCAATAAATTACTTAGTAAATTCCTAATAAATTATTCAGAAAATTCCAAGTAAATTCTCAGTAAATTACTATCTAAATTCCCAGTAAATTCCCAGTAAATTACTCTGTAAATTCTAGTAAATTACTCACTAAATTCCAAGAAAATTCTCAGTAAATTCCAAGTAAATTACTTAGAAAAATCCCAATTAATTCCCAATAAATTACTCAGTAAATTCCCAATAAAAAATTTAGTAAATTCCATGTAAATTCTCATTAAAATCCTTATAAATTACTCAGTAAATTCCAGTAAATTACTCAGTGAGTTCCTAGTAAATTCTCAGTAAATTACTCAGTGAGTTCCCAGTAAATTCTCAGTAAATTACTCAGTAAATTCCAAGTATATTACTCAGTAAACTTCCAATAAATTACTCAGTAAATTCCCATTAAATTCATAGTAAATTACTCCATAAATTCCCAGTAAAATACTCAATAACTTCCCAGTAAATTCCTTGTAAATAATCAAAAAATTTCTCAATAAATTCTCATTAAATTCTGAGTAAATTCCTAGTAAATTACTAATTAAATTTCAAAGAAATTCTCATTAAGTTCTTAGTAAATTCCCTGTAAATTACTCAGTAAATTGCCTGTAAATTCTCAATAAATTTCTAAGTAAATTCTCAGTAAATGCGTAGTAAATTACTTATTAAATTTCAAGTAAATTATCAGTAAATTCTCTCTAAATTCCCAGTAAATTTTTTAGTAAATTTGAAGTAAATTACTTAATAAATTCCCAGTAAATTCTCAGTAAATTACTCAGTAAATTCCCAAAAAATTCCCTGTAAATTGCTCATTAAATTTGCAGTAAATTCTCTGAAAAATACTCAGTAAATTCCCAGTAAATTACTCATTAAATTTGCAGTAAATTCTCTAAAAAATACTCAGTAAATTTCCAGTAAATTATTTAGTAAATTCCCAGTAAATTCTCAGTACATTCTCAGTAAATTACTCAGTAAATTCACCGTAAATTCTTAGTAAATTCTCAATAAATTGCCAGTAAATTCACCGTAAATTCTTAGTAAATTCTCAATAAATTGCCAGTAAAATCTCAGTAAATTCTTTGTAAATTCTCAGTAAATTCCAAGCAAATTACTCAGCAAATTCCAAGTAAATTGCTTAGTAAATTCCCAATAAATTCTTATTAAATTCCTAGTAAATTACTCAGTAAATTCCCTGTAAATTCTCAGTAAATTGCTATATAAATTTCTAGTAAAATACTCAGTAATTTCCAGCAAATTCCTTGTAAATTCCTAGTAAATTACCAGTAAATTTCTCAGTAAATTCCCAGTAAATTCCATGTAAATTCTCAGTAAATTACTCAGTAAATTTCCAGTAAAATTCATAGTACATTCATAGTAAATTACTCAGTAAATTCCTAGTAAATTCTCAATAAATAACTCAATAAATTTCAAGTAAATTCATCGTAAATTACTTAGTAAATTCGCATTAAATTCATAATAAATTCTCAGTAAATTCCCAATAAATTACACAGTTAATTCTTAGTAAATTACTCAACAAATTCCCAGTAAATCACATAGTAAATTTCCAATAAATTCTCTTTAAATTACTTAGTAAATTCTGAGTAAATTCCCTACAAATTACTTAGTAAATTCTCAGTAAATTCTCAGTAAATGTCCATTAAATTGTAAGTAAATTCTCAGTAAATTTCTTAGTAAATTCTCAGAACATTCCCAGTAAATTGCTAAGTAAATTCTTAGTAAATTACTCAGTAAATTCTCATTAAATTCTCGGTAAATTACTTAGTAAATTCCAAGTAAATTACTCTGTAAATTCCCACTAAATTTCCAATAAATTATTCAGTAAATTCCCAATTAATTCTAAGTAAATTCCTAATATATTACTCAGTAAATTTTGAGTAAATTACTCAGTAAGTTCTCAGTAAATTATTCAGTAAATTTCCAGCAAATTACACAGTAAATTTTCAATAAATTCTCAGTAAATTACTAAGTAAATTCTCAGTAAATTGTTCAGTAAATTTGTCAGTAAATTCTCAGTAAATTTTCAGTAAATTCCCTATAAATTAGTCAGTAAATTTTGAGTAAATTACTATGTAAATTCTCAGTAAATTACTCATTAAATTCAGAGTAAATTCCAAGTAAATTATTCAGTAAATTACTCAGTAATTTTGCAATAAATTCTCTGTAAATTCTCAGAAAATTCCAAGTAAATTACTCAGCAAATTACTCAGTAAATTTCCAGTAAATAACTCAGTAAATTCTCAATAAATTGTCAGAAAATTCCAAGTAAATTACTCAGTAAATTCCCACTAAATTCTCAGTAAATTACTCAGTAAATTCGTAGTAAATTTTCAGTAAATTACTTAGTAAATTCCCAGTAAATTCAAAGTAAAGTAGTTATTAAATTCCCAGTCACTTAGTAAATTCCAGGTAAATTCTTTGTAAATTCTCAGTAAATTCTCTGTAAAGTACTCTGTAAATTCCCAGTACATTTCCGTAAATTCTCAGTAAATTACCAGTAAATTACTCCGTAAATTCCTAGTAAATTATTCAGTAAATTCATAGAACAATACTCTGTAAATTCCCTGTAAATTACTCAGTAACTTCTCTGTAAATTACTCAGTAAATTCCCAGTAAATTAATTAATAAATTTAAGGTCAATTCTCATTAAATTACTCAATAAATTCCTAGGAAATTCTCAGTAAATTCACAGTGAATTAATCAGTAAATTCCTTATAAATTCCAAGTAAAGTAAATTCTCAGTAAATTACTTAGTAAATTCCCAGAAAATTCTGTTCATACACATAACGATATTGATCGAAATGTGGGGAAATTGTTGCGTAGTAAGATACCAGCACTTAATTTCCCCTGGATCTAACATCCATTATTCATCAACTGGTTCAATGTAGAGGACTGTTTCCTCAGTGATACTGTTTGGGGTATACGGGTCTTCAAGCTTATTGAGAATATCCTTAACTGTTTGGTTGGATTCGCCTTTACTGGTGGAGAATATCCTTATCTGAAGCAACATAACTTGTAGCCTACTAGGATGTCAGGGAAGCATTAGACAAATGGACAATTCCTAATGTCAAACCAGAAACAATTTATAAAATTGGAACATTCGATTTTACCAGTAAGAAGACAATTAAAACTTTTGAACATGCTATGCCTTTACAGAATAATGATGAAGTTTTAAAATTACTTCATATTCAGGATCTTAAACCTTTTTTCAAAAAATACAAGTATATCCATATAGGATTAGTACAAATTTCTTTTAAACCATTGACCCTATTAGGACAAAATACCAATATCCAGTGTACCCTTAGAGATAGCAGATGTCTTGATTGGAAAGCCTCTTTGATGGGAGCCATAGAAACTAGTCTTTCACATGGACCAGTATATTTTAATGTTTATCCTAATTTGAGTGTAGCACTCATGGATCCAAACATATCAGAAGCTGTAGAACTTAGAGTTCTCACTCATGGTTATCAGTATATGGTAAGAACGCCTCCTTTAACAGTAATCTATAGGATACATTTAAAGGTTCTTACCACTTTAAATCCTTATATCAGAAAGCAAAGTGAATCAGGACAAACTGTTCTGATTGACACAAATCTGTTTAGTAGTCAGGTTGCTATACCTACTATGATCCCTTGCCAGAATATAACATTTCCAGAATCATGGCATATACCAAATGTTGTTCCAGCTAGACCTATCATTAGACAAACTATTGATCAAGTTGTACAAACCCAAGGAGGTAATGTATACCTCAATTTCTGAAGACGACTCACAAGGAGTATGTCTAGTACTGATTTCAGATCTAACCCTCCATATAGGGTAGATTTACTAGAATCATCCAAGCAGTCAGTCTCTGAACCTGTTGAATCAGTTTTACAAGAAATGCCTTCTAGACCCCCTAGTAGGCCATCTAGTGACCCTTCAGCAGACCTAGTTATTCAGGGAGTTCAAATATCAGAAAACCAAATACCCCATGGTGTATATGAAATCAGAAGACCAGAGAGTCCAACCGCTAGTGACATGAATTTTAAAATTTAATGGATTATTCTTCAGGAAGTGATATTAGAAAACAATTAAACCATGAATTTATGCAAGGAAAATACCAGGAATTTAGAAGTTGGTATTTTGATAATCATAATAGCCAACAGCTTCAGTATTTTAAAAATTAGTATTATTACCATTTAGAAAAATATCAAATTTTAAAACCTTTTCCAGAATGGTATTATGAATTTTTAACAGCTATGGAAATTATTCCTGATCAACAAATTAATGTTTTGACCAACATTCATAAAACCTGGACAACCGTTAATGGACAAACAGTTATATCCATTCATCCATAGCCTCAGTCTTTAGAGTTAGCTCCTAATGGAGATACTACTCTACAACCATTATTATCTACAACATATGTAGAAATACCAGCTAGATCATCCCAAAGAGATGTAACCCAAATAAAAGATTTGGTACCAATAATGAAACAGAATAATGATACTAATCTGTGTTTTCAAACTATTGGTAAACAATTAACCAGGATTGAAGAATCTGTTGACAATTTTAAAGATCGTTAATTAACTTCACCCAAACAGGCAATTCAAACAGTTAATATTAAACCACCCCTAGAAGTAACTAATTTCAAGTTACGTTCTGACAAGCAAGATAGTGAATTCATGGACACACTCTTAAAAAAAATGTCTAATTTAAATTTAGGCAAAATATCACCTCCCAAAGTTAGCAGTTCTATTAACATGTTGTCTACCTCCAGCCAACAGAATTTATCCGAGAAAATTACTTCAACTTACATAAACAAGTTACAAAATAACTTTACCGACATACCATCTGTTAATAAAGTTGATTTTTCTACTACTGCCAGTAAACATGTCCAACCAGGAACTTCTAGGTATTATTATCCTAGACCAACTCTTCAAGATCTTCTTTTTGAAGAAGGATATTGAAAGATCAGGCATCTTATCATGGTAAAACCATTTATGAATGGAATATTGATGGGGAATCAGAATATCGTATTTGGAAAACTGTCCAACGAATGATCATGTATGCTACTGTTTGCAAACAGTATAATAATACTGATCATCAGATAGTCCGCTTTATTATTAATGGATTTACAGGTATCCTCAAGGGATGGTGGGATAATATTCTCACTAGTCCACAACAGAATGAAATTGTCACTGCCACTAAAATTGAGTTTGATCTGGCTACTCAGACAAATGTCCAGAAAGAGGATGTTGTCTACACTCTTGTCCAGTCTATCATCCTTTATTTTATTGGCCCTAGTTCTGGCACCTCTGATAGGAGTCGAGAACTTTTACAAAATTTACGTTGTCCATCTTTAACACATTTTAGATGGTATAAAGATGGTTTCCTTCTGAAAGTTGTTCAGCGTTCTGATGCCAACAGTGAACATTGGAAGGCTAAATTCATTGATGGTCTTCCAACTCTCTTTGCTGAAAAAGTGCTAAAAAAACTTAGGGACCGCCATAACCGTATGTCTATACCTTATGATCAGTATACTTACGGCTAGCTCATCCCTGTTATCATTGAAGAAGGTCTTGCACTTTATAATGACCTTAAATTACAATACCAATTGCGAAAACAGAATCTTACAAGTAAAAAAGAGTTAGGTGAATTTTGTGAACAATTTGTCTATGATACAAAAATCCAATACCCTAAGACCAGGAAATCTTATCCAAAGAAATTTATAAAAAAAATATAAAAACCAGTATAGGAAACCTAGCACTACTTATCAAGAGAAGAAGTTTTTTCACCAAAACAGAAAAGCCAAATCCACCAAGAGACTTCCTAAGAAGGATGTCAAATGTTATAAATGTGGAGCCACTGGTCATTATGCAAATAGGTGTAGGTCTAAATTAAAAACCACGATTAATGAATTAAATTTGGACCCTCATATTACTCAACAGATATTACAAACTCTTGAAGAAGAATCAGAAACTAGTTCTCAGGAGTCCGATGGACTTGTTGAACTTTACTCTCCTTCTACTTCTGATGAAGAAGTTGATAAAGTTGATGAACCAGAAGAAAATTGTCCTTGCTCTACTAATCTGAATCAGATTTTTGAAATTAATTATTGGAAATCTATATTTGAAATGAATGGCTTAGACCTTGGTGGTCCTAGTATTCATGCTCTTACTGATGACCAGAAATCCATGTTAGATTTAGCTGACCAAATCAATGATCCAAATATGAAAATTAAATTTCTTGAAATGTGTTATAATCACTAACAAGCTATCAAAGAACCACCTTCAGTACCGGTAGATTCATGCAGTATGAAAGATGTATTAAACAGAATTCAATTATCACATATAGAAAAACTAGTTACGATTCAAGATTTGAAAATGGAAGTTAATGTTCTCAAAACAGAAGTAAGACATCTCCAAACAGAGAATCAAGCAATCATGTCTGATATTAAAAAGATTAACAGTCAATTAAAAAATAAGGGCCAGTCGTCCTCTTCAGAAACAACAGAGAAGAAAGAAGATCAATATTTTAAGCTTATGAATCAAATAACCTTTCAAAAATGGTATATCAGAATTACTTTTATAATAAAACCAGATTTTATTATCAAAGATGCTATTGCTTTAGTTGATAGTGGAGCTAATATGAATTGTATCCAGGAAGGATTAATTCCAACTCAGTATTTTCATAAAGCCACTCAGTCTTTAACTAGTGCTAGTGGAACTTCTATGAAAATAAAATATAAGATACCCGAAGCTTTAATTTGTAATCAAGGAATTTGCTTACCCATAGCTTTTGTCCTTATCAGAAATATGTCTCAGAATATTATTCTAGGGACACCATTTTTATGTTTACTTATGCTAATCACAAAAATTGATTCCATAGGTATTCATACAATCATTAGAGATCAATCTATTATTTTTGAATTCATAGCAGAACCTTACACAAAAGAATTAGACCAGATAAAAGATTTGGTTACTTTTAAAGAAAAACAAATTAATTTTCTCCAATCAGAAATTCATTTCCTTACTACTGAACAGCAGCTACAATAGCCATCTTTACAGAATAAAATCAGGTTAGTTGAAAAGGAATTTCAATCCGAGATATGCAGTGATGTTCCCAATGCTTTTTGGGAAAGGAAGCGTCATATGGTCACCCTTCCTTATGAATCGGATTTTGATGAAAAATTCATCCCCACCAGAGCTCACCCAAGCCAAATGAAAAAAAAATATTTAGAAATGTGTAAAACAGAAATCCAAAGTCTTTTATAGAAGAAATTAATCTGAGTTACCCACTCACCTTGGAGCTGTACAGCATTTTATGTTAATAAAAATGCAAAAAAAGAAAGAGGTGTATCAAGATTAGTAATTAATTATAAACCTCTTAATGATGTTCTTAGGTGGATTAGATATCCTATACCAAACAAAAAAGATCTTTTAGATCGCTTACAGGATGCAGTCATATTTTCAAAATTTGACTTAAAATCAGGATATTGGCAAGTACAAATAGCTGAATCAGATAGACATAAAACTGCTTTTACAGTTCCTTTTGGGCATTATGAATGGAATGCCATGCCATTTGGACTCAAGAATGCTTCATCAGAATTTCAACATATCATGAATGATATTTTTAATCCTTATACAGAATTTGCTATCTGTTATATTGATAATGTTTTGATTTACTCATCCTCCATTGATTAGCACATAAAACATCTTAATATATTTAAGAATATTATTATCAGAAATGGATTAGTTATATGTGCACCCAAAATGAAACTCTTCCAAACAAAAGTACATTTTCTTGGTCATAATATTCATAATGGAAGTATTATACCAATTAACAGAAGCATTGAATTTTCATCTAAATTTCTCGATGAAATCAGAGATAAAAATCAATTACAGCGATTTCTTGGAAGTCTTAATTATATCAGGGATTATTATCATCAATTAGCCAAAGATGCTTCCATTCTCTAGACCCGTCTGCAGAAAAATCCTCCACCATGGACTGAGGAGCATACCACAGCCGTTCAGAAAATAAAGGCTAAGGTTAAACAATTACCTTATTTTCAACTTCCCAACCCTAAATGGAAAAAGATTGTTGAAACCGATGCATCTAACCATGGATTTGGTGCGATTCTAAAACAAGTTAATCCTTATACTTCAATAGAAGAGCTTCTACGTTTTCATTTTGGAAACTGGCGAGGCCCAGCTTTAACTTATCCAACCATTAAACAGGAATGTTTAGCTATTGTAAAATGTGTTTTAAAATTTCAGGATGATCTGCTTAATCAACATTTTCTTATTAGGGTTGATTGTTCTGCAGGCAAATAGATATTCAAAAAAGATGTTTTAAATTTATCATCTAAATAGATATTTGTCACTTGGCAAAATGCTCTATCAGTATTTGATTTTGATATTGAATATATCAAAGGTGAAAATAATTCTTTACCCGATTTTCTAACTCGTGAATATTTACAGGGCCAAAACAGTATTTCCGTATGACCAGTAGAGGTCGCAGAGGTAGAGGTAGAGGTTCCAATCCCTATCATACAGAATTGTCAAGGCTACATGCCTCCACCAGTAAAGGCGAATCCAGCCAAACAGAAGGATATTCTCCTTAAGCCTGAAGACTCATATACCCCAAACAGTATCATCGATGACACAGTCCTCTACATTGAACCAGCTGATGAAAAATGGATGTCAAATCCATGGGAAATTAAGCGTCGGTATCTTACTACGCAACAATTTCCCCCACATTTCGATCAATATTGTTATGTGTATGAACATATACTTTCAAAAACAGGATCTGTTGAGATCAAGCATACTTTGCATGATCCTTCTAAAACAGCCAACCCAATCCAATACAGCAAGATCACCATCAGAAATATAATGTCTATTACTACTTGGGGCATTCATCCGGATACCACTAGACAATTAGATATTCGCAATCGAGAAACCAGTTACAATTATTAGGATTATATTGATGCCTTTACTTTTGCATTATGTTACTAGAATCCCATTAACAACCATTCTTGGTTTATCCGTATCAGTTCTAACATTCTCAAAAACGATTTACCAAATTGGTTCATCGTTTGGTGGGATAAGTTTGGGCTCCAGTTAGAAATTCTACCTGTACCAGTGAGAGAAGCATATAATGACTGGCATGCACTGCTTACTCTCATTTACTAGCAAACAAGAATATTTCTATCAGTAAATCATTAACCAATTTTGTTATCCGATTTAGCATTCCATGGATCTGGAAATGGGATTTTCAATGTGATTACCAGAATAGGGTCTCACGTCTTAAAAGAGTATTCTTTGTGATGGTGGGATAAAGGTATGAATCCCACATTAACAGAAACTGTTTAGAAAATCGAGGCCCATACTCAGGCCTGTTGGGATGCTATTCCTAAAGCAATACCCAGTCAACCAGTTAATTCTAATCCATTTGTCCATATTCAAACAAATTTAAGACAAAAATATTCGAATTTGTCTGAAACAGAATTAATTGTAAAAAGTATGGATTTCATGAAAGAGCAATTCTTACAAACTATATCTAAAGATGGCTCTTCCATAAAATCAGTCAACAGCAGTCATGAACAGGAAGATTCAGAAGAAGAAGATGCCAACCAATTCTTTGTATTGGCTGGTGAATCACAACCAGTAGAAGAACCCAATTTTGGTGATTTTTGGGATTCTTTAACCAGTATGATTGCAGAAAAGATTGATAAAGAAAAAGATAAAAAAGGAAAAGGTAAAGAATAGTGCCTTGTTTCCCATTAGAACCAATTATTAGAACATACCAAAATTACTTTCGGCTAAAGACTCCTTGTTTGCTATCCAGAAAAGAGAAAATATCTCATATCGGTCCAAAGAAGATAAGGATGCTGAGTCAAAAGCAAATTCTCACTCAGCAAAAGGATAAGGATGAACGACTCCATCCCATTCAAGATACGCCACCTGTCCTTACCTTATCTTTTCTTTTAATTATTTATGTCTATAAAAGGGAAGGACCTCACCGTTGTTGAGACAGAGTGGATTAGAGTGTATCTGTAATATATGTTCTCCTCTTGTAACAAAAATTCCTAAATATAAATTGTGTGTTGAAGATTTATGCTGCTTTGAAGATATTAATGTTTGTAAGTATTTATAGTATGCATGCCCTATGTAAATTTGCTTGTTGATCTTTTACATGTTTTAGATTATTAGATAACTAGCCGTAGTCAATATTTACATTTTTTAACCATCTTCTCTAACCCTTGGGTAAGTCAATAGTTGGAATTCTGTGATCAACAGATCCACAAAATTCAATAGAAAATTCAATAAGTCAATAGTTAGAATTCTGTGATCAACAGATCCACAAAATTCAACAAAAAATTCAGGAACATATTATTGTGTGGGCGGTCGCCGTTAGGCCTCCACCTCAACAGTAAATTATGAGACCATATATGTTGTAATTTGTTTATTATATATTTATATTGTGTCAATTCATATTCCTGGGTTTGTGCTTATTGAGGGTAGTACAGTGTTAGGTTGAGTGGGACGTCATTCAAGTCGTGTAGAGGTAGACCAGTTAGCAGTGATTGCAGTTAGGTCGTATCTTTGTAAGTCGCTGACAGACGTGCTTAGCTTTACCCTGTGTCAAGCATCTCATATTGGTCTCTATAAATTACTCAAAAAATTCTGAGTAAATTCCCTACAAATTACTTAGCAAATTCCTAGTAAATTCTCAGTAAATGCCTAGTAAAAAACTCAGTAAATGCCCATTAAATTCTAGGTAAATTCCTAGTAAATTTCTCAATAAATTCCCAGTAAATGCTCAGTAAATTCCAAGTAAATTATTCAGTAAATTCTCTGCAAATTTTCACTAAATTTTCAGTAAATTACTTAGTAAATTCCCAGTTAATTCTAAGTAAATTCCTAGTATATTACTTAGTAAATTCTGAGTAAATTACTCAGTAAATTCCCAGCAAATTATACAGTAAATTCCTAGTAAAGTGCTCAGCAAATTTCTAGTAAATTAGTCAGTAAATTCTTAGTAAATTCCTAATAAATTCTCAATAAATTACTCAGCAAATTTCAAGTAAATTACTTAGTAAATTTTGAGTAAATTCTCAGTAAATTACTCTGTAAATTCCCAGTAAATTACTCCAAAAATTCTCCGTAAATTCTCAGTGAATTACTCATTAAATTCAGAGTAAATTCCAAGTAAATTATTCGGTAAATTTCTAGAAAATTACTCAGTAATTTTGCAGTAAATTCTCTATAAATTCTTAGAAAATTCCAAGTAAATTACTTAGTAAATTCTAGTAAATTTTCTGTAAATTACTCAGTGAATTTCCAGAAAATTCTTAGCAAATTACTCAATAAATTCCCAGTAAATTCTAAGTAAATAACTCAGTAAATTCTCAGTAAATTGTTAGAAAATTTCAAGTAAATTACTCAATAAAGTCTCATTAAATTACTTAGTAAATTTCCTGTAAATTACTCAGTAAATTCCTAGTCAATTCTTAGTAAATTACTTAGTAAATTCCCAGTAAATTCAAAGTAAATTAGTTATTAAATTCCCAGTCACTTAGTAAATTCTCACTAAATTTCTCTGTAAATTCTCAGTAAATTACTCAGTAAATTCACAGAACAATACCTAGTATATTACTCAGTAACTTTCCTGTAAATTACTTAGTAAATTCCCAGTAAATTAATTAATAAATTTAAGGTGAATTCTCAGTAAATTATTCAATAAATTCACAAGAAATTCTCAGTAAATTCACAATGAATTCCCCAGTAAATTCCCCGTAAATTCTAAGTAAAGTAAATTCTCAGTAAATTCCCAGTAAATTACTTAGTAATTCTCAGTAAAATCTCAGTAAATTACTCAGTAAAATCTCAGTAAATTCTTAGTAAATTACGCAGTAAATTCCTAGTTAATTTCTAGTAAATTACTAGAAAATTATTCAGAAATTCCTAGTAAATTACTTAGTAAATTCCCAGTAAATAACTCCGTAAATTCCTAGTAAATTACTTAGTAAATTCTTCGTAAATTTTTAGTAAATTCTCAGCAAATTCCAAGTAAATTACTCAGTAAATTCGCTATAACTTCCCTGTAAATTCTCAGAAAATTCTCAGTAAATTTTCAGTAAATTTCTCGGTAAATTCCAAGCAAAATCTCAATAAATTCCTAATAAATTACTAAGTAAATTCCCATTAAATTCTAAGTAAGTTATTAGTAAATTCCCAGTAAATTACTCTTTAAATTTCAAGGAAATTCTCAATAAATTACTCAGTAAATTCTTAGTAAATTACTCTGTAAATTTCCAGAAAATTACATAGTAAATTCTTAGTACCTTCACAGAAAATTCCCAGAAAATTCGCAGTAAAGTACTTAGTAAATTCACAGAAAATTCAAAATAAATTACTCAGTAAATTTCCAGTAAATTTCTCAGTAAATTCCCAGCAAATTCTCAGCACTATTAAATTAATCAATAAATTCCGATTAAATTTAAGTATACTTAGTAAATTCTCAGTAAATTGCTCAGTAAATTCCATGTAAATTCTCAGTAAATTCATTATAAATTACTCAGTAAATTCCCAGTAAATTGTCAGTAAATTCCCAGTAAACTCCTACTAAATTACTGAGTAAATTCCCAGTAAATTACTTAGTAAATTCCTAATAAATTACTCAGAAAATTCCCAGTAAATTCTCAACAAATTCCTAACTAAATTACTAGTAAATTCTTAATAAATTTTCAGTAAATTACTCAGTAAAATCTCAATAAATTCCCTGTAAATTACTTTGTAAATTCTCAGTAAATTACTCAATAAATTCCCAGAAAATTTTCAGTAAATTCCTAGTAAATTCCTTGTAAGTTACTTAGTAAATTCCCAGTAAATTTGTTAGTAAATTCCAAGTAAAATAATTAGTAAATTCCATGTAAATTCTCATTAAATTCCTTGTGAATTATTGAGTAAAATCCAAGTAAATTCTTTGCAAATTCCCGACAATTAAATTCAAGTAAATTCCCAATAAATTACTTAGCAAATTTTCTATAAATTCCCAGTAGATTCTCATTAAATTCCCAGAAATATTACTCAGTAAGTTGTCAGAAAATTCTCAGAAAATTCCTAGTAAATTTTCAAAAAATTCTCGGTAAATTACTCTGTAAATTCCCATTAAATTTCAAGTAAATTACAAAGTAAATTTCCAAAAAATTCTCGATATATTACTCTGTAAATTCCCATTAAATTACACAGTAAATTCCCAATAAATTACTCTGTAAATTCCTAGTAAATTCTGAGTAAATTACTCAATAAATTCCAAGTAAATTCTCAATAAAGTACTCAGTAAATTCCAAGAAAATTACTTACTAAATTCCCAATAAATTCTCAGTAAATTCCCCGTAAATTACTCGGTAAATTTCTAGTAAATTCTCAGTAAATTAATCAGGAAATTTCCAATAAATTACTTGCTAAATTCCCAGTAAATTCCGAATAACTTCCAAGTAAATTCCCAGTAAATTACTCAGCAAATTCCCAGCAAATTGTTAGTAAATTCCTAGCAAATTACTCAGTAAATTTCCAATAAATTACATAGTAAATTCCAAATAAATTTCTCAGTAAATTCCTAGAAAATTCAAAGTAAATTCCCAGTAAATTACTCATTAAATTCCCATTAAAATCTAAGTAAATTACTCAGTAAATTTCTTGTAAATTACTCTGTAAATTCCTGGTAATTCTCTGTAAATTCCCAGCAAATTACTCAATATATTCTCAGTAAATTACTTTGTAAATTTCCAGTAATTTACTCAATAAATTCCTAGTAAATTACTCAGTAAATTCCAAGTAAATTCGTAGTAAATTACTCAGTAAATTCTCTATAAATTACTTAGTAAATTCTGAGTAAATTACTCAGTAAATTCCAAGTAAATTCTCAGTAAATTCCCAGTAAATAACTCAGTAAATTCCCAGTAAATTTGTCATGACTTTAACCCGCCCTTATAGGTTAGGATCATTGCCGGCCAGTAATCATTAGATTACCTATGGCCTCAGATAGAAAACAATTTTCAAATAACCATATGGAGCCAAAAGCAGAAGCAAAAGATAGTAATTGTCCAATGAGCTTGTGCATAAATGGAATAAATAAAAACATTTCTTATATTAATAACTCACACCAAACATACCCACATAAAAGATATTCTATGTCTAGATCCATGTAATACCATATTTATACAAAACCATTGCCTACATACTGTTAAGGTCAAACATAACCATCAAAGAAGGCAAAATGGTTAAAATGATGGTTTTGAAAACCAAGGCCTCGTTCGTGAGGCGTGGCATGATTGACTCCACAACTTGGCATTCTTTCTTAGGTTCGTTACAGTTGGGGTTAGGCATCCTGTTGCTCACCTACATACATATATATAAAGAGTGAGCGAAAGCCCAATGAATAATACCATAGTAAAGAGGTTATACGAATGAGATTTGTATTAAGTACATCGAACCCATAAATTTCATATACAAGCGGCCTTAGGCCCATTCTGTGTTTTCTTGTACATGTCAAACGGCCTTGGGCCCAATTTAGATTTTTATCAAATATATCGGACGGCCTCGAGCCCATTGCATCAAACATGTCAGACTCATCAAATGGCCTCGGGCCCAATTCAAACACTTTAACGTATCAAACGGCCTTGGGCCCATTATTTCCATATCCGTGTCTATGCGCATTTCGTATTCATGATCATGATCTTTTTTTCATCCAACGGCCCTTAGCCCGTTATTTCCATATTCGTATCTATGCGCATTTCATATTCGTGATCATGATCTTTTTTCATTCAAACGGCCTTTAGCCCGTTATTTCCATATTCGTATCTAGGCGCATTTCATATTCATGATCATGATCTCTTTTCATTCAAACGGCCTTTGGCCTATCAAGATATTCGAACGGCCTTTGGCCCATCAAAGTGATCAAACGGCCTTTGGTCCATCAAAATATTCAAACGGCTTTTGGCCCAATCTAGACATATCAAACGTATCAAACAACCTCAGGCCCAATTCATACTCTTATCACATATCAAAAGGCCTTGGGCCGAAATCATATTCTTGATGGAGTCTTACACGAAAATTAGGCATATAGAATACTCTTTCGTAGTTCAAATCAACAAATCCATAGAGCTTATACAGAAAATTAGGTGTATAGATCACTCATTCATAATTCAAATCAACAAATCCATGGAGCTTATACAGAAAATTAGGCATATACAATACTCATTCGTAATTCAAATCAACAAATCCATGGAGCTTATACAGAAGTAGCATTTGGAAAATAACATACTTGAAAATATCTTTACTAAGATATTACTCACAATGTTCCGATGCTCGATTCGTCCTTGCACTTAACCCTACACAATTCGTAATACACATAGAAATCGGGTCACAATACAATTCATTCGGTTCTTTAATTCGTTTAATTCTCTTAGGCCCTTTCCAACTCTTTAGTTCATTTATAATGCCTAGTACATGCCTAAGAGTGCTTAGAAGTGAAAGAGAATGGAAAACAAAACACAAAGCCATTTTTCATAATTTCAAGAACAGGGCTCTCTGCTCCAGCGCTGCTTTGGCCACTCGAGTGAACCCCTTTTGTCTGCAAAAGTGCTGGTTACTACGTTTCTACGCTCGAGCATGACTCTTTCCGCTCGAACGGACACCAATGTCTGCAAAAGTTCTGGAAGCCAACATTTCATGCTCGAGCGGAGATTTCCCACTCGAGCGGACATGCTGAATTCTGGAATTTCCAGAATTGCATTTGAAACTCAAACTTAGCATTCAAAGGGTCTAAAACTCATGTTCTTGATACAAAATTATGGAAGTCTTTATACAATATGAGGACATAAGAAAATTGAATCTAATTTGTCCAAAATCACAATTCAATTCCCAGATTATTTCACATTTTTCTTGATAACCCATGCCAACTTCATATCTTTAAAACTCATGCAAATTAATTTCCATCACTTGAATTTCACATGAAAATTAATTTCCATATCACTTTGAATCTCACATGCATGTGAGATATAGGCTTCATTTTCAACTTAAATAACACAATTGATGCTCATCTTCATCAACCATGATCAATTTTAAATCAATTACATCAAAACTCCTTTAATTTACAAATTAAGTTTTTTGTTCATAAACCCATAATTTTCCAAAGTTTAATTCTTATTACATCAAAACATGCAATCAATTATTTTAAATCCATGATGCATGTAAATTTATACCTTATATATATATATAAAGGTTCCCAAGCCCAAGCTCAATTGAAGAATTATAATTATTTCCATATTGATTAACCTTAACCATGTTCATGAATTAATTCTTTAATTTCTCCAAATTACATGCATGTAAAATTTAGACTCAAATTCATATCAGATATGCAAAATCAAATCCAAAATAATCAATTTCTAGGTTAATTCCCATAAATTTGAACCTAACTCCATCGCATGGACCAAATCTTCAAATTAATCTTGATGCATGTAATCTATGGGACTTAATTTAAGAATAATTCTCAAAATTTAGTTCAAACATAACAAATTTAAAGAACCATAACTCATATTTTTCAACCTAACTTGAGTGAACATGCAAGATTATAAAAATCAATCTCAAAATAATTACTTTCTAAATTAATTTTCATAATCATGAATCTAATTTATTTTCATCATCTTTTTGCTAATTTCCTTTTAATTACATGAAATTGAACCCATTTACCTCTTAATTTCAGCATGTAGGTAAATTATCTACAAAATTTAAGCTTTAATTTTCTTACCTTAAGCATTCAATGGTTGAATCTCTTGAGTTCACTTCTTCCTTGGTTGAACACTCTCTCTCTCTCTCTCTCTCTCTCTCGGCTGTTTCCCAGCCCAAAGCAGAAATGAATCCAATTCTTTCACTCCTCAGCGTAGACACACATATATGATTCTCAGCAAAGCTTTGGGCCCAAAGAATTACACTTGTCTCAGAAGCTCACCAACACGTATACACGTGCACACTTTTGGGGCTCCAGCAGATACAACTCTAGGTTGTCTACACACTTCTCTTGATTAAGTAAATGAATGGGATTAGCTTAGTGTCTAGTTATGTATTAATTACCACATAAATACATTAATCATGGATAATCATAAATCTCACCTAATTAAATTAGTCTAATTTGACTTCCTTTAGAGCCCAATTAATTATATTTAAAATTATCAGTCTGAATCAGATTTTTAATCACACTCCCAAAAGGCTCTAAATATTAAATTAAACTTATGGTCATCATCAATTTCGATTTCCCAAACCATTTAGGCCTTCAATTTCTAATCAGACTCTAAATTTTCGTCAACAATTACACATTCAAATTGGACATCCCATAAATAAATTTAATTCATAATAATCACCATTCTTAATCCTCATAATTTAATTAACTTAATTAATCCCAATTCGAACCTAATTAATCGAATCTCAATTTTGCTAAACTGAATCAATATTTAATTAACTCCCAAATGGGTTCATAATTAAAATTAAATTGATTCAACTTCTTAATTTCGCTTCCTTAAGCCATTTGGACCCTTAAAATAAATTTTCAATAGAATCATATACGAATCAGATTCCACAATTCTCACAAATCCCAAATTAAATTAGGATAACGACTAATTAAAATCCCAAATCTCCTTAATTAACCAAATATAAAATATTATACGTGACGGGGTCATCACAAAATTACTCAGTAAATTCCCAGTAAATTAGTTAGTAAATTCCTAGAAAATTCTCAGTAAATTACTCTGTAAATTTTAACTAAATTCTTAGAAAATTAATTACTCAATAAATTTTCAGTAAATTACTCAGTAAATTCCCAGTAAATTACTCAGTAAATTCAGAGTAAATTCTAAGTGAATTATTCAGTAAATTCCCAGTAAATTCTCAGTAAAATCCATGTAAATTACTTAGTAAATTCCCAATAAATTATTCAGTAAATTTTCATAAAATTACTCAGTGAATTCCCAGGAAATTCTCAGTAAATTACTCAGTAAATTCCCAGTAAATAACTCAGTAAACTCCCTGAAAATTCCAAGTAAATTACTCAGTAAATTCCTAATAAATTCAAAATAAATTACTTATTAAATTCCTAGTAGATTATTTATTAAATTCCAAACAAATTCTTAGTAAATTCTCAGTATATTACTCTGTAAATTCCGTGTAAATTTCAGTAAATTTTTAGTAAATTACTCATTAAATTCCCAGTAAATTCCCAGTAAGTTACTCAGTAAATTCATAGAATATTACTCAGTAAATTTCTAGTAAATTACTCAGTAAATTGCCAGTAAATTTATTAGTAAATTTCTGGTGAATTCTTAGTAAATTACTTAATAAATTCTCTGGAAATTCTCAGTAACTTCATAGTGAATTACTAAGTAAATTCTCCGTAAATTCCCAATAAATTCTCAGTAAATTCCTAGTAATTTACTCAGTAAATTTTGAGTAAATTCTCAGTAAATTACTCCGTAAATTCCTAGTAAATTATTCAGTAAATTACGCAGTAAATTCCAAGTTAATTTCCAGTAAATCACGCAGTAAATTACTAGAAAATTACTCAGAAATTTTCAGTAAATTCTAAATAAATTACTCAATAAATTCCTAGTAAATTACTCCGTAAATTCCTATTAAATTAATCAGTAAATTCTTAGTAAATTTTCAGTAAATTCCTACTAAATTACTCATTAAATTCGCAGTAACTTTCCATAAAAATCCCAGAAAATTCTCAGTAAATTAATCAGTAAATTCCCTGTAAATTCAAAGTAAATTACTTAGTAAATTCCCAGTAAATTTCTCAGTAAATTCCCAGCAAATTCTCAATAAATTCCTAGTAAATTACTAAGTAAATTTCCATTACATTCTAAGAAATTACGTAGTAAATTCTCAGTAAATTACACAGTAAACTCTCAGTAAATTTTCAGTAAATGCTCAAAAAATTACAAGTAAATTACTTAGTAAATTTGCAGTACCTTCCCAGAAAATTCTCAGTAAAATACTTAGTAAATTCCCAATAAATTCAAAGTGAATTACTCAGTAAATTTCCAGTAAATTTTTTAGTAAATTCCGAGCAAATTCTCAGTAAATTCCTATTAAATTACTCACTAAATTCCCAATAAATTCTAAGTAAATTATTTAGTAAATTCTCAGTAAATTACTCAATAAATTCCCAGTAAATTACTCTGTCAATTCCAAGTAAATTCATACTAAATTGCTTAGTAAATTACTCAGTAAATTCCCTGTAAATTACTCAGCAAATTCCAAGTAAATTACTCAGTAAATTCCCAGTAAACTCCTACTAAATTACTCAGTAAATTCTCAGTAAATACCTAGTTAATTACTTAGTAAATTCCCAATACATTACTCAATAAATTCTCAGTAAATTACTAATTATATTCCAAGTAATTCTCAGTAAATTCCACGTAAATTCCCAGTAAATTAGTTTATAAATTCCTAGTAAAATACTCAGTAAATTCCATGTAAATTCTTATTAAATTCCCTATAAATTACTCTGTAAATTCCTAGTAAATTACTCAGTAAATTCCAAATAAATTCTTAGTAAATTCCAAACAAATAACTTTGTAAATTTCAAGTAAATTCCCAGTAAATTAATTTCGGTTTGAAACATTCATATTAATACAATTATTTATTACAAATTATTTTACATTGGTCTCCGTGGTACGTTTGCTTTCTGGGCTGATGCGGATCCCTCCACTGCGGCCTTTACAGCTTCTCCTATTAATTTAGATACCTCATCTGTAGTGAGCCTTGATGATTCGGAGTTATTGGACCCGGCCTCACTACGCACTTGCTGCCGGCACCAAGGACGAAGCACTGGCACTGGTAAGAAATGGCGATCCAAAATGTTTCTGGCTAAATTATAACAAGTTGTCATCCAATTATGACCAGATTTCATTTAGTCCACCATTGGCATATGTTCATCCATTTACAGATACAGTGTGGGTCGTTTCAACAAGCATACAGCAATGGGTTGCAGAAAATATAAGAGACGAGGCCCAAAGACCGCACAGGCCCAAGAGCATTATAATTGAAGGCCCATCCAGAATTGGGAAAACATGTTGGGCCCGGTCTTTGGGGCCGCATAATTATTATTCTGGCCACATCGATTTGAAGGACCACAAGGATGATGCTTTCTACAACATAATCGACGATGTGGCCCCACAATTTTTGAAACATTAGCGGGAGTTTATTGGAGCGCAACGGGATTTTTTTTCAAATTATAAATATGCCCGCCCAAAGAAAATAAAGGGCGGGATTCCAAGTATTATATTATGCAACCCCAGAACCGATTCTAGTTACAAAGAGTTTTTGGAAAAACATGAACACACCGGGCTCAAAGCGTGGACGATCAGAAATGCAGAATTCTATACAGTCGACCAGCCCCTGTTCGCTAGAACCAATCAAGAGGAGGCATCATAATGCCAAGAAAAAGGCCCAACGTAGGAAGATATTCCACTTCCAATGCTGCTGTTCGATATTCCATACGAACGGATGTGTCGAACCACATTCATTGCAGAGAGAAGATGCTATCAAGGGTCTTCTACGACACTTTGAAGAACCCGATGTGGTTCAGAGCCGTGGACATGTACGTCAGCCCCTGAGACCACTGTATGTCAGCCACGTATACATTGTGGCGATGAACGTCTAGATTCCCATTGCTTTCCGAAGGTTGTAGTTGAATAGGCATTCTATCTTGTATACCCCCTGATTCCCCGGCATGGACATGTCCACGGCTCTGAACCATATCGGGTTCTTCAAAGTGTCGTAGAAGACCCCTGATAGCATCTTCTCTCTGCAATGAATGTGGTTCGACACATCTGTTCGTATGGAATATCGAACAGCCGTATTGGAAGTGGAATATCTTCTTGCGTTGGGCCTTTTTCTTGGCATTACGATGCCTCCTCTTGATTGGTTCTGGCGAACAGGGGCTGGTCGACTGTATACAATTCTGCATTTCTGATCGTCCACGCTTTGAGCCCGGTGTGTTCATGTTTTTCCAAAAACTCTTTGTAACTAGAATCGGCTCCGGGATTGCATAATATAATACTTGGAATCCCGCCCTTTATTTTCTTTGGGCGGGCATATTTACAATTTGAAAAAAAATCTCGTTGTGCTCTAATAAACTCCCGCCAATGTTTCAAAAATTGTGGGGCCATATCGTCGATTATGTTGTAGAAAGTATTGTCTTTGTGGTCCCTCAAATCGATGTGGCTAGAATAATAATTATGCGGCCCCAAAGACCGGGCTCAACATGTTTTTCCAATTCTGGATGGGCCTTCAATTATAATGCTCTTGGGCCTGTGCGGTCTTTGGGCCTCGTCTCTTATATTTTCTGCAACCCATTGCTGTATGCTTGTTGAAACGGCCCACACTGTATCTGTAAATGGATGAACATACGCCAATGGTGGACTAAATGAAATCCGGTCATAATTGGATAACAACTTGTCATAATTTAGCCAGAAACATTTTGGATCGCCATTTCTTACTAGTGCCAGTGCTTCGTCCTTGGTGCCAGCAGCAAGTGCGTCGCGATATATATTTTCTTTGTTATTCTGGTTAGCGCAGCGACGGCCTCTCTCACGGAATTCACCCCATTCCGTGTAGTCTCCGTGTTTGGATATGTAATCCAGCACATTCTGATGGTTGTATGCCCCTTGAACATTTGGATGGAAATGGCGATTACTGTTATCGTGAGAAATGTCAAAGAATCGTTCATCCTGCGTCTGAAAGCGATATGAAATTGGATGAGGGCATGTAGATTGGGTTCGCCATTCTGATGTAATTCAAATGCAACCCTCACGTAGTTTGGTGGCCTATTACTGAACAACTCTCTAATTTTTTCTAACAATCTCTTTAGGTAAAGAACATCTGGGATGCGTGAGGAAGATGTTCTTGTTTTGAACTCTGAAACGACGCTGCATTGAGGCCATAACTCATTCTCTATGACGTCACTTACTCTCTCGGATGACGCAAGTCACTCTCTCAAAACTATACTAGTGTAAGAGAGTGAGGGAGTGATATATATAGGTCCACAGGAGCGTCCCACTAATATTACCTGGGACGCTCCCCCTGCGCCACGTGTCCTCTCCCGATTGGTGCTCCCTTCCGCATTTTGTGGCATGTTGTCGGCTAGTGTCTCCGCTCCGCGCCCAGATCTGCGGTCACGATTAAAAATCTAAAAAGGCAAGCGCAAGCGGGAAACTATTTAATTCAAAATAATTGTGGATGTTGAATTATTTTGCAATGGATCCCGGAGATCTAGGTCAATTTAGGCGGTTGATTTTAAAATACGAGCCGGATCTTATACTGCTACACTGGTCCTTGTTGGTCGTCGGTGAAAACAACGCCGAAAATTTAATCCGGCTCATCAACGCCTATCAGCGGCAACAAGATACTCTATTCACCGGTCTGAAAGCGATTTCCGACTTAGAAACCCAGGCGACGGCTCCATCTATGTAGACGATGGAGCGCTATGCAGACACATATTCTGCCGCTGATTATTATTACGTCACTGCACCTGAAAAAGATGTCCCTGTAAGGTCTGGAACTGGACCTTTGGGTGTAATAAAAGAAAATGTGTAAATATTTATTTTTTTTATAAGTTGTGTTGCGTTGTAATATGTAATTAAATTATTTTATAAACTCTATTGGATTACTGGGCCATGATACATAAGTCAGTTGTGTAAATGTATTGGGCCTCGCTTACTGATGGGCCTATGTCTAATGGGCTTCTAGTATCCACTTCTTTCATAGTTTGTATTGGGCCTGTTAATTTGTCATACTATTATTGGGCCAATTGACAATAATTAGGCCCATAAAACATTAAACCTGCTCAGAAATTTAATTATCTGGGATAATATAAATTGAATAAAATTGCAATATTATTTAATCATAAAAATTTACACAAATATTTTCCCATTGCCAATCTTTTACATAATACGACAGTTCGTCGAGTACAATAGTTAGTGCGAGACAATAATTAACAGGGCTAATAATTCCAAAGGTGGATAATTTCGTCGTCACCTATTAAATTACTCACTAAATTCCCAATAAATTCTAAGTAAATTACTTAATAAATTCTCAGTAAATTACTCAATAAATTCCCAGTAAATTACTCTGTAAATTCCAAGTAAATTCATATTAAATTGCTTAGTAAATTCCTTGTAAATTACTCAGTAAATTCCCCGTAAATTACTTAGCAAATTCCAAGTAAATTACTCAGTAAATTGCAAGTAAATTACTCAGTAAATTCCCAGTAAACTCCTACTAAATTACTCAATAAATTCTCAATAAATACCTAGTTAATTACTTAGTAAATTCTCAATAAATTCTCAGTAAATTACTAACTATATTCCAAGTAATTCTCAGTAAATTCCACGTAAATTTCCAGTAAATTACTCTGTAAAATCCTAGTAAATTACTCAGTAAATTCCCAGTAAATTAGTTTGTAAATTCCTAGTAAAATACTCAGTAAATTCCATGTAAATTCTTATTAAATTCTCTATAAATTACTCAGTGAGTTCCCAGTAAATTCTCAGTAAATTACTCAGTAAATTTCTATAAAGCTCCTAGTAAATTACTCAGTAAATTGCTAGTAAATTACTCAGTAAATTCTAAGTAAATTCTTAGTAAATTCCAAACAAATAACTTTGTAAATTTCAAGTAAATTCCCAGTAAATTACTCAGCAAATTCTCAGTAAATTATTCAGTAAATTCACAGAAAAATTACTCAGTTAGTTCTCAGTAAATTCCTTGTAAATTACTCAGTAAATTCCCATTAAATTTCAAGTAAATTACATAGTAAATTCCCATAAAATTCTCAGTAAATTACTCAGTAAATTACCGATAAATTACTCTATAAATTGCTATAAATTTCTCAGATAATTTTGAGTAAATTCTTAGTAAATTACTTAATAAATTCCAAGTAAATGCTCAGTAAAGTACTTTGTAATTTCCTAGTAAATTCCCTGAAAATTACTTAGAAAATTCCAAGTAATTCTTTGTAAATTCCCAGTAAATTCCTACTAAATTCTCAGTAAATTACTTAGTAAATTCTCGGTAAATTACTCAGTAAATTACAAGTAAATTCTCAGTAAATTTCTTGATAAATTTCCAGTAACTTCCCAGTAAATTCCCAGTAAATTACTCAACAAATTCCAAGAAAATTGTCAGTAAATTCCCAGCAAATTACTCAGTAAATTCCCATTAAATTCTAAGTAAATTACTCAGTAAATTTTCAGTAAATTACTCTGTAAATTCGTTGTAAATTCTCTGTAAATTCCCAGTAAATTATTCAAAAAATTACTCAGTAAATTCCCAACAAATACTCAGTAAATTCTCAGTAAATTTCCAGTTAATTCTCAGTAAATTTCCAGTAAATTCCCAATAAATTCGTAATAAATTCCCAGTTAATTCTCTCTAAATTACTCAATAAATTCTGAATAAATTATTCAGTAAATTCCCAATAAATTCTCAGTAAATTCCCAATATATAACTCAGTAAATTCCTAGCAAATTACTCAGTAAATTCTCAATAAATTTTTAGTAAATTCCTAGTAAATTACTCAGTAAATTCCCAGTAAATTCTCTATAAATTACTTATTAAATTCCCAGTAAATTACTTAGTAAATTTTCAGTAAATTACTTAGTAAATTTTCAATAAATTACTCAGTAAATTCCCATTAGATTCTCAATAAATTCTCAAGAAATTCCTAATAAATTACTCAATAAATTCTCAGAAAATTACTCACTAAATTCTGAGTAAATTACTCAGTAATTCCCAATAAATTCTCAATAAATTACTTAGTAAATTTTCAGTAAATTATTCAGTAAATTACTTAGTAAATTCCTTGTAAATTACTTAATAAATTATCAATAAATTCTCAATAAATTACTCAGTCAATTCCAGTAAATTCTTAGCAAATTACTTAGTAAATTCCCAGTAAATTACTTAATAAATTCCCAGTAAATTCTCAGACAATTACTCAGAAAATTCACAGTATATTGCTTAGTAAATTCCATGTAATTACTCACTAAGTTCCCAATATATTACTTGACAAATTCCTAATAAATTACTTAGTAAATTCTCTGTTAATACTTAGTAAATTACTCATTAAATTCCCAGTAAATTACTCAGTAAAGTCCGAATAGATTCTCAATAAATTACTAAATAAATTCCTAGAAAATTCACAGTAAATTAATCAGTAAATTCCCACTAAAATATTTAGTAAATTCGCAGTAAATTACTCAGTAAATTTCCAATAAATTCTTAGTAAATTCCCAGTAAATTATAAGTAATTTACTCAGTAAATTTTCAGTAAATTTCCAATAAAATACTCAATAAATATTTAGTAAATTCTCAGTAAATTCCTAATAAATTCTCAGCAAATTACAGGTAATTTACTCAGTAAATTCCCAGTAAATTTCCAATAAATTAATCAGTAAATTCCCAGTAATATCACAACCCCATTCCGCTCCTAGTAGAATGGTGCCTTGATGGCCAGTAATCCGAGATTACCAAAGGCCAACTTACAAAGATTCACACAATCAGAGTATACATATGGGGCTTACACGTGCGGAAGCAAATTTAAATCTAAGTAGTCCATAAGAGTTGTGCATAGATCAAATGAAATGTCATACATCTTAACATAGTTTTACATCTTGGATACAAATGAATTAAAACTAAATATTACATCTTGATCAAAAGGCTTCTCAAGCCAAAATATATAAAAGACATGAACTACAAAGCTAAGAAGCATAATCTTCAAAATGCTAACAAAACATGAATCCAAAACATCTTGCAAATAACATTTTAGGTGACACCGCCTTCTTGCTCGTCACCTACATATATATAAAGGGAAGGGTGAACTTGGATACTCAGTGAATGATATAAGTAATACAGGTTTGAATGAATGATAACCGAGATCTTTATCAAAACAATACATATCATAGCTTGTAACAAATCGAGGGATGAATCAAGTTCATCAATCAAATTCTTTCAAAGCTTCTTGGATGTTTAATAACATCTACATAATACCAAGGGATGACATTCTAGACAAAACAAGGGAATAACCGTCTCGGAATCGAAGCACACCCGTTCATGACCGTCGGTGGCCAACCCGAAATCGGTTAGACAACCCACCTGGAAAACCGTTGGTGGCAAAACAAGGGAATAATCGACCCAGAATCGATTAGACAAACCCACCCGTATAAGACTGTCGGTGGCAAGGGAGATATCTCAAACAAGTGTACTAGTTGCATTATAGTCCCCTAGCACTAAGGACTTCCAATAATGTCATCAAAACAAACATAATACTTGATACAAAACTAAGGGATAATCATTCATACTTGCTCAAATACTTTTCCAAAACAAAACAAAGCAAAGCTTTTATCAAAACATTATAACATAGCTTTATTAAAAATACCATTCACATAGCTCTTCGGGTGTAGGGATTAAGGCAAGAATCCAAGACCTACAATCATATAGCAAAGTCTACTGAATGCATTTCAAGAAGACAAGAAGGAATGCTCAAAGATGGTTGTGCAATGCATTCTTAAAACAAGCTTTACATAAATGAAAATGATCCCGGCATTTCTTTCCAAAACCAAGTCAAGACAAAGCAAAACATATGCTGGGAGTCAAAACACTGTTTTTCTTCTAGAAAAAACATGCTGGGTACCAACCAGGTCTCGGAATGGATGCACAGAGATGATCTAGGCCAAAATGGCCTTGCTGGGTGAACTCAGGAAGTCTTGGCCGAGGTCCCACACCTCTTGGCCGAGGTGTGGTCTCCTAGGCCTAGGTGTGCGGCTGCCTGCCGAGATGTAACAAGGTGCCGGCAAGGGTGTACCATGGTCGGCCTAGGTGTGCATGCAATATAGGCTAAGGTGCAAGTGATCATGCAAAGTAGGCCAAGGTAAGATACGATGCTTGGCCTAGGTGTGGGATCTAGGCAAGAGTGGTCTCGGTGACCACACTTAGGCAAATCAAGTTTGGAAATATGGGTTTCCTCTGGAAGAACATGAATGCTAAAATTATAACTTCTTATTCAAAATCTGAGATTTCATGCTATGAGTTCAAAAACATGGACCTGGGTACCCATACTTGGAGATTTCATGAAAACAAACACAAAAACATGGAACTTATTACAAACTTTCGAATCAAAACATGGTTTTCTTTCAAGAACACAAGAACATCACTTTCTCTCTCTAAAACAAACTTTAAATCAATGCATGGCTCATTAATCATGCTAGATCATGCAATGTGATCATATTAACACAAAGAACAACAAGAGTAGATCAAGATTCTAATCTCAAAATACGAATCTAACGGTTCATGGTGTGAAGATCAAGCTTCGAAATCTAGTTCTTACTCTAAGAACCCTTTCTTCTTCCTCCTAGAGCTTCTCTCTCTACAAGGCTAGGATATGACAAATGATATGGGTTCCCTCACTGCTAGCTAGCTTAAACCACTCCTAGGACACGTGGCATCATCTGATCAGACCTCCTCAAAAAGGTGCCAGAGTGAAAAGACAAGGATATGACAAAGTGTGCGCAATAAGTAAGATGGCATGGGCACTCTGACAAGGCAATGATCTCGCACTCTGACAAGGCAATGATCTTGGATTAGGACATAGGCTTCGAACAAGAAGGTTTCAATGATCTTGGCTAGGAAGGATAACATTTGACCTAGGTGTGCCACACGTTGGCCTAGATGTGCCACACCTCAGCCTAGGTCATACTAGTCCCAGAATAAAAGGTTGCTAGGTTCAAGGATCAAGGATCTAGGACGCTTAGATGATTAACATCTCGGCCTAGATGATACGGACCTCGCCCTAAGTGATGCACACCTCGGCCTAGGTGATGCACATCTCGGCCAATATGCCTAGGTGACGGTTGCCCTTTGCGTGTCAATTGGGTAAGAGGCACAGCTATTTTCGAAAAGTCTTTTACAAACCTCATGTAGTACCCAGCTAAGCCCATGAAGCTGCGAACTTCTGTTACATTTGTCGGTGTAGGCCAATTCACAATTGCCTCTATTTTTTGTGGGTCCACTAAAATTCCCTCTTTGTTGATAACATGCCCTAAAAAGATAACTTCATCCAACCAAAATTCACATTTCTTTAGTTTGGCAAATAATTTCTTTTCTCTAAGTGTTTGCAATACAGTCCTCAGATGTTGTTCATGTTTAAGTCTATTCTTCAAGTATATCAAAATATCATCAATAAACCATAACAATTCATCCAGGTAGGTCTTAAAATTCGGTTCATTAAGTCCATAAACGCTGTCGGAGCATTGGTTACCCCAAATGGCATAACAAGAAATTCATAATGGCCATACCTGGTTCGAAACACGGTTTTCTCAACATCTTCAGCCTCCACTTTCAATTGATAATACCCAGATCTCAAATCAATCTTGGAAAACACTTGTGATCCCTGCAACTGGTCAAACAGGTCATCAATACGGGGTAAGGGATATTTATTCTTTATTGTTACCTTGTTCAATTCTCAATAGTCGATACACAAACGCAAGGTTCCATCTTTCTTTTTCACAAACAATACTGGTGCACCCCATGGTGAAGTGCTAGGTCGGATAAACCCTTTGTCAAGCAGGTCTTGCAACTATTCTTTCAATTCTTTCATTTCGGCAGTAGCCATTCTGTAGGGAGTTTTAGAAATAGGCTGGGTGCTTGGCACAGTTTCAATTGTAAACTCTATCTCCCTGTCCACCAATTCCCCTGGTAATTCATTTGGAAACACGTCTGGAAATTCTCTAACAATAGGGATACTGTTCAGTTCAACATTCATAGGTTGTTCAGATAGCACACAACACAAATAACCCTGACACCCCTTCCTGATTAATTTGCATGCCTTCATTGCAGATATTAAGTAAGGTGGAGGCACTACCCCATTACCCAAAAACACAATTTCTTTATGCTCTGGTGGTTTAAATGCTACCCGTTTTGTCACACAATCAATGGTGGCACAATATTTGGTTAACCAATCCATGCCCAAAATTATATCGAAATGTCTAAAGTTCAAGGGCAACAAATCTACATATAGGATAGCATCCTCAATACGCATGTCACAAAAATGATATATAGATTCACACAATACAGATTCTCCAGATAGAGCAGATACACAGCAGATATGGCAATAATTCTAGAGGTCTACTCAGTCTAGATGCAAATGCACATGTTACGAAAGAGTGAAAGAGTGTGTTGATCCGGAGTCAATTAACACAAAAGCATCCTGATTACATATAGAAATAATACTTGAGACAACTACGTTAGCATTCCATGTATCGCCCGGAATCAGCGCGAAAACTCTCCCTTGCCTCACGGTATCTCCAGTGGTAGTAGATCTCATAGTATTTTTCGGTTTTGGAATTGATGCTGTTGAGCTAGCAGCTAATTTTCCACTGTTCTGATTACAATCCCTGGCCATATGCCCTTGTTTACCACATTTAAACAGACTCCTGACACACGGTAACAAACCCCACGATGCCTTTTACTACAAATATTACACATTGGAGATGTATCTCGGGAAGAATTAGAAGTACTCAAGGAGCCCGTATTCTGCTTCTTTAAAAATTTCTTCTTCGAAAAGAAGCCTTGTCTCTTACTACCTTTCTAGTCTGTTGTTGGTTTAGTCTGTCTAGCTATGTTAGCTTCTGACATTATGGCCCGGTCTAGCACCCCAATATGGGTTTCCAGTTTCAGGACATTTACCCTTTCTAGAATATCACTTCGATGCCCACCTTCAAAATGTCTCGCTTTCTTGTAGTCGGTATCGATCACATGTGGTGCAAACCTGGCCAACTAAGGGAATTTGGCCTCATACTCAGCTATTGTCATGCTGTCTTGTTTAAGTTCCATGAACTCTGATACTTTCCTGTCACGGACACACTGAGGGAAGTACTTATCATAGAAGACTTCCAGGAATTTTTCCCATCCAATGTCTTTATGATTCTCACGCATTAACAGCTACCATCTTCTTGCTTCATCTTCTAGCATAAAGGTGGCTAAAAGTACTTTCTGTGTCTCCAAACAAGGGAACACTTCAAATAGCTTTTCGATGCCGAGAACCCATGCTTCAGCCTTTAAGGGATCTAATCCCCCATGAAACTGTGGCGGTTTCATCTTCTTAAACTCTTTGGTGAGAGCTATTATTCGGTTATCATTCTGATTGTCTTGCACAGGTGGTACTGGAGGAGGAGGTAGAGGGTGTGGTTGTTGCCACTGCTGTTGTTGCCTCAACGTCTCTGCCATTTCCTGAATCAATCTTTCCATTTTATCAATTCTTGCAGTAAAAGACTCCTCTATCTCATCACCTCTTGTTCTCACCATCTGATTAGACTTGCATTGTACTTTATACAAAAGATTCACAGGTATGCATATACTAAAGAGCATACATATTCAAATAATTTGCAATGCAAGCAAATCACAACTTATAACACATAATCGTTCACGTTAAAACATTTAAGCATATTCTCGATGCTTTCAGATTCATACTTATCACATGAATGCATACTAGATCTTTTCTAGACACTTATTGCTCATTTGGACAAGTGTGTGAGTTATTAACTCATGCTCTGATACCACTCTGTCACGACCCGAACCCGCCCCCATGGGTTAAGGACACAACCGGCCAGTAATCACGAGATTACCTACGGCCTCAAACCAAATCAAATACATTTTAACAGAGTTAAGGGGGCCAAACGGAAGCAATTTCAAACTTTTGTCCGTAGAGCTATGCTTACATGGCACATCATAACAATTCATGCATATACTGTAAGCCCCATATTTTATACTCTGATTGTGTGTGATTTTTTTTGTAAGACGGCCTTCGGTAACCTCGGGTTACTGGCCATCACGGCACCAAACTACTAGGGGCGGTTTGGGGGCGTGACAATGACAAAATATAACAAACTTGCAAAAGGGCGAAAACAGGTTCCGTGCGTAAGACGTATGGGCTGACTCTCCAAAACCTTGACTGTTTCTCACAAACTTACTGAGGCTGGGTTTGGACCTCCCTTGGCTCACCTACAGGCACATGAATAAGCATGAGCGAAAGCCCAGTGAATAATATCAAATAAGGAAGATACATGAACAATATTTAGAACGACATGCACCAAACGGCCTTGGGCCCAATTCACATCTCTATCTAGTGTGTGTATATATATATATATATATCAAGTAACTGCGGTCCCAAACACATCAGACGGCCTCGGGCCCAATCCATTCATGTTAGACTAGCCTTTGGCCCATTCATTCTTTCATTCATCTCAGACTAGCCTTTATTCATTCTTTCTTTCATGTCAGACTAGCCTTTGGTCCATTCATTCTTTTATTCATGTCAGATTGGCCATTAGTCCATTCATTCTTTCATTCATGTCACACTGGCCTTTGGCCCATTCATTCTTTTATTCATGTCAGACCGGCCTTTGGCCCATCTGTTCTTTCATTCATGTCAGACTAGCCTTTGGCCCATTCATTTGGCATAGCAAAGATTTGTCCACAATTCGAATTAACGAGCTTATACGACTTATAGGGAAATAAGCAATTGGACAAATAACATACTTCAAAACATCTTTATTAAGATATTACTCACAGTGTTCTGCCGGTGGATTCACCCTTGAGCTTGACCCTACATATTATATAGCACACATGGGTCACAAACGATTTAATCCGTTCTTAATTCATATACCCCTCTTAGGCTTCTTTCTTATCATTTTAACTCATTTATGATGCTCAATGCATGCCTAAGGGTGCTTAGAAATGAAAGATAACGGAAAATGAAACACAGAACACTGTTTACAAAATTTCTGAAACAGGGGTCCCCGCTTGAGCGTAGACTTTCCCGTTCGAGCGGACCCATTAGGTCTGCAAAAGTGCTGGTTGCCTCATTTTTGCGCTCGAGCGTGCATTTGGACGCTCGAGCCGAAAGTCACTCTACATAGCTCCCCGCTTGAGCGTGAACTTCCCCGCTTGAGCGGACATCAATGTCTGCAAAACTTCTTGGAGCTCGCATTTCACGCTCGAGCGGCGATTTCCCCGCTCGAGCGGACATGCCAAATTCTAGAAAATCCAGAATTGTTCTTGAGCTTCAAACTTGCATTCAAATCAACATATCTTGCATATTATGACTCAAACCTCACATATACATTTACTAACATGATCCAACACCAAATTCATTACATTATGAAGCTCAATTTCATGAATTAATCACATGCATGTCCCAAATTACACCAAACTTATTTCCAACATAACAATTTCATGTATTCAAAACTCATACTCTTATGAATTGTACATGCATTTGAGATATAGCTCTCATTCTCAATTTAAATGATGAAGAGATGATCAAAAGCATGAACTTCAATAAAAGATTTACATAGATCATGTCTTTCAAGCTCAAACATACAAATTCATGGCAATTTCCTACATGCATGTGTATATTGACTTTCAATTCAACAAAACCAACTCAATTTCATCATAATCAATTCAATTCATGTTCTTGATCAGCATTCAACTTTGAATTCACAAAGTTACAAACTAGAATCCATGAATTTACTCACCTAGAAGCTCAATTTTCCCAAGCTTATGCTTAATTCTTGAGTTGGTCTTCAAATTATTCAAGCTTCAAGATCAAAACTTCAATTTCCTTCACCCTCTCTCTCTCTAGCCGACCCTCTCTCACTCTAAGGTGTAAAATCTGATTTTTGAGCTCCAAACAACAAAATGACAGTGCAATTGGCCCTTTATATAAGCTCCTCTAATCACATTATTTTAATACTAATTGATTAAGCACTATTTCATCAATTTAATCTAATCCGAATCAATTTCTAATTAAATTTCACCGTAGGCTCTAAAAATTACGCTAACCACAATGGCGTAGTCAATTTCGGTTTCTGTGGCCGATAGGGCCTTCAATTTAAATTCTAAAGTAGAAAGTCAAACAGATTTTCCTACGGTGAACATATAGAAATTCAAAACCACATATATTCATATAAATAGTACCCAAAATCACATCAAACACATAATCATATTCATAATAAGGATCAATTAGCATAATACGGAACAGGGTTATCACAATTACTCAATAAATTTTCAGTAATTTGCTTCGTAAATTCATATTAAATTCTAAGTAAATTACCAGTATATTTCTCAGTAACTTTTCAGAAAATTACTCATTAAATTATCAGTAAATTGCAAAAAAAAATACTCTATAATTTTCAATAAATTACTTAGTAAATTTCGAGTAAATTTCGAGTAAATTCCCAGTAAATTACTCAGTAAATTCCCAGTAAATTACTATGTAAATTCCTAGAAAATTACTCAGCAAATTTCCAGTTAATTCCCAGTAAATTCCCAGTAAATTACTCAGTAAATTACTTGGTAAATTTCCAGTAAATCTTTAGAAAATTAGTCAATAAATTCTCTGTAAATTACTTAGTAAAATCCGAGTAAAGTACTTAGTAAATTTTCAATAAATTCTCTGTAAATTACTCAATAAATTCCTAGTAAATTACTCAGTAAATTCCCTGTAAATTATGCAGCAAATTTCAAATAAATTACTCAATATATTCCCAGTAAATTTCCAGTAAATTCCAGTAAGATACTCAGTAAATTCCCAGCAAATTTCCAGTAAATTAGTCAGGAAATTCCGTCTAAATTCTCAATAAATTACTCAGTAAATTCTCAGTAAATTATCTGTAAATTCCCAGTAAATTACTCAGTAAATTCACAATAAATTTATTTGTAAATTCTCAGCAAATTTTCATTAAATTCCCAGCAAATTACTCAGTAAATTCTCATGAAATTCTAAGTAAATTACTCAGAAAATTTTCAGTAAATTCTCAGCAAATTACTGAGTAAATTCCTAGTAAATTACACATTAAATTCAAAGTAAATTCTCAGTAAATTTCTTAGTAAATTCCTAGTAAATTCTCAGTAAATTTTCAGTAAATTAGTTAGTAAACTCCCAATAAATTGTTAGTAAATTACTCAATAAATCCTTAGTAAATTCCTAGTAAATTCTCAGTAAATTCCAAATAAATTCTCAGTAAATTCACAGTAAATTACGTAGTAAATTTCCATTAAATTCTAAGTAAATCACTCTGTAAATTTTCAATAAATTACTCAGTAAATTTCCAAAAAATTCCCAATAAATTACTGAGTAAATTCACAGTAAATTACTCAGTAAATTCCAATTAAATTATCAGTAAATTCTCAATAAATTACCAGAAAATTTTCAGTAAATACTCAGAAAATTTCTCAGTAAATTCCCAGTAAAATACTAAGTAAATTTTCAGTAGATTCTCTATAAATTCTTTGTAAATTCCCAGTAAATTACTCATTAAATTCTCAGTAAATTCCCAATAAATTCTATGTAAATTACATACAAAATTCCTACCAACTTGCCAGTAAATTACTTAGTAAATTTAAAGTAATTTCTCAGTAAATTACTTAGTAAATTCCTAGTAAATTCTCAGTAAATTCTCCATAAATTCCCAGTAAATTACTCAATAAATTCATAGTAAATTCTCAGTAAATTCCCAGTAAATTACTTAGTAAATTCCTAGTAAATTCCCAGTAAATTCTCAGTAAATTACTCAGTAAATTACTTTTTAAATTTTCAGTAAATTCTCAGTAAATTACTCAGTAAATTTCCAGTAAATTTGGAATAAATTACTCAGTAAATTACCAGTAAATTACTCATTAAATTCCCAGTAAATTACTCACCAAATTCCCAGTAAATTCACAATAAATTCCCAGTAAATTACTCAGTAAATTCCCAATAAATTCTCAGTAAATTCCAAGTAAATTACTTAATAAATTCCCAGTAAATTACTCAGTAAATTCTCAGTAAATTTTCTACAAATTTCTCAATAAATTCTCATTAAATTGCTCAGTAAATTACCAATAAATTACTCAGTAAATACCCAGTAAATTCTCATTAAATTCCTAGTAAATTTCGATTAAATTACTCAATTAATTCCCTGTAAATTTTAAGTAAATGCTCATTAAATTACTTAGAAATTTACCGGTAGATTCTTCAGTAAATTCCCAATAAATTTGCAGTAAATTCTCAGTAAATTACTCACTAAATTCTCAATAAATTACTCTGTAAATTCCAAGTAAATTACATTGCAAATTCACAATAAATTCCCCGTAAATTACTCATTAAATTCCTAGTAAATTCCTTGTAAATTACTCAGTAAATTCCCAATAAATTCTTAGCAAATTACTCAGAAAATTTTCAGTAAATTCTCAATAAATTCCCAGTAAATTACTCAGTAAATTCCCATTAAATTCTGAGTACTTACTTAGTAAATTCTCAGTATATTACTCACTAAATTCTCTGTAAATTACTCAGTAAATTCTCAGTAAATTACTCAGCAAATTCCTTATCAATTCACAGTAAATTACTCAGTGAATTCAGAGTAAATTTCCATAAATTACTCACTAATTCCCAGTAAATTACTTAGTAGATTCCCAGTAAATTCTCAGTAAATTGCCAGTAAATTCACAGTAAATTCTCAGTAAATTCCTCGTAAATTACCCAATAAATTTCCAGTGAATTCCTCAATAAATTCCAAGTAAATTATTCAGTAAATTTCCATTAAATTAGTCAGTAAATTCCCTGTAAATTCTCTGTAAATTACATAGAAAATTCTCAGTAAATTGTTAGTAAATTACTTAGTAAATATCCAATAAATTCACAGTATATTCCCAGTAAATTCCCAGTAATTTCTCAGTAAATTCCCAGTAAATTACAAAGGGTATTGACATATTTTACCTTTTATGCAGGTCCACACTCTTTCAGAGAATGGACACTCAAAGGAAAGGTGGTTATGGTCTTCACACGGATGCGCAAACGAGATAACACCAGTGAAATCATAACTTCTTTGTGTTCGTTGCTTCTCTCCAAATAGGACTCCCACAGTGTCCACAAATGTAATATGTTCAAGCAGCTGCAGGTAGATGAGGAAAATATTTTGTTTTCATAAAGTGATTAGGGGAATGAATTGTTCTAATAATAATGCAATAGAAGTTTGGTTGAAAACTTACAGTATGTGGCATTTGAGATCACTCAAATTTTGACAGAAAAGATCCTCCAAAAGTGGTTAGACCACTAAATGGCATGTCTGCATTAATAGCAATAGTGTTCCCAAGAATGCTCCTTTCATTAGGTCTAGAGTAAGGAAGAACAATAAGCTATTGAACATTACATATGAATTTGACAAATAAAGTAGGATATTTTAAAAAATTGGAAGTATAATTTTTTGTTACCAAATGATTGGTTTCAATAATAATAAATCCACCAAAACAAGATTTTATTTCAAAAATAAGATGGGAACATGAAAACAACTTTTAATTACCATAACAATAACAAATCTGTCAGTTGTAGGCTCCGGTCCAATGTGAGCTCCTATCACAATTATTATAAAAAGAAAAAGAAATAGAAAAAAAGAAACAATTGAAAACCAAGAACCAATGTAAAAAAATTATTACCTTCTTGGTAGATTTTGATGTAAACAAATTTACTGAGAAAGATGGCTGTAGCATAGTACTGTCTACATTGACATCAAAAAAATATTTTAAATGAATTGAAACAATGTCATTTTTATGTCAAAATATGAGAATTTGTACTAACCATTTGCCTTATAATTGTCATTGCTTTTAGAACCCTTATGCTTCTAGAGGAAGAGGAGCACCAATAAAAGGTCAATGGAACTAAAAGTCTCCTTTTGAAGTAACTGTAAAAAGAATAAATAATATGACTACTTACTGCTAGCAAGTCATCCATACCTTCCATCAATGGTGGTTTTATAACCTCTCTGTCATCTGTAAAAGTAAAACAAGAAAATCACATCAACTTAAGTCAAATACCAAAGTAACAATGTACTGGAAGTGTTAAAGCATGAACCCTGAACTCAACAAGAGACAAACCTCATCTACAAGAGTATATCCAAATTCCAACTTCAAGAAGGCCAAATTCTTTAAACCCAAAGGTCATAGTGTGAAGGGCACACAAAGTGACATGATATTAGCTTTCTCTGCAACCTGGTTTTTTTTTTTTTTTAACATACTTAGTGAAATATAATGACAATTACCTTATTGATAAGGAGATTTGAGTTCATTAAATCAAAGAGTATATTTTTAGGATTTTTTTTCAAACATCTCATTTTATCAAAATTGAAAGTATTACATGCAACACTTTGTCCACTTGGATCATATCGATATTAGAACCTAATACATGTACTTGCCATGAGCATTTCTTCTTTAAAATCTTTCTGCATTCATTCTAAATTTCAGTTGAATTCTCCTATGGATTAAGGGAGTGTATGCTTAAGCAGCATTCTCTAAGGAACTCTACAACCCAAGGTCCTAATGCCAAAAGTTCTTAATGTTAGACAATTTTTGTTTAAGAAAAAATAAGTAGAGAACTTAGCCTCATGTGAGCAGTAAGGTCATAATATCTTGTGTACTGGTTCTTCTTTAAAAATCAAACACTAATGAGATGAATAAAAAACCTAAGCTTATACATCAAAAGTAAAAAAGAGAAGTTATCTAGTAGCATATGCTGCTCAAATACTAAATACCACTTGCATACTAAATCTAATTACCCGTCACTTTAAGGAGATCTTTGTTTAATTCATGTCCTGCCTATGCTAGAGACACCAACTGTCATTGTAACAATAAAACAAATGTCATATCTCTACCAATTTGTTAACAAAAACACAAGAAACAGCTCATAAAGTACAATCTGAATCGCAGTAATGAACTCCTTAAAACCTATAAATCCTTGTCGTTTGGAGTCTGCGATTGCCCAAACCTTTAAAAAAAAAAAAAAAAAAAACATATTTATAAGGAGAGAAACAAAAACAAAAGGCAAGTGTAAGCACTTAAGAACTAACCGATTAGAAAAATGACAAAAACAAAATAAACTATCACATGAAAAACTTGCAATATTGTTTCTCATAAAATATATCAATCAAAAACATCATGATCATCATTATAAATGAAATTAAAAAATCCCACCAATAAATGAGTCAATTTCCAATGAAAGGTATTCAAAAATCAAAATTGCCAAAAAATCAAAATTGTTCCTCATTTGTAATTTTGAAAACTAAAAACAAATTTCAAAGTGTAATTATACAACTGCGGGGTAAGAGTAACAATCATTTAAATTTTACATATTCATATATTTGCTAATAGATGAGGTCACACTGGATGTATGTATGAATCTGTTTCTTAATAAAAATGTTTTGGACACATTTTAGTGTTTTATGGGAGGGAGGAACTAGAAAGACTTTTTGAATAACTATTCGTGATAAAAAAAAATTTATAGGGTATTACCCTTCCCTGCATCAGTTTTATCATTATTTTCATCACTATGTCTAGTGAAGAAGAAAAGATCACATCAACTAGAAGATTTTGATTTTAAGCCACATGAATGCAATTGCAAAAGCTTGTAGATTCTTATAGTTAATATTTAAAAAATTGAGGTTGAGTTTTCTTAAACCACAGGAGAGAATGATGTAGTTCAGTAAATCAATATAGAAACAAAGCAACAAAACACAACAATTTTAGACAAATCTAAGGGTTTCAATTTCCTCCAAACCAATGTTTGATCAAATATGAAATTGCTATCTCATTTCTCTCTCTAGAAGTACGAATTAGTTACCTGGTGAATGAGAGAGGAGAGATCTGGATTTGTGTAATTTAAACTACAAATCAGTTAAGAAAATAATCATAAATTAGAAAACGATTTATGGAGAAAATAATCAGTTAAGAAAATAATCAGACAAATCAAAAATTGTATACGATTGATTTATATATGTAGAGAAAGAGAGTGTAAAGAGAGAGATGATGAATCGAACTTACAAAGAAATCGGAATCGAACAACCTCGCCGTAGAAGAAATTTGTTGCCGAAGATGCCAAGGCCAACGGCGGATTTACGGAGGGAAATCAAACTCCAAGGGGAATCAATGCCAAAGACGCGTTCATGTTTCTGAATCGGAGGAGCAATGGTTGGTGGTGGCGCTCGTGTGTTTGTGTGAGACGCCGATGGAGAGAGAAAGAGAGGGAGAGAGAGAGAGAGAGAGAGGTATGAGAATGATGTATGTATGCTACCATAGAAATTTTCCAAGTGCATTGTTCAATCCTTTGCATAAAAAATAAAAAAAATAAAAATTGGAGGAAAAAATTGTAGATAAAAAGATTTCAAGTATGAGTTTATAAATTATTTTTGTATCAAAAAAATGTAGATTATAAATAGAATATCTAGTTTATTGGGGGGAAAAATAAAAAAAAAATGTCATATTTATGAGAAATTTATAAATATCTAAGAACATGTAGAATTTTTTTATTATTATTTATTATGAAAATATAATTTGGTAAAAAAAACATCTTGAATTTATAAATATCTAAGAACATCTAGAATTTTGTTTTTATTATTTATAATTAAAATATAATTTCTCTAGAGAATGAGAGGATTTGGGACAAAAACAGGTATGGATCTAAAATGAGAGAGAGTGTGGCGTAAGTTTTTAAATATTTTTTTTTTACTTTTTAAATTCAAATAATTTTCATATACTTAGAAGGAAAATATTTTTTAATTTTCTAAAACAATCACTAAATTCAAAATATATAAAATTTAATATTTTACGACATGAAATGCATGTTGTCTTAAGTGCAAATATTTTATAATATATTTTTGTATGCCGTGAAAATATACATTTTTTATGGCATACTTTTGTATGTCATAAAAAAATCGAATTGAATTTTTTTTTATTTTCTTAAAGAAGTTTTCACGACATTCATTAGCATGTCATGTAAAGTTATAATATTTTACAACATGAAATACATGACGTCTTAAGTGCAAATATTTTACGACATATTTTTGTAAGTTGTGAAAACATATATTTTTTACGGCATGCTTTTGCATGCCATAAATATATGAATTAACGACTTACATGATATGTATGCTGTTATTGACAAAACATTAACGGCTTGCAAAAAAAATGCCGTAGAATGTACTAACTACGACATGCATTTAATGCATGTCGTAAATATGATGCCGTAAATAGTTAGTTTTGTTGTAGTGGTGTTTGGGTGTGCACCCTGCATACCGTATGTATTTGCATAAATTTTCACGAATATATATAAGTTAGCTTACAAAATCGCATCCCTGCCATAGGTTTATTATTAGCTAATGATACTAGTGTTGTGAATAACGTAATATCACCGTTGCATTGAATTTTTATTTTTACTCTACAAAGATATGAGCCATAACATTTTGATTCATTTGCCTTTCATAAACTATTGTTATTAAAATCATGATTTGGATCTTAAAATCTCATGATTCAATGATTTAAGTTAGGCCAAGCAATCTTGGATTGCACATTAGAATCTTAAATTTTGCAATATCTTAAAGTAATTATAATCTTGGTCATAAACCATACTACGATCTTGTTCTTATTATTTTTTTATTATATATGTATATATTTATTTAAATTTTTTACTATAAACTCTTTCTCCAAACATTTTCTCTAATTTATATTAACATAAAATATATTATATCAAATTTATCTTTTTTCTTTAATGTTTTTCAAATTATTTAACATACATTATCATTATTGTTAATTTTTGATTTACTTTACATTGAAAATAAAATCTTATGATCCTCTATTCGTTTTATAGACAATTTTTAAGTGGGTAAGTGCATACCATATGCACTTGCATATTCTAAAAAATATACATAAATTACCTCACAAAATCACGTAAGTTTTCACAAACATACTTAAGTTAATCCATAAATAATTGAGAAATCACAACTTATGTATATTTATGAGAACCCTGTAACTATCTTGCCACATTTACATAGGAGAACAAATAACAAACAATTATTAGATAGTGATGCTATATCACTAATATCACTGTTATATTACCCAAAAAAAAAAAAAAATCTTAAATTTGTGAGGGAATGAAGCCATACCTTTGATTTATTTATTTAATTTTTTTTTTGTTTTTTTGTTAAGAGGCAATAAATTAAAAGAAAAACAGAGTACAAGAACAAAAAAAATAAAAAGAGAAATTTGGTGATAGACCCCTCACTGTCTAATTTGTCTTTTAAAAGGACAAAAATTATATAGATCCTTTCAAAATCCCCTAATATTTTAAAACTTGTTTCTTTTACTATACTACCCTCACACACACACACATATATATATATATATATATATCAACTCTCCAGTAAAGGTATCCTCACAATGTATTTCAGAGTAAAATTTACTCTGAATCAAAGTAAAATTTATTATGATTCAAAGTAAAATTTTATAGCATTAAACAAATCAACATGTTTTTAACCAGAGTAAAATTTTACTGTTACAAAAAATAAAATGCATACTAAATGAATGAACTAAAGTCAAATTTTACTTTTAGATCTATGAACAAATAAACAAAAAAAGAAGCCAATTGATATGCATTTTTGCTCACTCTCTATACGTTCCAACCCCAATCACACCAATGTTCTCCATCTCAAACAGATCAGAGCTTGCATAGCTCATATAATCATTCATCATGCATTGAACCCCACTGCTAGGCCTAATAGAACTCTCATGTTCCTTCACTTCGCCATCTCCACTCCTAAAATCAAAAGCAAAGGTCTGAACATATTAATATATATGTATATAAGGAGAGAGAAAGTAAGACTTTTGAGTTTGAACAGAAGAGTAAGATTGAGATCTCAGGTCTAACGTGAGGTGGAGATTTCAAATCTGACGCAATCTGAGGAAAGAGGCGACAGCGGAGGGGGGAAGACGATGGAGTTGGAAAGAGAGACCGACTAAGATGAACAAGAGATGAGAGAGAGAGAGAGAGCGGAGATATGAGATCTGAGCACCACAGTGGTGAGATCGTCGTGATCGAATTGAAGATCTAGTTGAGGGTATAATAGTCAGATAAAATATTTAAATAATAAATTTTGTCCTTTATACAAAACTTTATAATTATGAGGGGGTTTTAAAAGGATAATTTATTTTTTTTAACAAGAAAATGAAGATAAGATGGGTTTATGGCCAAGTTTCCCTAAAAAAGGGGACTCCGTATAACCTGACCTCTTTAGTTTTTACCTCGTCTCCTCGGCCTCTATCATGATCTCGACATGTGCTACGACTTCAACAAGCCGGTCATATTACCTAATCATATTGCCGAAAACTAAAAATCTATGTAGGAAACAAAGGGAATATCACAAAACTCCCTATTCCTAACATAAAAAGTCTAGATCTACATTCTAGAAGTATAAATGTACATTTTAAAAGTGTGAAAAAGGTTGTCGGATCATCATCAAAACTTGGACAGGAATCACCTAAAGATTGAAGCTCTCGTCCCTCTCTCTCTAGAACTCAATCTTTCATTGTTGATACGGTTTTTAGACTATTTTTTATTTTATAAACAAATTGACGATTAAAATCCCGATGCAACTGCCATTAAAATAGGAAGTTATGCAGGAAGCAAACTTTTTTCTACACAATTTTTGTTGGTAGTGTTTAATTCATTGGAATGAAATGATCATTCTATTAAAATGTTTATTCTCATGTTTAATTGATTAAAAAAATAATAATAAATACATTACAATTGTAATCAACAGTTATCAAATTGAATGATCATTCAATAGTAGAGTTTAAAGAATGATCATTATATTCCATTCAATTTCATTCTATCTCATTCCCATATATCAAATAGAACATATCAGATGTGTCAAAATTACCTCCCATTGTGACAAAAGAGTGATTCCATAGTTGTGAGACTTGTACCATGCAAGTCGGGACTACATTATTGGGGTGAGTTTGGTTACTTTGTCCATAAATTCTTATATCTCTAAACCTCTCTTTTCATGTTGTATAGTTAAGAGAGAGGCGTGAAAAAGGGACATAAACATTGGGACAAGGACTTAACTTATGACTACGCTATTAAAGTTGACAAAGTTTGGTTCCTTTATCTCAAAATGCTCGTGTCCCTATGTTTCAAACCTCTCTTATCATGTTGTACGACTGAAAAGAAAGGCACACATATTGGTATGAAAACTATTGTGCTGAGGTTTGATATGACCTATTCCTATGAAAATGAAAAGCAAAGCAAAATGAAGAGCATTAACACACAGTTCAACAAATTCAAGGCACAACTCAAGCTACAATTGCAGCCTTAGCTCAAGTTATAGCTCAAGGTCTTAGGCTTAGGTTAGGCTTAGGTTTAGGCTTAGCTATTTTGTTGCATGGTACAAAATAGCTTAAACAAAATATCTTAGACCACTATTTGTTTTTAACTTAAATGGGCCAAAATCAGTTAATAGTCACGAGAAGGCCCGGGGAACACCGCAAACACCTTAACAAGGGCCGATGTAAGTTGTGGAAACTTATAGAACTAGCGTGGGACACCCATTTTGAAAACTAAGTGGAAAAAGACACTTTTTTCACACTTAAGTTTGAAAATAGTCCATTAGGGTCCAAAACTGTGTAACAGTCACGAGAAGGCTCAGGGAACATCTCAAACACCTCGGGAGAGAGCATTGTAAGTTGTGGAAACTTACGGAACTGGCACAAGACTCCCGGTTTGAAAACTAAGTCAAAAAATGTACTTTTTCACACTTAAGGTTGAAAATAGGCCATCTGGGGCCAAAATCTTGTAAGAGTCACAACAAATCCCCGGGAACAACTCAAACACCTCGAGAAGGACCAATGTAAGTTGTCGAAACTAACGAAACTAGCACGGGACTCCCCGTTTGAAAACTAAGTCAAAAAATGCATTTTTTTCACACTTAAAGTTAAAAATAGGCCATCGGGGGCCAAAATCCTGTAACAGTCACAAAAAGGCACGGTGAACACCTCAAACACCTTGGGAGGGAGCAATGTAAGTTGTGGAAATTTACGGAACTGGCATGGGACTCTCGATTTGAAAACTAAGTCGAAAAATGCACTTTTTCACACTTAAGGTTGAAAATAGGCCATCGGGGACCAAAATCATATAACAGTCACGAGAAGGCCTGGGGAACACTTCAAACATCTCGGGAAGGAGCAATGTAAGTTGTGGAAACTTATGGAACAAGTACGGGACTCCCGGTTTAAAAACTAAGTCAAAAAATGAACTTTTTTTTAGACTTAAGCTTGAAAATAGGCCATCGGGGGCCAAAATCGTGTAACAGTCACGAGAAGGCCTGGGGAACACCACAAACACCTCGGGAAGGACCAATGTAAGTTGTGAAAACTTACAGAACTGGCACGGGGCTCCCGATTTGAAAACTAAGTCAAAAAATGCACTTTTTTCACACTTTAGGCCATCGGAGGCCAAAATCGTGTAACAGTCATGAGAAGTCCTGGGAAACACTTCAAACACATCGGAAGGGACCAGTGTAAGTTGTTGAAACTTACGAAACTAGCACAAGACTGCCGATTTGAAAACTAAGTCCAAAAAGGCACTTTTCTCAAACTTAAGCTTGAAAATAGGCCATCGGGAAGCCAAAATCTTGTAACAGTCACGAGAAAGCCCTGGGAACACATCAAATACCTCGGAAGGGACTAATGTAAGTTGTGGAAACTTACAGAATTAGCACGAGACCCCGGTTTAAAAACTAAGTAAAAAAATGCACTTTTATGACACTTAAGATTGAAAATAGGGCATCGGGGGCCAAAATTGTGTAACAATCACGAGAAGGCCCAGGGAACACTTGAAACACCTCGGGAGGGAGCAATGTAAGTTGTGAAAACTTACGAAACCAGCACAAGAGTCCCAGTTTTAAAACTAACTCAAAAAAGGCACTTTTTTCAGACTTAAGCTTGAAATTAGCCATCGAAGGCCAAAATCGTGTAACAGTCACAAGAAGGCTCGGGGAACAACTGCAACATATCGGGAGGGAGCAATGTAAAGTTTGGAAACTTACGGAACTGGCACGGGACTCCCGGCTTAAAAACTAACTCAAAAAATGCACTTTTTACACATTTAAGATTGAAAATAGGTCATCGGGGGCCAAAATTATTTAACAATCATGAGAAGGCCTGTGAAACACCTCAAACACCTCGAGAGTGACCAATGTAAGTTGTGGAAACATACAGAACTGGGACGGGACTCCCGGCTTGAAAACTAAGTCGAAAAATGCATTTTTTTCACACTTAAGCTTTAAAATAGGAAATCGGGGGCCAAAATCATGTAACAATCATAAGAAAGCCCGGGACAACTCAAACACCTCAGGAGGGAGCAATGTAAGTTGTAAAAACTTACGGAACTGGTACGGGACTGCCGGTTTGAAAACCATGTCAAAAAATGCACTTTTTTCACACTTAGGCTTAAAAATAGGCCATTGGGGGCAAAAATCATGTAACAGTCATGAGAAGGCCCGGGGCACACCTCAAACACCTCGGGAGGGACCAATGTAAGTTATGGAAACTTACGAAACTAGCACGGGACTACCGGTTTCAAAACTAAGTCAAAAAATGCCCTTTTTTCACACTTAAGTTTGAAAATAGGCCATCGAGGGCCAAAATTGTGTAACAGTCATGAGAAGGCCCGATGAACACCTCAAACACCTCGAGAGGGACCAATGTAAGTTGTGGAAACTTACCGAACTAGCACAGGACTCCCGGCATGAAAACTAACTTGAAAAAGGCACTTTTTTCAAACTTAAGTTTGAAAATAGGCGACTGGAGGCCAAAATCGTGTAACAGTCACGAGAAGGCCCGGGAACACCTTAAACACCTCGAGAGAGACCAATGAAGGTTGTGGAAACATACGAAACTGTCACGGGACTCCCAGTTTGAAAACTAAGTCCAAAAAGCCATTTTTCTCACACTTAAGCTTGAAAATAGGCTATCGGGGGCCAAAATCGGGTAATAGTCACGAGAAGGCCCCGGTAACACATCAAACACCTCAGGAGGGACCAATGTAAGTTGTGAAAATTTACGGAACTAGCACGGGACTTGCGGTTTGAAAACTAAGTCAAAAAAGACATTTTTTCACACTTAAGCTTGAAAATAGGCTATCGGGAGCCAAAATCCTGTAACAGTCACGAGACGTCCTGGGGAACACCACAAACACCTCAGGAGGGACCAATGTAAGTTGTGGAAACTTACGGAAGTAGCACGGGACTCCTGGTTTGAAAACTAAGTCCAAATGGGCACCTTTTTCCCACTTAAGCTTGAAAATAGGCCATCAGGGGCCAAAATTGTGCTACAGTCACGAGAAGGCCCAGGGACACATCAAACACCTTGGAATGGACCAATTTAAGTTGTGGAAACTTACTAAACTAGCACGGGGACTCCCCGTTTGAAAACTATGTCAAAAATTTAACTTTTTTCGCACTTAAGCTTGAAAATGGGCCATCGGGGGCCAAAATTATGTAACAGTCACGAGAAAGCTAGGGCAACACATTGAAAGGGGCCTATCTAAATCGTGGAAACTTACAGAACTAGTATGGGAATCCTGGTTTGAAAACTAAGTCAAAAATGACACTTTTTTCACACTTAAGCTTGAAAATAAGCATTCGGGAGCCAAAATCGTGAATCAGTTACGAAAAGGCCAGGAAACACCTCAAACACCTCGGGGGGGATCAATGTAAGTTGCGAAAACTTACGGAACTGGCATGGGACCACCGTTTTGAAAACTAAGTCAAAAAAGGAACTTTTCTCACACTTAAGCTTGAAAATAGGCTATCGGGGGACAAAATCGTGTAACAGTCACAAGAAGGCCCAATGAACATATCAAACACCTTAGGCGGGACCAATGTAAGTTGTGAAAACTTACGGAACTACCACGGGACTCCCAGTCTGAAAAGTAAGTCCAAAAAGCCACTTTTCTCACACTTAAGGTTGAAAATAGGCCATCGGGGGCCAAAGTCGTATAACAGTCATGAGAAAGCCCTAGGAACCCATCAAACATCTTTGGAGGGACCAATGTAAGTTGTTGAAACTTACAGAACTAGCACGGGACTTCTGGTTTGAAAACTATGTCAAAAAATGCACTTTGTTCACACTTAAGCTTGAAAATAGGCCACTGGGGCCAAAATCATGTAATAGTCACGATAAGTCCCGGGAAACACCTCAAACACCTCAAGAGGGACCAATGTAAGTTGTGAAAACTTACGGAACTAGCACGAGACTCCTAGTTTGAAGACTAAATCCAACAAGGCACTTTTCTCCCACTTAAGCTTGAAAATAGGCCATCGGAGGGCCAAAATCGTGTAACAATCATAGGAAAGCCCCAGGAAGTAATCAAACACCTTGGGAGGGACCAATGTAAGTTGTGGAAACTTACGAAACTAGCACGAGACTCCCAATTTGAAAACTAAGTCAAAAAATGCACTTTTATCACACTTAAGATTGAAAATAGGCCATCGGGGACCAAAATTGTGTAACAGTTACGAGAAGGCAAGGGAAATACCACAAACACCTTGAGAGGGACCAATGTAACTTGTGGAAACTTTCAGAACCAGCACAGAACTCCCGGTTTGAAAAGTAAGTAAAAAAAGGCACTTTTTTTACACTTAAACTTGAAAATAAGCCATTAGGGGCCGAAATCCAGTAACAGTCACGAGAAGGCCCGGGGAAGATTACGCCAAACTTCGTTGAAAGGTCAACAACATATGTCCACTATATTTTCCAGAACTTGAGCCATCAATGATGCCGATAAGCTAAATGGGGATGATCTAGCTGGTGAAAAAGGGGTACTCTAAACAGTTGATGCTGCTTTTGTTCTTCTGCTTCGTGTGATCGGTGGCAAAGAAACTAACACTGGCTATCTTTAAACCAAATCTGTAGTCTTGCAAAGTCTACCAACACGAGTCCACAGAACTTGGTTATATTTGACTGTTCTGAAACTATGGTGCCCAACTACCTTGCAAAAATAAAACAAAACCCTTAATCAAATTTCAGCAGCATGCTGGTTCAATTGATTACTACTAAATCACACTAAAAAAATGAACTCAAACCCCACAAACTGAAATGCCTGAACCATTCATCTAAATCTGAGAATCCCCATACATTGCATATAACACATAGCAGGAAAGAGTACAAACACCCCTATAGAGGCTAGGGTTACCCTCTCCTAGCTTTGAATTGATCTAAGGCTTCACTATTCAAACAAGCGATATTATAAATCCTAGAAATGTGAGAGCATCCTGTCCTAATTTTGGAAGGTACTATAGCTCACTATATGCATAAGGTTAGCTCTACTCTAGGGGTTAATGTCAAGGTGACGCTACGAAAGAGTCCTTTGGGTAATAACCAATGAAGATCCCAGGAAATCAAAAGAGTCAATATAGCCTCTCATCGAAATCTGAGATCCTTAGATAGTAGAACTACCTTTTTGACAGATCTCAAAAAGTTATAACACAAGGGCTCTAAAGTAATGTAGAGATAGGTATAGTGTCACGAAAAGTTTGCCTACACTCCCACCAAAATCTGGGCAACACAGGAACTTTAAGTTCACCATTGCATGTAATGCAATGAATATATAATTGAAAATAAAATTCATATCATAGAAGTCGAGTCAAGGTTTCTTAATATCCCCAATGGAGTCACCAAAAACTGTCACATGCCCGAGGGTTACCCATGGGCGTTAAACAGTTCGGGCCCTCTATTTATTTGATCTAGTCTCACGAGTGCAATGTGAAACATAGATGAGAGTCCAGATTTGGCAACTTTTATAGAAAATCCATTTTATTGCAAAACCATTGCCAGAAATGGACTGCATCACCAGATCTTAGAGTCATTTTGGGAAAATTAGAAAACCAGTGACTCATGCCAAGGTCATTGTTCCTCGTAACCAAAGATGCTTCGCTCAGAACCTTAGGTATGAGAGAGGAAGGTTATTAATTGAGCATCCCCGCTCACCCGATTAAAGATCAGCTTCTACTAAACGATGATATGAGTTTTATTAATTTTATATGTTTATATTCGGATTATAAAATAAATCTTAAAAGTTACTATGTGAAGCATACAAATATAGACTATTCCATTCATTTTGGAACAATGTGATTTCATATGTTTTGAAAGAGTTTTGAAAATGTACAACTAAAAGAAATTGAGTTTACAATCATGAAAATCAACATCATTCCAAATTAAGCGACATAACCTCATCCATCGGCATTCATATAATTATATCAAGTAAGCAAGTAGCCATATGGTAAGATGCTTAAACATAGTACACAAAACACACACAAGCGGGATGCTAAAGCATGAAAAACTTACATATTTACCGATGTCCCGCAAACAGCTAGAAAACAACATTAGAAAACTATACATGATCGTATATACCCAATTCTAATGCAATTCACTCATGAAATGCAACTAAAGATTTAACTTCTAAGATATGACATGTGAATCATCTCAAGAATATGAGGTAGCGCACATAATCACATAAGAATATGAGGTAGCGCACATAATCACATAAGAATTGATTAAAACCACAGATGCAAACTTAGCTGAATTAAGGTGCATGAAACATGGATACAAAACATGGATATGATTAAAAAAAAATATGATGCTTATGCACAAATAAGGATAGCAAGTAAAAGAATAGGATAGAAAGAAGCGGGGCGGAGAATTATTACAACACTTGAAAGAATAATTACAAACCAAATTAGAGAGGGAGAAGGAAAATATTACAACAAAATAAAAACCTCACAAAACACTCAAATAAAATAAAAAAAACAAAATAGAAGTTTCATGCGTCTTGAAAACCACCGAAAATTGGTCAACATCGGAAGATTACGCTGTTTTATCAAAAAGAAGTTAACCGTTTGGCCTAGGCTTAGCAAAACTTGTCTTGTTGCAATACCGAGAAAAGAACAAACAAGAAATATGTATGCAACTCAACTAACCACTTCCAGTTAGCTTACAACAAAACTAATATACAACTTAAAATAAGAAAATGACTATAAGATTGAAAGTGCAAGAAATGAAAGAATTGAAACTAACCGCTTCCAGTTAGATTACAACAAAACAATATGAAACAAGAGCAAGGAAATAAATATGAGCTAAACTAACTACTTAGATTACAACAAAACACTATGAAATAAAAAGTAAGAAAATAAATATGAGCTAAACTAACCACTTGGATGACAACAAAACGCTTTAAAATATGAAGTAAGAAAATAAATATGAACTAAACTAACCACTTCCAATTAGATTATAACAAAATACTATGAAATCGAAAGTAAGAAAATAATTATGAAATAGAAAATATAAAGAAAATGAAAGACTTGAAATTCACCTTCCAGAGAAATATTGAACTTCTCGATTTCCAAACTTCATCTTGATCACCCTCAATGTTGTGAATTTTGATCTCAATCCTCAATTCAAGAGCTTGGAATTTGAGCTTAGAATAATGTTTTGGACAAGTGTATGATCATTGTTTAATCTTCTTCAACTTAGCAAGACTACTCTCACTTTGGTCAAAGCTTTAGGACTTGGTTCTTGAGTGGTGTTTGCAAGGAAATATGAGATGTATAGAGGCTTTATAACTTCACTAATTTGGAAAGAAAACTCTCTTGCTTTCAAGGATTTTTTTTTTTCTCTCAAATTCTAACTCAAATTTAGTACTCTCTCTACACTTCTCTTCTAATTCATCTCCTCAAACTCAAGACTATAGCTCTCATTATATAGGCAATGCTAGTGGAGCAATGGTGGAAGACAAAGTGGATCATTTAGAGAAGATAATGGAGCTAATGGGGCACTAAAATGGAGCATTATCCTCGTTGGCTCAAGCACTAGTCAATGGAGAATGAGTAAGCATGCATTTGGTGCAAAAATAGGTAAGAAATAACATCACAAAGTGCCCACACAGTAAAAAAAACTCGCCCAATGTGAATAGGTCGCGACTGTAGTAAGGCAAGTTGCACCCGCGATCACATTGGTCGTGCCCGCGATGGTGCTACTGGTTGACCGGCTAGGGTGGATTTTGTCCCTTTTTGCTCCGGTTCGGTCTTGTTTCGCTCCGGTTTGGTCCCATTTCACTCCGGGTGTCCCACAGGGCTTAAACACTTGGCCAATATAGGCTTAGGGTTAGGAATAAAGCTCAAATTCCAAGCTCTCTTACTAATAATTTTGTGAGAAACACATTCTGATTGTTATCATCGGGTAATAAAAAGAAAGTGCCCAAGTTTTAGGGCCGGTCAAAATGGGGTGTCTACAATATTATGTGAATTTTTTTTTCCCGTGACTAATTTTTACTATTTTTATAACTATTTATAAAATTGAAATATGCTGTGCGATTAATTTTTTTTAAACTAGTTTTAAGTTTGAAACGTAAACTGTTTGGTTGAATTTTCAAATTGTCTTTTTTTTTTAAAAAAAAAAAAATTAAAAGTAGCTTGATAAAAGATATCGTTTTCATTTTCATATGATTCTATTTTTGTTTTTAACAAAAATAATATTTGTATGTTTGAATAATATTTTTATATTAATTGTATAATTTGAGTTAATATTTTTATTAGTCTCTATGTTTTTTCTTTGCAGATAAAATAATATTTTTTATTTAAAAATTAATTTTAAAAAATATAATATAAAATATTAGAAATATTTTTGTTATATCTTTTTCATTTATAAATAACTCAGATGTATATATATTTTTTAAAGTACTTTGTAGGGTGCAAGTCCATTATGTGTGGGGGGTACATGTTCATTATGTGTAGGTGAAAGTTTAGTATATGTGGTGTCTAAGTTAAACCTATGTAGTGGTGCAAGTCTAGTCTGTGTTAGCATGCAAGTCAAATCTATGTGAGGGTGCAAGTTTACTCTATGTGGTGTGCAAGTCAAATCTTTGTAGTTGTGCAAGTCTAGTTTGTGTTGGTGTGCAAGCTTAGTCTGTATAAGGTGCAATTAAATCTATGAAGGGTGCAAGTTGAATTTGTGTAAGGGTGCAAATCTAATCTGTGTGGGGCGTATGTTTAAGCCTCGTTTGGGAACAGGCTTTTTTAGTAATTTTTTGACTTTTTAGCTAAAATATGATATATAAAAAACTAGTATGTTTGGGATGATTTTTTGATTTTTTTACGAAAAGATATGCAATAAGTAGAGAGAAAAGGGGAATCTTTGATTTTTGGTATAAGTTGTTGGTTTTTTGATTTTTTTAGTGACTTTTTTGGCTTTTTGACTAAAATCACCACTTGCCAAACGAGACCTTAGTCTATGTAGGGATGCATATTCAGTATGTGTAGGGTGTGCAAGTCAAATCTGTGTAGTAATGCAAGTCTAGTCTGTGTTGGCGTGTATGTTGAATCTGTGTAGAGGTAAAAGTTTAGTTAGTGTGAAGTGCAAGTTTAATTTGTGAGGAGTGCAAGTTGAATCTGTGTAGGAATGCAAGTCTAATCTATATAGGACACGAGTTTAATCTATGTAAGGTGTGGGGTGCAAGTCTAATATGTGTAGGGATACAAGTCTAGTCTATTTGAAGTGTAAGTTTAGTTTGTGTGGGTGCAAGTCTTACTTTATGTGTGGGATCAAACATGGCCCCTATTTTTTTTGTTATATTATTATTTTGGTTTGAGTTATTATTTGCGTGGTTTGAATTAATATATTTTTATTTACATTTGTATTATTCTAAACGTTTTCTCCTACCAATATATATATATATATATATATTAATTAGAAAAGTAATTTATTATTTATATTAACTTAAGTCATACAAATTATTTTAATTCTATAAATTTTTATATATTTTAGATTATTAATTTAAATTTTTATTAAATATGTGAAATATTAGTTGCATTTTAAAATTTTAAATATATTTTTAGAACAATATCAATTTTATAAAAATAGAATTTGTATATTAAATATTAAATATATTTTAATAAAATAAAATAAATTTAAAAATATAAAGATAAATTTTATTTTATTTTTGTTTTTTTTATTAAAAGAATGAGGTGAGTGTATGTGTGATAGATATAACTAGAAGAAGATTATGAGGGGTCATGACCTCTCTGTCACTGTGAAAATTTTATTTTCCATAGTACTTCTAAATATATATATGTATATATATTTTTGATCGGCAATATATATATATATATATATTATTTTATAAATAAAATAGTATCTTAGTATAAAAGATATATATCTCATCTTTTATTCTTTGTTATTTTTCTAGAAAAAAATTTATTCATTCTATTAGAGATTGTTTATATGATATTTAAATTTTTTTATGTGTATATATATAATTTATATATCATATTGTACATATATGTGTATTTGTCTATACGGTAAAAAAATATTATTTATCTTTTAACCCCTGTAGTAATAAAATCCTAATTTCATCTCTGTATGTGAGAGAGAGAGAATGTGCAAGGCATATTAGTGAGTGTAAGAGTTAAGGGTAAAATCCGTTTAGTTTAATTTTATAATTATGATTTAAGTGTGAAATTGTGATTTTAAGTGTGGAGTTGTGAGTTCAATTGTAAAAAAATAAAAATTTATTTGGTTATGAGTTTTGAAAATATTTTTGAGTTTTTGAATTTTGAATTTTGAAAAGAATTTTGAGTTTTAAGTTTTTGAATTTTGAAATTTTTGAAATTTATTTCTTTTAAATATTTAAAAACGTTTAAGAAAAATTTATTTTTCATTTTAAATATTTTATTTCATTTTTGTAAATTTTTTAAATTCAAAACACAACTCCACACTCAAATCATAAGCAAACACGTAACTTCAAACTCAATTCAAAAACTATTTTCAAAACTCATAACCAAACACATAACTCAAAACTCAATTCAAAATTTTTTTAATCAAAATATATATTTTTTATTTTTTTATTTTATTGAAAAATATTTTTTGTTATTTTTTTAAGTATTGGCCAAATAATTTGTTATGGTTTAGATATAGGGAAAATTGGTCTAAGGTCCCTCTCCCAATTTTAGTAATGGAAGAGATCCACAATATTATATTATGATGTCTAAGGTCCCTCAACTTCCACACCAATATGTCATAGAGAAAATTAACTCTCTCAAGTCAATCTTTATGTCGAAGTGACACTCGACCTCCAAGACAATGACACGATCGTACTCCACAGTGTGGAACCGAGAACGATCCTCAACATCGACCGAGAGTTTGCCTTCTTCGGAGGAGCGGACACTCTGCCCGCGTCGGCGTCGGCGTCGGCTTCTGCCTCTGGTTCGCGATCTCTGACAATGAGGCGGAGTTCGTCGAATCGTCTCCTTCAATTCTCGCAAGAGTTGAAAGCAGAGGCGGTTGCAAAACCGAAGCATTTCTCTCAGGAGTTGAAGGCGGAGCTGAAACGGTTCTCGTGGAGTCACGGTCATGCGTCGCGTTCAGCGATTCAAAACGTTCTCGTAGTAGGAGGTAGCAACGGTCTGGACTCTGCTTTGGCCGTTCGAGCTCTTCATCAACAGAGAGCTCGTCTCGATCGCACCCGTTCTGGTGCCAAAAAAGCTCTAAAAGGACTCAGATTCATCAGCAGTAGCAAAAACAACAGCGTTGATGGATGGAACGAAGTTCAGAACAGCTTCAACAAGCTTGCCAAGGACGGTTATCTCTATCGTGCCGATTTCGAACAATGCATAGGTCATAAAACTCTTTCCAATTACAATGGTGCGATTTCAATGTGTGTTTAAACCTTTTCAATCTCAATTTTTATCATTTTCTGGTTGTAGGACTGAGAGATAATTCAAAGGAATTTGCGTTGGAATTGTTCGATGTTCTGAGCAGATGACGAAGGTTAAATGTTGACAAGATCAGCAGAGATGAGCTTTACGAGTATTGGTCTCAAATCACTGATCAGAGCTTCGATTCTCGACTGGATCTTCTTCGACATGTATGCATTATTATTTTTTTCTTTTCAAAAAAATTAATTGACTTATTCTCTGATTTGAATAAATTTCTCTAGGTTATAAAGGGAAATTTCTTTGGTTTTGAGAAAATTTCTCTGGGTTGAAGTGAGTCTAGAGAAATTCTTTCCTAATCCATAGAAATTCTCTGGATTTCTCTAGTTTAAACTCAATTTGTTTAATTTTCTTTGCCTTTAATTGAGTAAAATTGGTGAAATGTATTTATACTATTTGTTTGTTTGTTTTGTTTGTTTGGTACACTCAGCGAAATTTACTGAGACAACTCAGTGAAATTTCAATAAAACAAACTCAGAGAAATTTGTTCTTTGGAGAGAAATTCTCTCAGAGGTCCAGAGAAATTCTAGATGAGAATTTCTCTGGAGAGAAATTTCTCTAGAGCAATTTTATCTGTGATGTGAATTTTTTCTGGACCAACTTGAAGGACCTTAGACATTATGAAAATATTTGATTTCCTTTATGCTATAAAATTTTAATACGATGGACCTTAAAAAAAAAACCCTTTAGATATATATGGCCATCTAAATTTTTTTGAAATTAAAAAAATTAAATATTTTAAAAAATAAAATCATGATTTTAAAACATAAAATAAAAAAATATTTTTAAAAATTTTTCTTTAAATAAAGTTTTAAAAAGAGTTTAGTTATAAATTCTGAAAAGAATTTTAAATTAAATTTTGAGTTGTATGCTTAGTTCCACATTTGGAAAAGAATTTTAAATTTTTTTTATTAGAATTACAATTTCAAAAGACTTTAGTTATTAGAATTTTGAGGGGTGTGTTTGGACAACGGCTATATACACCACCGCCCCCACCCAACGGTGCATTTCTCTCACAAAATTGCAACGGAGACAAATGTTCCCTTACATCTTTTTATCCTCCTCCTCTCTCTCTCTCTCTCAAAAAATCTTGAACGAGACTGTGAGCAGTGGTGACTGTGAGGAAGAAGCACAAGGAAGGCTTGAAGAAGGCACTTGTAAAACGTTTGGATGCTCTCACCGACAAGATCGGAAGGAATGTTGTGTTGCAGCTTGTTAGCACCGATATGGATCCAAGTATGCCCCCATTCTCTCTCTCTCTCTTAAAAAATCTTGTCAATTTTTATTTTCCCCCAAACTAACAATTTTCTAGGAAAAAAATAAAAAAAAATGTTCAGAAATTAAATTATGAGAGCCAAAATCATTATCGGTGTTTTGATCATGAATTATATATATATATATATATATTTGTAGTATCAAGAATTTTTATTTTTTATTTTTTTTGTTTGTGAAATTATTACACACCTTTCAATCCAACCAATAATGATTGATCTGATGTTTTATTTTCTTTCCTCTTTTCTGGGTTGATCTGATTATGTGTCTTTACTACAATAACAATATGAATTTTACTGAATTGGTTTTTTTTGTGATTGATGATGATGAAGAAACGACTTTGATGATGATGAGCAGTACCGTGAGAACCCCTCCTCCTCCTCCTCCTCCTTAAGCCGTCGGGCCAGTTTGGTTGAGAGGAAATCGCTTCTTCCTGCTGTGGCGGCATCCACCCGGATGTCGTCTGCGCTGATTCGGCGGCTGGGGATTGGGAGGTCACGGCTCAGGTCCAGGGATTTCAAGAACATGTCCATTTTCGCCACAATTGACAAGGTTAGTAATTTTACATACATAATATGTGCTATATATTTACATATATACATATTAATTGTGCCAAATTTAGTTGTTTGAATTCTCAACTTATATATGTAGAATTTGATTCTCTTGTTACTACAGCATTGCATATTCCATTTTTGTGTTCAATTTGGCTTCTGAATCAGACTATTTAATCTTGGATTAGAAAACTTAGGCTGTCATTGATTTAGTAGTACTGGAGGGCCAACATCAATCATTTTATTCTCCTATGTGTTGGAGGGCTAACAAGAATTTGAATCAAATGGAAATTGATTGGATGGGATTTTGGTGTGCTGAGAAGTTGATGTACAAATGCCTAGGAGGACTAGCTCCAACCTTCAAAATCACAATTGAAGAAACAATACCTATTGGGAGCAAATATCAATCATTTTATTCCTCCTTTGTGTCTGCTTAGCAAAATCATAGAAGAAATAATAATACATATTGGGAGCAACTAGAATGGAAAGAACCCTCCTTGTGTGACTTGACTGCGTAAATAATCCCACATTTGGTATTGCAAAAGTTGCTCAGAATAGCTAATCCCACGTGACCCCTTTACCTACATATGAGGGATTATTTTGTCCTAGGGGTGGGACAGTTAAACCGGGGATAACTCTTTTGCATGTGAATGACTAAAATGCCTTCGACTGGCTTACACATTCGGGGGTATCTTATCTGCCTAATCCAAACCGAAATCAAACATAGCTGGTGTAAAGTGGTGACTGTGGCTCCTTTTTTTTGGTACCTTTCTAATATATTTACTTGTCAAAAAAAAAAAAAGGAAAGAAGAAAGAGGAAGAAAGAAATGGGCCGGAGTCTTCAGTGATTTGTTTTTGGTGATGCATCTAGGAGCACAACAGGAGAATCTTTAATGGAAGTGTAGTTTTTATTTTGGAGTCGAAACATTTGATATTGAGCCTTTTTTTGGATTACTATTAGGAATCTCTCTCTCTCTCTCTCTCTCTCTCTTTTTGATAAATACTATTAGGAATCTCTTTCTTTTGTTTATTGATTGATTTGTCGAAAGAATTTAGCTTATGGGTTGATGTATAGTTTGGCTTTTTTCCCTCTTATGTAATTTTTGCCCGGGATTTCTCCTTGTGTCTCATTCTAGATTTTATCTACCAGGAAGAGGAAAATTCTCCTTCATTATTCCCCTTTGAGATACAACATGAACAAAATAAAGTTGGTTGTTTTTGGATTTCTCTCTCTCTCTCTCTCTCTATTGATAAATACTATTAGGAATCTCTTTCTTTTGTTTCTTGATTGATTTGCTGGAAGAATTTAGCTTATGGGCTGATGTATAGTTTGGCCTTTTTCCCTCTTATGTAATTTTTGCTCGGGATTTCTCCTTGTGTCTCATTCTAGATTTTATCTACCAGGAAGAGGAAAATTCTCCTTCATTATTCCCCTTTGAGATACAACTTGAACAAAATAAAGTTGGTTGTCTTAAGGCTGGTCATGTTGAATTCTCAGACTATTTAATCTTGGATTAGAAAACTTAGGCTGTCATTGATTTAGTAGTACTGGAGGGCCAACATCAATCATTATATTCTCTTATGTGTTGGAGGGCTAACAAGAATTTGAATCAAATGGAAATTGATTGGATGGGATTTTGGTGTGTTGAGAAGTTGATGTACAAATGCCTAGGAGGACTAGCTCCAACCTTCAAAATCACAATTGAAGAAATAATACCTATTGGGAGCAAATATCAATCATTTTATTCCTGCTTTGTGTCTGCTTAGCAAAATCATAGAAGAAATAATAATACATATTGGGAGCAACTAGAATGGAAAGAACTCTCCTTGTGTGACTTGACTGCTTAGCAAAATCATAGAAGAAAAAATACATATGAAAGCAAGTCAAATCCAAACAAAAGTATAAAGAAAAATCTTAATCGCAATATATCCAATTTTTTATAGGAAAACTTTTGACTTGAAGGATAGCTAAGTGACAAGCTTGAAAGAAAAAATCTTCCATTGTATGAAAATTGTGAGTTTTCAATCAACTTTGTTTCCATCTATTAAAAAGCTGATATCTCAAGTGAAAGCAGACACCCAATCTATTAAAAAACTCAGATCTCAAGTGGAAGCAGACACCCAATCTCTAGGGATTTTCATGGCTCGAGCAGTGGCCAACGATTTTGCAAAGTCTAAGGTGGTTTTAACTTGGATTTTGGATGGGATTGGTCTTCAAGTCATCTCATTTATAAATACTCGTTCCATCCCCAACTGTTTGTCAATTTTCAGCATTCATGCCTTTTAGTAGGGTCAATAAATAATGTATTTTTTTTTCCTACAAATTAAAAGAAAGAATAAATAAAAAAACATAGATGATTTTTTTGGGATGTTTGGAATAGTTAAAATGGACCAACAATTTCGTACTAGAGGAGAATTAAACTAGTTGTAACCAAAATAAAATTTTCAAATAAGAGAAGCATCCATATTCACTTGCACTATCAATTGATTAATATGCGTTTTACATCACTTTAATACATTTCAAGTTTGTTTTGGTGATTTCCTGGTCAATGGTGGATCGCGTTTAATTTGTGGTGAATTCATAGAGTATCGTGGATGCTTGATACTCTACCAACCATTCAGGAACAAACATCGCCGATTTCCAGTGGTATAAGAAACACGCTAGCAAGTTTTAGGATTCAACACCTAAGGCACATGAACTGGGTTAGGGTTGGATTGTTTTTATTTTTTTTTTCCCCTTACTAATGGTGAATTGGTTGGCTACGGGATCCTATGGTTTTTGTCCGTTTTGATTTTCGACAGGAAGAAGAAGGGAAAAAAAAAAGAAAAAGGGAATCCTTTTGTGTGTCTAATTGATTATTATATTGATTGCAGAATTGATTGGCATAAAGCAAATTCGTACTGGTTTAATTGAATAAAATGAACAATTCATAATCTCTGTCATGTTATGTTATCAATCCTAAGCAATTTCTTTTCCATTTTGAGGGCTAAATCTCCTCTAGACCTTATTCAAGTGCCAAACAACATTTTAAGTGTGAAGCATTAGCACTTTATCTGAATCACTAGATCTTTAGCATTGTCAAATTAATTTTTTATTTGAAAAGTTACTGCAATAGTCGTTTGACCAAAAGATGTGAAATAAAACCCTGTTTATAGATGAGGGCTTATTAGGGTTATATTTTAAGCCTGGCTAAGAAAGATTTATACAAGTCAACTAAAATTTGGGATATACGTAGATCATGGGATATACGTAGATTTTGTTCCCTAGGAATGGCGCTGTATAGTTACCAAAAAGCATGACATTTTGCATTTCAACTGCAGGAAACTTTCACCAGAGTAAATGTTCCCATAGAGTGGTTGCGATGATTTTTTCCACGCCGAAGCATGGCTGGTATTAAGGGCGATACATGTTAGATTAGCACAATGTAAGAATGGAGTTAATAATAAAGACTTCCTTTAGTAAAAACTGAACCTAGGTGTTGGTCAGCATGCAAATGGAAGGCTGTATACACTCACAAGACTTTAATCCTAAAGTATCAAAATTGATAAGACCTAAAGCATGACATTTTGCATTTCAACTGCAGGAAACTTTCACCAGAGTAAATGTTCCCATAGAGTGGTTGCGATGATTTTTTCCACGCCGAAGCATGGCTGGTATTAAGGGCGATATATGTTAGATTAGCACAATGTAAGAATGGAGTTAATAATAAAGACTTCCTTTAGGAAAAACTGAACCTAGGTGTTGGTCAGCATGCAAACGGAAGGCTGTATACACTCACAAGACTTTAATCCTAAAGTATCAAAATTGATAAGACTTAAAGCACATACCTACTACAAGTGTTTTGGGAAGGGTGAGATTAGAAATCAGACAGAAAATTCATTTTACTTTTTTGGTTAGGTAAAATTCATTTTACTTATAGTTAAAAGAGATTGAAATTTTGAAAGTACACGTTTTCTTTTGATTTGTATCGTTATCGTTGTCATAATGATTGCACCAGCATGTGATTGTCATTACATTAGATAGCAAGATTGGCTGTGGTACGCCATCACTGCCACCACTCCATCACCTGATTTCAACAACTATTGGAATAGTTTCTATTTACACCTTGAGATTCATTAAATTATTGTGAACTATAGCAGTTCAATGTCAACTTAATGTTTAACTGTGAATTGCCTCTATTTATTTCTTCATTTTATTGATTACTATTATTAGTTTTTTTTTTTTTTTTTTTTTTTTTTTTTTTTTTTTTTTTTTTTTTTTTTTTTGATTTTTTCTTTTCATGTAGACATGGTGTAAAACAGTTGACAGGGCTTCAAAGGTCTTCTTGGAGATGCTTTACAACCGGCACAAGCGCTTGACAAATGATATTGCTTAGTCCATGCTATTTCACACTGTGGAAATTTTTATCTGACTTGGGGTGTTGGGAAGGAAGGTTTGGCCCTTGTGCACTACTAGCGTCTAACTTATATTTACTTATTCTTGTATATGTATTTTATTACCACAACAAAATAATTGTTGTATTTTGTGTCATACAAATTAAGTTTTTTGCCCTCAAAGTTGTCTTTTATGGAGTTGTGTGATTTAAATTGGTAATCTAATTTTCCCATTATGATTTATAAAATCCAATAAACATTTTACTGTGGAAATTTTTATCTGACCTAGCGTGTGGTGGAAGGAAAGCTTGGTCCTTGTGCACTTCTAGCATCCAACTTATATTTACTATTCTTGTATAGGTATTTTTATCACCACAACGAAATAATTGTTGTATTTTGTGTCATATAAATTAAGTTCTGCCCTTAAAGTTGTCTTTTATGGAGCTATGTGTGACTTTAATTTGATTATCCACTTTTCCTATTCTGAATTATAAAATCCAGTAAACATTTTGTTGTTGGTAAGCAATATTGATCTTGTGACAACCCTGTTAATCATTGGTTTTGAATGTTATTTAAGTGCTTTCTGTGAATTTGAATGCTTATTATGTGTTTAATGTGATTTTTAGGTTCATATCTGTTAACCGTAGGAATATCTATTGTGATTTCGGTTATAATCTGAAATTGAAGGCCTTAATGATGTCAGAAGTTTGATAAAATTTGATTAAGATTAAATTAATTAAATTAAGCCTTGATTAATTAGTCTTAAGCTCTATTTAACTAACTTGATCCCTAATTAAGGCCCTAAGCTAAACTATGAGAAATGTTAATTAATCTCATTTAGACATAAAAATCTGCCGACAATTAAAGTTTAGAGAGAGAAGAAACTCAATTTCAGAGAGAAGAGCTTGGAAGCTTGGAATTTTGCTTGAGAATTGAAGAATTGAGGAAGAGACAACTTAAGAAATTGCTAGAATTAGTGTTCTTGAAGACTTTAGGTATGTGTTTAATACCGAATTCATAAATTGAAGTTGAAAAATGCACTTTTTTCACACTTAAGCTTTAAAATAGTCCATCGGGAGCCAAAATCGTGTAACAGTCACGAGAAGTCCAGGGTAACACCTCGAACACCTCGGGGGGGACCAATGTAAGTTGTGAAAACTTACAGAATTAGCTCGGGACTCTCGGTTTGAAAATTATGTCAAAAAATGTACTTTTTAATCACTTAAGCTTGAAAATAGGCCATTGGAGGCCAAAATCGTGTAACAGTCATGAGAAGGACCGGGGAACACCTCCAACACCTTAGGAGGGACTAACGTAAGCTGTGGAAACTTACGGAACTAGTACAAGACTCCTGGTTTGAAAACTAAGTTAAAAAATTCACTTTTTTCACATTTATGCTTAAGAATAGGCCATTGGGGGCCAAAATTGTGTAACAATCATAAGAAGGCTTGGGGAACACCACCAACACCTCGAGAGGGACCAACATAAGTTTTGAAAACTTACGGAACTAGCACGGGACTTCCGGTTTGAAAATTAAGTCGAAAAAGTCACTTTTTTCACATTTATGTTTGAAAATAGGCCATCGGGGGCCAAAATCATGCAACAGTTACGAGAAGGACCGGGGAACACCTCAAACACCTCGGGAGGGACCAATGTAAGTTGTGGAAACTTATGGAACTAGCACAGGACTCCCGATTTGAAAACTAAGTCGAAAAAGACAATTTTTTCACACTTAAGCTTGAAAATAGGCCATCGGGGGCAAAAAACGTGTAACAGTCATGCAAAGGCATGGGAACACCTCAAACACCTCAGGAGGGACCAATGTGAGTTGTGAAAACTTACGAAACTGGCACGGGACTTCTGGTTTGAAAACTAAGTCGAAAACGACACTTTTTTCACGCGTTAGCATGAAAATAGGCCTCGGTGTGCCAAAATCGTGTAACAGTCATGGGAAGGCCGGGCTATACTTCAAACACCTCGGGAGGGAACAATGTAAGTTATTGAAAATAAGGAACTAGCACGGGACTCCCGGTTTTAAAAGTAAGTCAAAAAATTCACTTTTTTCGCATTTAAGCTTGAAAATAGGCCGTCAATGTTCAAAATCGTATAACAGTCACGAGAAGGCTCAGGGAATACCTCAAACTACTCGGGAGGGACTTACGGAATTAGCATGGGATTCACGGTTTGAAATCTAAGTCGAAAAAGGCACTTTTTTCACACTTACGGTTGAAAATAGGCCATCGGAGGCCAAAATCGTGTAACAGTCACGAGAAGGCATAGGGAACACCTCAAACACGGAGGACCAATGTAAGCTGTGGAAACTTACGGAACTAGTACGGGACTCTGGGTTTGAAAACTAAGTCAAAAAAGTCACTTTTTTCACACTTAAGCTTGAAAATAGGTCATCGTGTATAAGTTATGAAAACTTACGAAACTAGCATGGAGCTCCCGGTTTGAAAACAAAGTCAAAAAATGCACTTTTCAAACACTCAAGGTTGAAAATAGGCCATCAGGGGCAAAAATAGTGTAACTGTCACGATAAGGCCCAGGCAAAACCTCAAACACCTCGGTAGGGACCAATGTAAGTTGTAGAAACTAATGGAACTGGCACGGGAAAATGTACTTTTTTCACATTTAAGCTTGAAAATGGGCAATTGGGGGCCAAAATCATGGAAAATCTGAAGGCCTCGGAAACACATCAAATACCTCAAGAGAGACAAAAGTAAGTTGGAGAAATTTACGAAACTAGCACGGGACTTCCGGATTGAAAACTAAGTCGAAAAAAGCCCATTTTTCACACTTAAGCTTGAAAATAGGCCATCGGTGGCCAAAATCGAGTAACAGTCACGAGAAGGCTCGGGGAACACCTCAAACACCTCGGGAGGGACCAATGGAAGTTGTGAAAACTTACGGAACTAGCACGGGACTCCTGGTTTGAAAACTAGGTCAAAAAATGCATTTTTTTCACACTCAAGGTTGAAAATAGGCTGTCAGGGCCAAAATTGTGTAACAGTCACGAGAAGGTTCAAGGAACATCTCAAACACCTCGAGACGGACCAATGTAAGTTGTGGAAACTTACAGAAATAACACGGGACTCCCTGTTTGAAAACTAAGTCGAAAAAGGCACTTTTTTCACACTTAAACTTGAAAATAGGCCGTCAGCGGGTGAAAATTGATTAACAGTCACGAGAAGGCCCGGGGAATACCTCAAACACCTCGGGAGGGACCAATGTAAGTTGTAGAAACTTACAGAACAGGCATGAGATTCCCAGTTTGAAAACTAAGTGAAAAAATACACTTTTTTCACACTTAATCTTTAAAATAGGCCATTGGTGGCCAAAATGGGTGTAACAGTCACGAAAAATCCTGCGGAACACCTCAAACACCTTAAGAGGGACCAATGTTAGTTGTGGAAACTTATAGAACCAGCACGAGACTCCCGGTTTGAAGACTAAGTCGAAAAATACACTTTTTTCACACTTAAGCTTGAAAATAGGCCTTCGTGGGCCAAAATCGTGTAACAGTCACGAAAAGGCTCGGGAAACACCTCAAACACCTCGGGATGGACCAATGTAAGTTGTGAAAACTTACGGAACTAGCACGGGACTACCGGTTTGAAAACTAAAGTCAAAAAATGTCCTTTTTTTCACATTTAAGGTTGAAAATATGCCATCAGGGGCCAAAATCAGGTAAAAGTCACGAGAAGGCCCGGACCTCGAGAGGGAGCAATGTAAACTTTGGAAACCTACAAAACTAGCACGGGACTCTCAGTTTGAAAACAAAGTCTAAAAAGGCACTTTATTCACACTTAAGCTTGACAATAGGCCATCGGGGCCCAAAATCGGGCAACAATCACGAGAAGGCCCATGGGACACATCAAACACCTCGGGAGGGACCAATACAAGTAGTGAAAATTTACGAAACTAGCACAGGACTCCCCGCTTGAAAACTAAGTCAAAAAATGTACTTTTTTCACACTGAAGCTTGAAAATAGGCCATCGGGGGCCCAAAATTGTGTAACAGTCACGGGAACCCCAGCGGAACACCTCAAACACCTCAAGAAGAACCAATGTAAGTTGTGAAAACTTACAGAACTGGCACGGGACTTCTGACTTGTAAACTAAGTCAAAAAATGCACTTTTTTCACAATTAAGGTTGAAAATAGGCCATCGGGAGGCCAAAATTGTGTAACTGTAACTAGAACCCCCGCGAAACACCCCAAACACCTCGAGATAGACCAATGTAAGTTGTGAAAACTTACAAAACTAGCATGGGAGTCCCAGTTTGAAAACTAGGTAGAAAAAGGCACTTTTCTCACACTTGAGCTTGAAAAAAGGCCATCGGGGGCCAATATCGTGTAACAGTCAGAAAAAGGCCTAAGGAACACCTCAAACACCTCGGGAGGGACCAATTTAAGTTGTGGAAATGTATGGAACAGGCACGAGACTCCCGGTTTAAAAACTAAGTCAAAAAATGCACTTTTCTCATACTTATGGTTGAAAATAGGCTATTGAGGCCCAAAATCGTGTAAGAATCACGAGAAGGCTCGAGGAAGACCTCAAACAGCTCGGGAGAGACCAATGTAAGTTGTGGAAACTTACGGAAGTAGCACGGGACTCCCGGTTTGAGAACTTAAATGAAAAAATGCACTTTTTTCACACTTAAGCGCGAAAATGAGCCGTCGGGGGCCAAAATCGTGTAACAGTCACGAGAAAGCCCAGGGAACACGTCAAACACCCAGGGAGGGACCAATGTAAGTTGTGAAAATTTACAGAACTAGCACGGGACTCCCGGTTTGAAAACTAAGTCTGAAACAGCACTTTTTACGCACCTAAGCTTGAGAATAGTCCATCGGGGGTCCAAAATCGTGTGAAAGTCAAGAGAAGGTCCGGGAAACACCTCAAACACCTAGGGAGGGACCAACGTGAGTTGCGAAAACTAACGGAACTCGCCTGGGACTCCCGGTTTGAAAACTAGGTGGGAAAATACACTTTTCTAACACTTAAGCTTGGAAGTAGGCCATCGGGGGGCCAAAATCATGTAACAGTGGCAAGAAGGGCCGGGAACACCTCAAACACCTTGGGAGTGACCAACGCGAGTTGTGAAAACTTACAGCACTAGCACGGGACTCCAGGTTTGAAAACTAAGTTGGAAAGAGATACTTTTTCCACACTTAAGCTTGGAAATAGGACACCGGGGAGGGGGCCAAAACTGTGTAACAGTCACGAGAAGGACCGGAAAATGCCCCAAACACCTCGGGAGGGTCCAAGGTAAGTTGCGGAGACTTACGGAACTAGCACGAGACTCTCGGTCTCTCGGTTTGAGAACTAAATCAAAAAATGCACTTTTTTCTCACTTAAGCGCGAAATTAAACACGTCAAACATCCCAGGAGGGACCAATGTAAGTTGTGAAAACTTACAGAACTAGCACGGGACTTCCGGTTTGAAAACTAAGTCCGAAACGGCACTTTTGTCGCACTTAAGCTTGAAAATAGTCCATTGGGGGGCCAAAATCTTGTGAAAGTCAAGAGAAGGTCTGGGGAACACCTCAAACACCTAGGGAAGGTCCGGTTTGAAAACTAACGTGAGTTGCGGAAACTAACGGAACTCGCATGGGACTCCCGGTTTGAAAACTAGGTCGGAAAATACACTTTTCTAACACTTAAGCTTGGTAGTAGGCCATCGGGGGGCTAAAATCATGTAACAGTGGCAAGAAGGGCCGGGAACACCTCAAACACCATGGGAGTGACCAACGCGAGCTGTGAAAACTTACGGCACTAGCATGGGACTCCCGTTTTGAAAACTGAGTTAGAAAGAGACACTTTTTCCATACTTAAGCTTGGAAATAGGACACCGTGGGGGGCCAAAACCGTGTAACAGTCACGAGAAGGACCGGAAAATGCCCCAAACACCTCGGGACGGTCCAAGGTAAGTTGCGGAGACTTACGGAACTAGCACGGGACTTTCGGTTTGAGAACTAAATCAAAAAATGCATTTTTTTCACACTTAAGCGCGAAAATAAGCCGTCGAGGGCCAAAATCGTGTAACAGTCACGAGAAGGCCCGGGGAACACGTTAAACACCCCGGGAGGCACAAATGTAAGTTGTGAAAACTTACGGAACTAGCACGGGACTCCCGATTTGAAAACTATGTCAAAAAATGCCCTTCCAACACTTCAAGTCTTAAAATAGGCCATCGGGGGCCCCCCAAAATCCTGTAACAGTCTCGAGAAGGCCCGTGGAACGCCTCCAACACCCCGGGAGAAACCAATGTAAGTTCTGAAAACTTACAGAACTAGCGCGGGACTTCCGGTTTGAAAACTAGGTCGGAAAAGGTACTCATTTCACACTTAAGCTTGAGAATAGGCCTCGGCGGGCCGAAGTCACAATCACGAGAAGGCCCAGGGAACAACTCGAACATCTCAGGAGGGACCAATTTGAGTTGTGAAAACTTAACGAAAAGGCACGAGACTACCGATTTGAAAATTAGGTCGGAAAATACACTTTTCTAACACTTAAGCTTGGAAGTAGGCCATCGAGGGGCTAAAATCATGTAACAGGGGCAAGAAGGGCCGGGAACAGCTCAAACACTTCAGGAGTGACCAATGCGAGTTGTGAAAACTTACGGCACTAGCACGGGACTCCCGGTTTGAAAACTAAGTTGGAAAGAGACATTTTTTCCACACTTAAGCATGGAAATAGGACACCGCTTGGGGTCAAAACCGTGTAACAGTCACGAGAAGGACCAGGAAATGCCCCAAACACCTCGTGAGGGTCCAAGGTAAGTTGCGGAGACTTACAGAACTTGCCCGAGACTCTAGGTTTGAGAACTAAATCAAAAAATACACTTTTTCACACTTAAGTGCGAAAAGAAGCCGTCGGAGGCCAAAATCGTGTAACAGTCACGAGAAGGCCTGGGGAACACGTCAAATACTCCGGGAGGGACCAATGTAAGTGTTGAAAACTAACGAAACTAACACGGGACACCCAGTTTGAAAACTAAGTCCGAAACGGCACTTTTCTCGCACCTAAGCTTGAAAATAGTCTATCGGGGGGCCAAAACCGTGTGACAGTCAAGAGAAGGTCTGGGGAACAACTCAAACACCTAGGGAGGGACCAACGTGAGTTGTGGAAACTTACGGAACTCGCATGGGACTCCCGGTTTGAAAACTAAGTCAAAAAATGCAATTCCTAAACACTTAAGTCTGAATATAGGACATCGGGGGCCCCCCAAAATCCTGTAACAGTCCTGAGAAGGCCCGTGGAACACCTCCAACACCCCGGGAGAAACCAATGTAAGTTGTGGAAACTTACAGAACTAGTGTGGCACTTTCGGTTTGAAAACTAGGTCAGAAAAGGTACTCATTTCACACTTAAGCTTTAGAATTGGCCTCGGCGGGCCGAAGTCGTGTAACAATCACGAGAAGGTGCGAGGAAAACCTCGAACATCTCAGGAGGGACCAATCTGAGTTGTGAAAACTTAACGAACAGGCCCGGGACCCCCGATTTGAAAACTAGGTCGGAAAATACACTTTTTTAACACTTAAGCTTGGAAGTAGGCCATCGGGGGGCCAAAATCATGTAATAGTGGCAAGAAGGGCCAGGAACACCTCAAACACCTTGGGAGTGACCAACGCGAGTTGTGAAAACATACGGCACTAGCACGGAACTCCCGGTTTGGAAACTAAGTTGGAAAGAGACACTTTTTCCAAACTAAAGCTTGGAAATAAAACACTGGGTGGGGCAAAAACCGTGTAATAGTCACGAGAAGGACTGGGAAATGCCCCAAACACCTCGGGAGGGTCCAAGGTAAGTTGCGGAGACTTACGGAACTAGCACGGGAATCTCGGTTTGAGAACTAAATGAAAAAATGCACTTTTTTCACACTTAATAGCGAAAATAAGCCGTTGGGGGGCTAAAATCGTGTAACAGTCACGAGAAAGCCCGGGAAAAATGTCAAACACCCCGGAGGGACCAATGTAAGTTGTGAAAACTTACGGAACTAGCACGGGACTCCCGGTTTGAAAACTAAGTCCGAAACGGCACTTTTCATGCACCTAAGCTTGAGAATAGTCCATCGGGGGTCTAAAATCGTGTGAAAGTCAAGAGAAGGTCCGGGGAACACCTCAAACACCTACGAGGGACCAACGTGAGTTTCGGAAACTAACAAAACTCGCATGGGACTCCCGGTTTGAAAATTAGGTCGGAAAATACACTTTTCTAACACTTAAGCTTGGAAGTAGGCCATTGGGGGGCCAAAATCATGTAACAGTGGCAAAAAGGGCCGGGAACACCTTAAACACCTTGGGAGTGACCAACCCGAGTTGTGAAAACTTACAGCATTAGCACGGGACTCCAGGTTTGAAAACTAAGTTGGAAAGAGATACTTTTTCCACACTTAAGCTTGGAAATAGGACACCGGGGGGGGGCCAAAATCGTGTAACATTCACGAGAAGGACCGGAAAATGCCCTAAACACCTCGGGAGAGTCCAAGGTAAGTTGCGGAGACTTACGGAACTAGAACGGGAATCTCGGTTTGAGAACTAAATGAAAAAATGCACTTTTTTCACACTTAAGCGCCAAAATAAGCCGTCGGGGGGCCAAAATCGTGTAACAGTCACAAGAAAGCCCGGGAAACACGTCAAACCCCCCAGGAGGGAACAATGTAAGTTGTGGAAATTTAAAAAACTAGCACGGGACTCCTGGTTTGAAAACTAAGTCCGAAACGGCACTTTTCATGCACCTAAGCTTGAGAATAGTCCATCGGGGGTCTAAAATCGTGTGAAAGTCAAGAGAAGGTCCGGGGAACACCTCAAACACCTAGGAGGGACCAACGTGAGTTGCGGAAACTAATGGAACTCGCCTGGGACTCCTGGTTTGAAAACTAGGTTGGAAAATACACTTTTCTAACACTTAAGCTTGGAAGTAGGCCATCGGGGGGCCAAAATCATGTAACAGTGGCAAGAAGGGCCGGGAACACCTCAAACACCTTGGGAGTGACCAACGCGAGTTGTGAAAACTTACAGCACTAGCACGGGACTCCAAGTTTGAAAACTAAGTTGGAAAGAGATACTTTTTCCACACTTAAGCTTGGAAATAGGATCCCGGGGGGGCCAAAACCGTGTAACAGTCACGAGAAGGACCGGGAAATGCCCCAAACACCTCGAGAGGGTCCAAGGTAAGTTGCGGAGACTTACGGAACTAGCATGGGACTCTCGGTTTGAGAACTAAATCAAAAAATACACTTTTTTCTCACTTAAGCGCGAAATTAAGCCGTCTGGAGCCAAAATCCTGTAACAGTCACGAGATAGCCTGGGAAACACGTTAAACAGCCCAGGACGGACTAACGTAAGTTGTGAAAACTTAAAGAACTAGCACGAGACTCCCGGTTTGAAAACTAAGTCCGAAACGGCACTTTTCATGCACCTAAGCTTGAGAATAGTCCATCGGGGGTCTAAAATCGTGTGAAAGTCAAGAGAAGGTCCGGGGAACACCTCAAACACCTACGAGGGACCAACGTGAGTTTCGGAAACTAACAAAACTCGCATGGGACTCCCGGTTTGAAAACTTGGTCAGAAAATACACTTTTCTAACACTTAAGCTTGGAAGTAGGCCATCGGGGGCCAAAATCCATGTAACCTGTGGCAAGAAAGGCCGGAACACCTCAAACCTTGGGAGTGAGCCAAACGCGAGTTGCTGAAAACTTACGGCACTAGCATGGGCTCCCGCTTTGAAAACTAAGTTTGGAAAGAGACACTTTTCCCACAACTTTAAGCTTTGGAAATAGGACACCCGTGGGGTGGGGCCAAAACCAATGTAAACAAGTCACGAGAATGATCGGAAAATGACCCAACACACCTCGGGAGGGTCCAAGGTAAGTTGCGGAGACTTACGGAACTAAGCACGGGACTCTCGTTTTGAGAACTAAATCAAAAAATGCACTTTTTTTCACAAGAAAGCCGGGAACACGGTCAAACACACCCCGGAGGGACCAATGTAAGTTGTAAAACTTACGGAACTAGCACGGGACTTCCCGGTTTGAAAACTTTGTTCCAAAAATGCATTTCCCTAAACACTTAAGTCTTAAAAATAGGCCAACGGGGGGCCCGCCCAAAATCCTGTAACAGTCCCGAGAAGCCCGGGAACACCTCCACACACCTGGAGAAACCAATGTAAGTTCTAAAACTTACAGAACTAGCACGCGGGACCTTCGGTTGAAACCTAGGTCCGAAAAAAGTACTCATTTCAAACACTTAAAGCTGAGAAAAGCCTGGGGCCGAAATCTGTAAACAAATCACGAGAAGGGCCCGAGGAAACAACTCCGAACATCTTAGGAGGGACCATTTGAGTTGTGGAAAACTTAACGAAAAGGCACGGACTCCCGATTTGAAAACTAGGTCGGAAAATACACCTTTTCTTACCAACTTAAGCTTGGAAAGTAGGCCATCGAGGGGCTAAAATCATGTAACAGTGGCAAGAGGGCCGGGAGACGTCAAACCACCTCGGGAGAGGACCAACGTGAGTTGTCAAAACTTGCAGAACAGCACGGGACTCGCGGTTTGAAAAACTAAGTTGGAAAGAGACACTTTTTCCACACTTAAGTTGGAAATAAACACGCGTTGGGGCCAATAACCGTTAACAGCACCACGAGAAGGACCAGGAATGCCCCCAAACACCTCGTGAGGGTCCAAGGTAATTGCGGAGTATTACAGAACTTGCCCGGGACTCTAGGGTTTGGAGAACAAATCAAAAAATGTACCTTTTTTTTCACACTTAAGCCCGAATATGCCCGCACGGGCCAAACAATCGTGTAAGCAGTCACGAGAAGGCCTGGGGAACATGTCAAATGCCCCGGGAGGGACCAATGTAAGTGTTGAAACTTACGGAACTAACACGGGACACCGGTTTGAAAACGCAAGTTCCGAAATGGCAACTTTTCCTCCAGCAACCTAAAGCTTTGAAAAATATTTAGTCGGGGGCCAAAAATGTGTGACATCAAGAGTAAGGTCCGGGAGAACAACTCAAACACCTAAGGGAGGGACCAACATGAAATTGGGAAACTTACGAAACTCGTATGGGACTCCTGGTTTGAAAACTAAGTCCAAAATGCAATATCCTAAAACACTTAAGTCTGAAATAGGACATCGGGGCCCCCCAAAAATCCTGTAATAGTCCCTGAGAACGACCCGTGGAACAACCTCAACCACCTCGGGAGAAACCAATGTAAGTTGTGGAAACTTACGGAACTAGCGCGGGACTTCCAGTTTGAAAACTAGGTCGGAAAAAGTACTCATTTCACACTTAAGCTTTAGAATTGGCCTCGGCGGGCCGAAGTCGTGTAACAATCACAAGAAAGCCCGGGGAACACCTCGAACATCTCAGGACGGACTAATCTGAGTTGTGAAAACTTAACGAACAGGCACGGGACCCCCCGATTTGAAAACTAGGTCGGAAAATACACTTTTCTAACACTTAAGCTTGGAAGTAGGCCATCGGGGGGCCAAAATCAACAGTGGCAAGAAGGGCTGGGAACACCTCAAACACCTCAGGAGTGACCAACGCGAGTTGTGAAAACATACGGCACTAGCACGGGACTCCCGGTTTGGAAACTAAGTTGGAAAGAGACACTTTTTCCAAACTAAAGCTTGGAAATAAAACATTGGGTGGGGCCAAAACCGTGTAACAGTCACGAGAAGGACCGGAAAATGCCCCAAACACCTCGGGAGGGTCCAAGGTAAGTTGCGGAGACTTACGGAACTAGCACGGGAATCTCGGTTTGAGAACTAAATGAAAAAATGCACTTTTTTCACACTCAATAGCGAAAATAAGCCGTCGGGGGCCAAAATCGTGTAACAGTCACGAGAAAGCCCAGGGAACACGTCAAACACCCCGGAGGGACCAATGTAAGTTGTGAAAACTTACGGAACTAGCACGGGACTCCCGGTTTGAAAACTAAGTCCGAAACGGCACTTTTGTCGCACCGAAGCTTGAAAATAGTCCATCGGGGGGCTAAAATTGTGTGATAGTCAAGAGAAGGTTCGGGGAACACCTCAAACACCTAGGGAGGGACCAACGTGAATTGCGGAAACGAATGGAACTCGCATGGGACTCCCGGTTTGAAAACTAGGTCGGAAAATACACTTTTCTAACATTTAAGCTTGGAAGTAGGCTATTGGGGGGCTAAAGTCATGTAACAGTGGCAAGATGGGCCGGAAACACCTCAAACACCTTGGGAGTGACCAACGCGAGTTGTGAAAACTTACAGCACTAGCATGGGGACTCAAGGTTTGAAAACTAAGTTGGAAAGAGACACTTTTTCCACACTTAAGCTTGGAAATAGAACACCGGGGGGGGCCAAAACTGTGTAACAGTCACGAGAAGGACCGGGAATTGCCCCAAACACCTCGGGAAGGTCCAAAGTAAGTTGCGGAGACTTACGGAACTAGCACGGGAATCTCGATTTGAGAACTAAATCAAAAAATGCACTTTTTTCTCACTTAAGCGCGAAATTAAGCCGTCTGGGGCCAAAATCGTGTAACAGTCACAAGAAAGCCTGGGAAGCACGTCAAACACCTCGGGAGGGACCAATGTAAGTTGTGAAAACTTACAGAACTAGCACAGGACTCCCGGTTTGAAAACTAAGTCCGAAACAGCACTTTTCTCGCACCTAAGCTTGAAAATAGTCCATCGGGGGGCCAAAATCGTGTGAAAGTCAAGAGAAGGTCTGAGGAACACCTCAAACACCAATGGAGGGACTAACGTGAGTTACTGAAACTAACGGAACTCGCATGGGACTCTCGGTTTGAAAACTAGGTCAGAAAATAAGGGTTGCCAAAATCATGTAACAGTGGAAAGAAGTGCCGGGAACACCTAAAACCCCTTGGGAGTGACCAACGCGAGTTGTGAAAACTTACAGCACTATCACGGGACTCCAGGTTTGAAAACTAAGTTGGAAAGAGACACTTTTTCCACACTTAGGCTTGGAAATAGGACACTGGGGTAGGGCCAAAACCGTGTAACATTCACGAGAAGGGCCGGGAAATGCCCCAAATACCTCGGGAGGGTCCAAGGTAAGTTGCGGAGACTTATAGAACTAGCACGGGACTCTCGGTTTGAAAACTAAATCAAAAAATGCACTTTTTTCTCACTTAAGTGCGAAATTAAGCCGTTTGGGGCCAAAATCGTGTAATAGTCACGAGAAGGCCCGGGGAACACGTCAAACACCCCGGGAGGGACCAATGTAAGTTGTGAAAACTTACAGTACTAGCACGGGACTCCCGGTTTGAGAACTAAGTCTGAAACGGCACTTTTCTCGCACCTAAGTTTGAAAATAGTCCATCGGGAGGCCAAAATCGTGTGAAAGTCAAGAGAAGGTCTGGGGAACACCTCAAACACCTAGGAAGGGACCAACGTGAGTTGCGAAAACTAACGGACCTCTCATGGGACTCCCGGTTTGAAAACTAGGTTGGAAAATACACTTTTCTAACACTTAAGCTTGGAAGTAGGCCATTGGGGGGCCAAAATCATGTAATAGTGGCAAGAAGGGCCGGGAACACCTCAAACACCTTGGGAGTGACCAACGCGAGTTGTGAAAACTTACAGCACTAGCACGGGACTCCAGGTTTGAAAACTAAGTTGAAAAGTGATACTTTTTCCACACTTATGCTTGGAAATAGGACACCGGGGGGGGGGCCAAAACCGTGTAACAGTCACGAGAAGGATCGAGAAATGCCCCAAACACCTCGGGAGGGTCCAAGGTAAGTTGCGGAGACTTACGGAACTAGCATGGGACTCTCGGTTTGATAAATAAATCAAAAATTGCACTTTTTTCTCATTTAAGAGTGAAATTAAGCCGTCTGGGGCCAACATCGTGTAACAGTCACGAGAAGGCCCGGGGAACACATCAAACAACCTGGGAGGGACCAATGGAAGTTGTGAAAACTTACAGAACTAGCACGGGACTCCCAGTTTGAAAACTAAGTCCAAAACGGCACTTTTCTCGCACCTATGCTTGAAAATAGTCCATCGGGGGTCCAAAATCATGTGAAAGTCAAGAGAAGGTCCGGGGAACACCTCAAACACCTAGGGAGGGACTGACGTGAGTTGCGGAAACTAACGGAACTTGCATGGGACTCCCGGTTTGAAAACTAGGTCGGAAAATACACTTTTCTAACACTTAAGCTTGGAAGTAGGCCATTGGGGGGCCAAAATCATGTAACAGTGGCATGAAGGGCCGGGAACACCTCAAACACCTTGGGAGTGACCAACGTGAGTTGTGAAAACTTACGGCACTAGCACGGGACTCCCGCTTTGAAAACTAAGTTGGAAAGAGGCACTTTTTCCACACTTAAGCTTGGAAATAGGACACCGAGGGGGGCCAAAACCGTGTAATAGTCACGAGAAGGACCGAAAAATGCCCCAAACACGTCGGGAAGGTCCAAGGTAAGTTGCGGAGACTTACGGAACTAGCACGGGACTCTCGGTTTGAGAACTAAATCAAAAAATGCCCTTTTTTCTCACTTAAGCGCGAAAATAAGCCGTCTGGTGCCAAAATCGTGTAACAGTCACGAGAAGGTCCAGGGAACATATCAAACACCCTGGAAGGGACCAAATGTAAGTTGTGAAAACGTACAGAACTACCACGGGACTCCCGGTTTGAAAACTAAGTCCGAAACGGCACTTTTCTCGCACCTAAGCTTGAAAATAGTCCATCGGAGCGCCAAAATCGTGTGACAGTCAAGAGAAGGTCTGGGGAACACCTCAAACACCTAGGACGACGTGAGTTGTGGAAACTTACGGAACTCGCATGGGACTCTCAGTTTTAAAATTAAGTCAAAAAATGCACTTCCTAAACACTTAAGTCTTAAAATAGGCCGGGCCCTCCAAAATCCTGTAACAGTCTCGAGAAGGCCCGTGGAACACCTCCAACACCCCGAGAGAAACGGCGGGACTTCCGGTTTGAAAACTAGGTCGGAAAAGGTACTCATTTCACACACTTAAGCTTAAGAATAGGCTTCGGCAGGCCGAAGTCGTGTATCAATCACGAGAAGGCACGGGGAACAACTTGAACATCTCAAGAGGGACCAATTTGAGTTGTGAAAACTTAACGAATAGGCACGGGACTCCCGATTTGAAAACTAGGTCGGAAAATACACTTTTCTAACACTTAAGCCTAGAAGTATGCCATCGAGAGGCTAAAATCATGTAACAGTGGCAAGAAGGGCCGGGAACAGCTCAAACAACTCGGGAGTGACCAATGCGAATTGTGAAAACTTACGGTACTAGCACGGGATTCCCGGTTTGAAAACTTGGTTGGAAAGAGACACTTTTTCCACACTTAAGCTTGGAAATAGGACACCGCGTGGGGCCAAAACCGTGTAACAGTCACGAGAAAGGACCAGGAAATGCCCCAAACAGCTCGTGAGGGTCAAAGGTATGTTGCGGAGACCTACAAAACTTGCCCGAGACTCTAGGTTTGAGAACTAAATCAAAAACTGCACTTTTTTCACACATAAGCACGAAAATAAGCCGTCGGGGGCCAAAATCATGTAACAGTCACGAGAAGGCCCGGGGAACACGTCAAACACCCCGGGAGGGACCAATGTAAGTTGTAAAAACTTAGGGAACTAGCACGGGACTCCCGGTTTGAAAACTAAGTCCGAAACGACACTTTTCTCGCACCTAAGCTTGAAAATAGTCTATCGGGGGGCCAAAACCGTGTGACAGTCAAGAGAAGGTCCAGGAAACAACTCAAACACCTAGGGAGGGACAAACGTGAGTTGTGGAAACTTACGGAACTCGCATGAGACTCCTGATTTGAAAACTATGTCAAAAAATGCACTTTCTAAATACTTAAGTCTGAAAATAGGACATCGGGGAACCCCAAAATCCTGTAACAGTCTTGAGAAGGCTCGTGGAACACCTCCAACACCCCGGGAGAAACCAATGTAAGTTGTGGAAGCTTACGGAACAAGCGCGGGACTTTCGGTTTGAAAACTAGGTGAAAAAAGGTACTTATTTCACACTTAAGCTTGAGAATAGGCCTCGGCGGGCCGAAGCCATGTAACAAGCACGAGAAGGCCCGGGGAACACCTCGAACATCTCAGGAGGGACCAATTTGAGTTTTGCAAACTTAACGAACAGGCACGGTACTCCCGATTTGAAAACTAGGTCGGAAAACCGTGTAACAGTCACGAGAAGTACCGGGAAATGCCCCAAACACCTCGGGAGGGTCCAAGGTAAGTTGCGGAGACTTACGGAACTAGCACGGGACTCTCGGTTTGAGTACTAAATCAAAAAATGCACTTTTTTCTCACTTAAGCGCGAAATTAAGCCGTCTGGGGCCAAAATCGTGTAACAGTCACGAGAAGGCCCGAGAAACACGTTAAACAGCCCGGGACGGACTAATGTAAGTTATGAAAACTTACAGAACTAGCACGGGACTCCCGGTTTGAAAACTAAGTACGAAACGGCACTTTTGTCGTACTTAAGCTTGAAAATAGTCCATCGGGGGGGCCAAAATGGTGTGAAAGTCAAGAGAAGGTCCGGGGAACACCTCAAACATCTAGGGGGGGACTAACGTGAGTTGCGGAAACTAACGGAACTCGCATGGGACTCCCGGTTTGAAAACTTGGTCGGAAAATACTCCTTACCTACTACACACTCACCCTCTTCTATATATAGGAATCATGAATCATTGTAATAGACATCAATATATATCAATCAATAATACAATTCTCTCTATTTCTCTATACATAATTAATTCTCTCTATTTCTCTTTATACATTAAATTTCTACAGGGGGGACTAACGTGAGTTGCGGAAACTAACGGAACTCACATGGGACTCTCGGTTTGAAAACTTGGTCGGAAAATACACTTTTCTAACACTTAAGCTTGGAAGTAGGCCATCGGTGGCCAAAATCATGTAACAGTGGCAAGAAGGGCCGGGAACACCTCAAACCCCTTGGGAGTGACCAACGCGAGTTGTGAAAACTTACGGCATAGCATGAGACTCCCGCTTTGAAAACTAAGTTTGAAAGAGACACTTTTTCCACACTTGAGCTTGGAAATAGGACACCGTGGGGGGCCAAAACCGTGTAACAGTCACGAGAAGGACCGGGAAATGACCCAAACACGTCGGGAGGGTCCATGGTAAGTTGCGGAGACTTACGGAATTAGCACCGGACTCTCGGTTTGAGAACTAAATCAAAAAATGCACTTTTTCACACTTAAGCGCGACAATATGCCGTCGGGGGCCAAAATCGTGTAACAGTCACGAGAAGGCCCGGGGAACATGTCAAACACCCCGGGAGGGACCAATGTAAGTTGCGAAAACTTACGGAACTAGCACGGGACTCCCGGTTTGAAAACTATGTCCAAAAATGCACTTCCGAAACACTTAAGTCTTAAAATAGGCCATCAGGGGCCCCTCCAAATCCTGTAACAGTCCCAAGAAGGCCCGTGGAACACCTCCAACACCCTGGGAGAAACCAATGTAAGTTCTGAAAACTTACAGAACTAGCGCGGGACTTCTGGTTTGAAAACGAGGTCGGAAAAAGTACTTATTTCACACTTACGCTTGAGAATAGGCCTCGGCGGGCCGAAGTCGTGTAACAATCACGAGAAGGCCCAGGGAACAACTCGAACATCTCGGGAGGGACCAATTTGAGTTGTGAAAACTTAACGAAAAGGCACGGGACTCCCGATTTGAAAACTAGGTCGGAAAATACACTTTTCTAACACTTAAGCTTGGAAGTAGGCCATCGAGGGGCTAAAATCATATAACAGTGGCAAGAAGGGCAGGGAACAACTCAAACACCGATGAGTGACCAACGCGAGTTGTGAAAACTTACGGCACTAGCACGGGACTCTCGGTTTGAAAACTAAGTTGGAAAGAGACTTTTTCCACACTTAAGCTTGGAAATAGAACACCGCTTGGGTCCAAAACCGTATAACAGTCACGAGAAGGACCAGGAAATGCCCCAAACACCTCGTGAGGGTCCATGGTAAGTTGCGAAGTCTTACAGAACTAGCACGGGACTCTCGGTTTGAGAACTAAATCAAAAAATACACTTTTTTCTCACTTAACTGCGAAATTAAGCCGTCTGGGGCCAAAATCGTCTAACAGTCACGAGAAGACCCGGGGAACACGTCAAACACCTCGGGAGGGACCAATGTAAGTTGTGAAAACTTACAGTACTAGCACGGGACTCCCAGTTTGAGAACTAAGTCCGAAACGGCACTTTTCTCGCACCTATGCTTGAAAATAGTCCGTCGGGGGACCAAAATCGTGTGAAAGTCTAGAAAAGGTCCAGGGAACACCTCAAACACCTAGGGAGGGACTAACGTGAGTTGCGGAAACTAACGGAACTCGCATGGGACTCCCGGTTTGAAAACTAGGTCGGAAAATAAACTTTTCTAACAGTTGGAAGTAGGCCATCGGGGGGCCAAAATCATGTAACAGTGGCAGGAAGGGCCGGGAACACCTCAAACACCTTGGGAGTGACCAACGTGAGTTGTGAAAACTTACAGCACTAGCACAGGACTCTAGGTTTTAAAACTAAGTTGGAAAGAGACACTTTTTCCACACTTAAGATTGGAAATAGGACACCGGGGGGGCGGCCAAAACCGTGTGACATTCACGAGAAGGACAGGGAAATGCCCCAAACACCTCGGGAGGGTCCATGGTAAGTTGCGAAGTCTAACAGAACTAGCACGGGACTCTTAGTTTGAGAACTAAATCAAAAAATACACTTTTTTCTCACTTAACTGCGAAATTAAGTCGTCTGGGGCCAAAATCGTGTAACAGTCACGAGAAGGCCCGGGGAACACGTCAAACACCCTGGAAGGGACCAATGTAAGTTGTGAAAACTTACAGTACTAGTACGGGACTCCCGGTTTGAGAACTAAGTCCGAAACGGCACTTTTCTCGCACCTAAGCTTGAAAATAGTCCATCGGGGGGCCAAAATTGTGTGAAAGTCAAGAGAAGGTCTGGGGAACAGCTCAAACGCCTAGGAAGGGTCCAACGTGAGTTGCGGAAACTAACGGAACTCGCATGGGACTCCCGGTTTGAAAACTAGGTCAGAAAATACACTTTTCTAACACTTAAGCTTGGAAGTAGGCCATCGGGGGGCCAAAATCATGTAGCAGTGACAAGAAGGGTCGGAAACACCTCAAACACGTTGGGAGTGACCAACGCGAGTTGTGAAAACTTACAGCACTAGCATGAGACTCCAGGTTTGAAAACTAAGTTGGAAAGATACACTTTTTCCACACTTAAGCTTGGAAATAGGACACCGCGGTGCCCCAAAATAGTGTAACAGTCACGAGAAGGATCGGGAAATGCCCCAAACACCTCGGGAGGTGCCAATGTAAGTTTCGGAGACTTACGAAACTAACACGGCACTCTCGGTTTTTAAAACTAAATAAAAAAATGCACTTTTTTCTCACTTAGGCGCGAAAATAAGTTGTCTGGGGCCAAAATCGTGTAACAGTCACGGAAAGGTCTAGCGAAAACGTCAAACAGCTCGGGAGGGACCAATGTAAGTTGTGAAAATTTGTAGAACTAGCACGGGACTCCCGATTTGAAAACTAAGTTCAAAACGGCACTTTTCTCGCACCTAAGCTTGAAAATAGTTCATCGGGAGGCCAAAATCGTGTGACAGTCTAGAGAAGGTCTGGGGAACACCTCAAACACCTAGGAAGGGACCAACGTGAGTTGTGAAAACTTACGCAACTCGCATGGGACTCCGGTTTGAAAACTAAGTATAAAAATGCACTTCCTAAACACTTAAGTCTTAATGTAGGCCATCGGGGACCCCCCAAAATCATGTAACAGTCTCGAGAAGGCCTGTGGAACACCTCTAACACCCCGGGAGAAACCAATGTAAGTTCTAAAAACTTACAGAACTAGCGCGGGACTTTCGGTTTGAAAACTAGGTCGGAAAAGGTACTCATTTCACACTTAAGCTTGAGAATAGGCCTCAGCGGGCCAAAGTCGTGTAACAATCACGAAAAGGCCCGGGGAACACCTCGAATATCTCAGGAGGGACGAATTTGAGTTGTGAAAACTTAACGAACAGGCACGGGACTTCCGATTTGAAAACTAGGTCAAAAAATACACTTTTCTAACAGTGGCAAGAATGGCCATGAAAACCTCAAACACCTCGGTAGTGACCAACGCGAGTTGTGAAAACATACGTCACTAGCACGGGACTCCCGGTTTGGAAACTAAGTTGGAAAGAGACACTTTTTCTACACTTAAGCTTGGAAATAAAACACCGGGTGGGACTAAAACCGTGTAATAGTCACAAGAAGGACCGGAAAATGCCCCAAACACCTCGGGAGGGTCCAAAAAAAGTTGCGGAGATTTCCGGAACTAGCACGGGACTCTCGGTTTGAGAACAAAATGAAAAAATGCACTTTTTTCACACTTAAGCGCGAAAATAAGCCGTTGGGGGCCAAAATCGTGTAACAGTCACGAGAAAGCCCGGGGAACACGTCAAACACTCCGAGAAGGACCAATGTAAGTTGTGAAAACTTACAGAACTAGCACGGGACTTCCGGTTTGAAAACTAAGTCCGAAACGGCACTTTTCAAGCACCTAAGCTTGGGAATAGTCTATCGGGGGTCCAAAATCGTGTGAAAGTCAAGAGAAGGTCTGGGGAACCCCTCAAACACCTAGGGAGGGACCAACGTGAGTTGCGGAAACTAACGGAACTTGCCTGGGACTCCCGGTTTGAAAATTAGGTCGAAAAATACACTTTTCTAACACTTAAGCTTGGAAGTAGGCCATCGGGGGGCCAAAATCATGTAACAGTGGCAAGAAGGGCCGGGAACACCTCAAACACCTTGGGAGTGACCAACGCGAGTTGTGAAAACATACAGCACTAAATCAGGGCCGGGAAGGTACAAGGTAAGTTGTGGAGACTTACGGAACTAGCACGGGAATCTCGGTTTGAGAACTAAATCAGAAAATGCATTTTTTTCTCACTTAAGTGCGAAATTAAGCCGTATGGGGCCAAAATCGTGTAACAGTCACTAGAAAGCCCGGGAAACACGTCAAACACCCCGGGAGGGACCAATGTAAGTTGTGAAAAGTTACAGAACTAGCCCCGGTTTGAAAACTAAGTCCGAAACGGCACTTTTCTCGCAACTAAGCTTGAAAACAGTCCATCGGGGGGCCAAAATCGTGTGAAAGTCAAGAGAAGGTCCGGGGAACACCTCAAACACCGAGGGAGGGACTAACGTGAGTTACTGAAACTAACGGAACTCGCATGGGACTCTCGATTTGAAAACTAGGTCAGAAAATATACTTTTCTAACATTTAAGCTTGGAAGTCGGCCATCGGGGGGCGAAAATCATGTAACAGTGGAAAGAAGTGTCGGGAACACCTCAAACCCCTTGGGAGTGACCAACGCGAGTTGTGAAAACTTATAGCACTAGCACGGGACTCCGGGTTTGAAAACTAAGTTGGAAAAAGACACTTTTTCCACACTTAAGCTTGGAAATAGGATACCGGGGTGGGGCCAAAACCGTGTAACATTCACGAGAAGGACCGGGAAATGCCCCAAACACCTCGGGAGGGTCCAAGGTAAGTTGCGGAGACTTACAGAACTAGCACAAGACTCTCGGTTTGAGAACTAAATCAAAAAATGCACTTTTTTCTCACTTAAGTGCGAAATTAAGCCGTCTGGGGCCAAAATCGTGTAACAGTCACGAGAAGGCTCGGGGAACACGTCAAACACCCCGGAAGGGACCAATGTAAGTTGTGAAAACTAAGTCGGAAACAGCACTTTTCTCGCACCTAAGCTTGAAAATAGTCCATCAGGGGACCAAAATCGTGTGAAAGTCAAGAGAAGGTCTGGGGAACACCTCAAACACCTAGGAAGGGACCAACGTGAGTTACGGAAACTAACGGAACTCGCATGTGACTCCCGGTTTGAAAACTAGGTCGGAAAATACACTTTTCTAACACTTAAGCTTGGAAGTAGGCCATCGGGGGGCCAAAATCATGTAACAGTGGCAAGAAGGGCCGGGAACACCTTAAACACCTTGGGAGTGACCAACGCGAGTTGTGAAAACTTACAGCACTAGCACAGGACTCCAGGTTTGAAAACTAAGTTGGAAAGTGTACTTTTTCCACACTTAAGCTTGGAAATAGGACACCGGGGGGGGCCAAAACAGTGTAACAGTCACGAGAAGGATCGAGAAATGCCCCAAACACCTCGGGAGGGTCCAAGGTAAGTTGCGGAGAGTTACGGAACTAGCACGGGACTCTCGGTTTGAGAACTAAATCAAAAATTGCACTTTTTTCTCATTTAAGAGTGAAATTAAGCCGTCTAGGGCCAACATCGTGTAACAGTAACGAGAAGGCCTAGGGAACACGTCAAACAGCCCGGGAGGGACCAATGTAAGTTGTGAAAACTTACAGAATTAGCACGGGACTCCCAGTTTGAAAACTAAGTCCGAAACGGCACTTTTCTCGCACCTATGCTTGAAAATAGTCCATCGGGGGACCAAAATCGTGTGAAAGTCCAGAAAAAGTTCGGGGAACACCTCAAACACCTAGGGAGGGACTAACGTGAGTTGTGGAAACTAACGGAACTCGCATGGGATTCCCGGTTTGAAAACTAGGTCGGAAAATACACTTTTCTAACACTAAAGCTTGGAAGTAGGCCATCGGGGGGCCAAAATCATGTAACAGTGGCAAGAAGGGCCGGGAACACCTCAAACACCTTGGGAGTGACCAACGCGAGTTGTGAAAACTCACAACACGGGACTCCCGATTTTAAAACTAAGTTGGAATGAGACACTTTTTCCACACTTAAGATTGGAAATAGGACACCGGGGAGGGGGGCCAAAACCGTGTAACAGTCACGAGAAGGACTGGGAAATGCCCCAAACACCTCGGGAGGGTCCAAGGTAAGTTGCGGAGAGTTACGGAACTAGCACGAGACTCTCGGTTTGAAAACTAAATCAAAAAATGCACTTTTTTCTCACTTAAGTGCGAAAATAAGCCGTCTGGGGCCAAAATCGTGCAACAGTCACGAGAAGGCCCCGGGAACACATCAAACATCCCGGGAGGGACCAATGTAAGTTGTGAAAGCTTACAGAACTTGCACGGGACTCCCGGTTTGAAAACTAAGTCCGAAACGGCACTGTTCTCGCACCTAAGCTTGAAAATAGTCCATCGGGGGCCAAAATCGTGTGAAATGAAGGTCCGAGGAACACCTCAAACACCTAGGGAGGGTCCAACGTGAGTTACGGAAACTAACAGAACTCGCATGGGACTCCCGGTTTGAAACTAAGTCGGAAAATACATGTAGAAAAATTTAATGTATAAAGAGAAATAGAGAATTGTATAGATATTGATTGTATTATTGATAGATGTTTATTGATATATTACAATCCACACTTAAGCTTGGAAATAGGACACCGCTTAGGGCCAAAACCGTGTAACAGTCACGAGAAGGTCCAGGAAATGCCCCAAACACCTCGTGAGGGTCCAAGGTAAGTTGCGGAGACTTACGGAACTAGCATGGGACTCTCGGTTTGAGAACTAAATCAAAAAATACACTTTTTTCTCACTTAAGCGCGAAATTAAGCCGTCTGGAGCCAAAATCCTGTAACAGTCACGAGATAGCCTGGGAAACACGTTAAACAGCCCAGGACGGACTAACGTAAGTTGTGAAAACTTAAAGAACTAGCACGAGACTCCCGGTTTGAAAACTAAGTCCGAAACGGCACTTTTGTCGCACCTAAGCTTGAAAATAGTCCATCGGGGGGCCAAAATCGCGTGAAAGTCAAGAAAAGGTCCGGGGAACACCTCAAACACCTAGGGAGGTACTAACGTGAGTTGCGAAAACTAACGAAACTCGCCTGGGACTCCCGGTTTGAAAACTTGGTCGGAAAATACACTTTTCTAACACTTAAGCTTGGAAGTAGGCCATCGGGGGCCAAAATCATGTAACTGTGGCAAGAAGGGCCGGGAACACCTCAAACCCCTTGGAGACCAACGCGAGTTGTGAAAACTTACGGCACTAGCATGGGACTCCCGCTTTGAAAACTAAGTTGGAAAGAGACACTTTTTTCACATTTAAGCTTGGAAATAGGACACCGTGGGGGGCCAAAACCGTGTAACCGTCACGAGAAAGACCGGGAAATGCCCCAAACACCTCGGGAGTGTCCAAGGTAAGTTGCGGAGACTTACGGAACTTGCACGGGACTCTCGGTTTGAGAACTAAATCAAAAAATGCACTTTTTTCACACTTAAGCTCGAAAATAATCCGTCAGGGGCCAAAATCGTGTAACAATCACGAGAAGGCCCGGGGAACAACTCGAACATCTCAGGAGGGTCCAATTTGAGTTGTGAAAACTTAACAAAAAGGCACGGGACTCCCGATTTGAAAACTAGGTCGGAAAATACACTTTTCTAACACATAAGCTTGGAAGTAGGCCATCGAGGGGCTAAAATCATGTAACTGTGGCAAGACGGGCCAGGAACACCTCAAAGACCTCGGGAGTGACCAACGCGAGTTGTGAAAACTTACGGCACTAGCACGGGACTCCCGGTTTGAAAACTAAGTTGGAAAGAGACACTTTTTCCACACTTAAGCTTGGAAATAGGACACCGCTTAGGGCCAAAACCGTGTAACAGTCACGAGAAGGTCCAGGAAATGCCCCAAACACCTCGTGAGGGTCCAAGGTAAGTTGCGGAGACTTACAGAACTTGCCCGGGACTCTCGGTTTGAGAACTAAATCAAAAAATGCACTTTTTTCACACTTAAGCGCGAAAATAGGCCGTCGGGGGCCAAAATCGTGTAACAATCACGAGAAGGCCTGGGGAACACGTCAAATGCCCCGGGAGGGACCAATGTAAGTGTTGAAAACTTACGGAACTAACACGGGACACCCGGTTTGAAAACTAAGTCCGAAACGGCACTTTTCTCGCACCTAAGCTTGAAAATAGTCTATCGGGGGGCCAAAACCGTGTGACAGTCAAGAGAAGGTCCGGGGAACAACTCAAACACCTAGGGAGGGACCAACGTGAGTTGTGGAAACTTACGAAACTCGCATGGGACTCCCGGTTTGAAAACTAAATCAAAAAATGCAATTCGTAAACACTTAAGTCTGAAAATAGGACATTGGGGCCCCCCAAAAATCCTGTAATAGTCCTGAGAAGGCCCGTGGAACACCTCCAACACCCCAGGAGAAGTCAATGTAAGTTGTGGAAACTTACGGAACTAGCGCGGGACTTCCGGTTTGAAAAGTAGGTCGGAAAATGTACTCATTTCACACTTAAGCTTTAGAATTGGCCTCGGCGGGCCGAAGTCGTGTAACAATCACGAGAAGGCCCGGGGAACACCTCGAACATCTCAGGAGGGACCAATCTGAGTTGTGAAAACTTAACGAACAGGGACGGGACCTTCGATTTGAAAACTAGGTCGGAAAATAAACTTTTCTAACACTTAAGCTTAGAAGCAGGCCATCGAGGGGCCAAAATCATGTAACAGTGGCAAGAAGGGCCGGGAACACCTCAAACACCTGGGAAGTGACCAACGCGAGTTGTGACGTGTAACAATCACGAGAAGGCCCGGGGAACACCTCGAACATCTCAGGAGGGACCAATCTGAGTTGTGAAAACTTAACGAACAGGGACGGGACCTTCGATTTGAAAACTAGGTCGGAAAATAAACTTTTCTAACACTTAAGCTTAGAAGCAGGCCATCGGGGGGCCAAAATCATGTAACAGTGGCAAGAAGGGCCGGGAACACCTCAAACACCTGGGAAGTGACCAACGCAAGTTGTGAAAACATACGGCACTAGCACGGGACTCCCGGTTTGGAAACTAAGTTGGAAAGAGACACTTTTTCCAAACTAAAGCTTGGAAATAAAACATTGGGTGGGGCCAAAAGCGTGTAACAGTCACGAGAAGGACCGGAAAATGCCCCAAACACCTTGGGAGGGTCCAAGGTAAGTTTCGGAGACTTACGGAACTAGCACGGGAATTTCGGTTTGAGAACTAAATGAAAAAATGCTCTTTTTTCACACTTAATAACGAAAATAAGCCGTCGGGGGCCAAAATCGTGCAACAGTCACGAGAAAGCCCAGGGAAATCGTCAAACACCCCGGAGGGACCAATGTAAGTTGTGAAAACTTACGGAACTAGCACGGGACTTCCGGTTTGAAAACTAAGTCCAAAACGGCACTTTTCTCGCACCGAAGATTGAAAATAGTCCATCGGGGGGCTAAAATTGTGTGATAGTCAAGAGAAGGTCCGGGGAACATCTCAAACACCTAGGGAGGGACCAACGTGAATTGCGGAAACAAACGGAACTTGCGTGGGACTCCTGGTTTGAAAACTAGGTCGGAAAATATACTTTTCTAACATTTAAGCTTGGAAGTAGGCCATCGGGGGGCTAAAGTCATGTAACAGTGGCAAGATGGGCCGGAAACACCTCAAACACCTTGGGAGTGACCAACGCGAGTTGTGAAAACTTACAGCACTAGCATGGGGACTCCAGGTTTGAAAACTAAGTTGGAAAGAGACACTTTTTCTACACTTAAGTTTGGAAATAGAACACCCGGGGGGGCGGCCAAAACTATGTAACAGTCACGAGAAGGACCGGGAAATGCCCCAAACACCTCGGGAAGGTCCAAGGTAAGTTGCGGAGACTTACGGAACTAGCACGGGAATCTCGGTTTGAGAACTAAATCAAAAAATGCACTTTTTTCTCACTTAAGCGCGAAATTAAGCCGTCTGGGGCCAAAATTGTGTAACAGTCACAAGATAGTCCGGGAACACGTCAAACACCCCGGGAGGGACCAATGTAAGTTGTGAAAACTTACAGAACTAGCACGGGACTCCCGGTTTGAAAACTAAGTCCGAAACGGCACTTTTCTCGCATCTAACCTTGAAAATAGTCCATCGGAGGGCTAAAATCGTGTGATAGTCAAGAGAAGGTCCGGGGAACACCTCAAACACTTAGGGAGGGACCAACGTGAATTGCGGAAACGAACGAAACTCGCATGGGACTCCCGGTTTGAAAACTAGGTCGGAAAATACACTTTTCTAACATTTAAGCTTGGAAGAAGGCCATCGGGGGGCTAAAGTTATGTAACAGTGGCAAGATGGGCTGGAAACACCTCAAAACACCTTGGGAGTGACCAACGCGAGTTGTGAAAACTTACAGCACTAGCATGGGGACTCCAGGTTTGAAAACTAAGTTGTAAAGAGACACTTTTTCCACACTTAAGCTTGGAAATAGAACACCGGAGGGGGGCCAAAACTGTGTAATAGTCACGAGAAGGACCGGAAAATGCCCCAAACACCTCGGGAAGGTCCAAAGTAAGTTGCGGTACGGAACTAGCACGGGAATCTCGGTTTGAGAACTAAATCAAAAAATGCACTTTTTTCTCACTTAAGCGCGAAATTAAGCTGTCTGGGGCCAAAATCGTGTAACAGTCACGAGAAAGCCCGGGAACACGTCAAACACCCCGGGAGGGACCAATGTAAGTTGTGAAAACTTACGGAACTAGTACGGGACTCCCGGTTTGAAAACTAAGTCCGAAACGGCTCTTTTCTCGCACCTAAGCTTGAAAATAGTCCATCGGGGGGCCAAAATCGTGTGAAAGTCAAGAGAAGGTCCGGGGAACACCTCAAACACCAAGGGAGGGACTAACGTGAGTTACTGAAACTAACGGAACTCGCATGGGACTTTCGGTTTGAAAACTAGGTCAGAAAATACACTTTTCTGACATTTAGGCCTCGTTTGGGAATAGGCTAATTTAGTAACTTTTTGGCTATTTAACTAAAATATGAGCTAAAAAAAAACTAGTATGTTTGGGATGACTTTTTGACTTTTTACGAAAAGATGTGCAAAAAGTAGAGAGAAAAGAGTATCTTTGACTTTCTGGTATGGGTTGTTAGCTTTTTAGTTTTTTAGTGATTTTTTGGCTTTTTGGTTAAAAAAGCCACTTGCCAAACGAGGCCTAAGCTTGGAAATAGGCCATCGGGGGGCCAAAATCTTGTAATAGTGGAAAGAAGTGCCGGGAATACCTAAAACCCCTTGGGAGTGACCAACGCGAGTTGTGAAAACTTACAGCACTAGCACGGGACTCCAGGTTTGAAAACTAAGTTGGAAAGAGACACTTTTTCCACACTTAAGCTTGGAAATAGGACACTGAGGTGGGGCCAAAACCGTGTAACATTCACGAGAAGGACCGAGAAATGCCCCAAATACCTCGGGCGGGTCCAAGGTAAGTTGCGGAGACTTACAGAACTAGCACGGGACTCTCAGTTTGAGAACTAAAATAAAAAAATGCACTTTTTTCTCACTTAAGTGCGAAATTAAGCCGTCTGGGGCCAAAATCGTGTAACAGTCACGAGAAGGCCTGGGAAACACGTCAAACACCCCGGGAGGGACCAATGTAAATTGTGAAAACTTACAGTACTAGCACAGGACTCCCGGTTTGAGAACTAAGTCCGAAACGACACTTTTCTCGCACCTAAGCTTGAAAATAGTCCATCAGGGGGCCAAAATCGTGTGAAAGTCAAGAGAAGGTCTGGGGAACACCTTAAACACCTAGGAAGGGACCAACGTGGGTTGCGGAAACTAACGGAACTCGCATGGGACTCCCGGTTTAACAACTAGGTCGGAAAATACACTTTTCTAACACTTAAGCTTGGAAGTAGGCCATTGGGGGGCCAAAATCATGTAACAGTGGCAAGAAGGGCCGGGAACACCTCAAACACCTTAGGAGTGACCAACGCGAGTTGTGAAAACTTACAGCACTAGCATGGGACTCCAGGTTTGAAAACTAAGTTGGAAAGAGACTTTTTCTACACTTAAGCTTGGAAATAGGACATCGGGGAGGGGGGGCCAAAACCGTGGAACAGTCACGAGAAGGACCAGGAAATGCCCCAAACACCTCGGGAGGGTCCAAGGTAAGTTTCAGAGACTTACGAAATTAACACGGGACTCTCGGTTTGAGAACTAAATCAAAAAATATACTTTTTTCTCACTTAAGCGCGAAAATAAGCTGTCTGGGGCCAAAATCGTGTAACAGTCACGAGAAGGCCCGGGGAACACGTCAAACACCCCGGGAGGGACCAATGTAAGTTGTGAAAACTTACAGAACTAGCACGGGACTCCCAGTTTGAAAACTAAGTCCGAAACGGCACTTTTCTCGCACCTAAGCTTGAAAATAGTCTATCGGGGGGGCCAAAATCGTGTGACAGTCAACAGAAGGTCTGGGAAACACCTCAAACACCTAGGGAGGGACCAAAGTGAGTTGTGGAAGCTTATGAAACTCGCATGGGACTCCCTATTTGAAAATTAAGTCAAAAAATGGACTTCCTAAACACATAAATTTGAAAAATAGGACATCAAGGGGCCAAAAAGTCTTGTAATAGTCCCGAGAAGGCCATTGGAACACCTCCAACACCTCGGGAGAAACCAATGTAAGTTGTGAAAATTTACGGAACTAGCGCCGGACTTCCGGTTTGAAAACTGGGTCGGAAAATATACTTTTTTTCACACTCAAGCTTGAAAATAGGCCTCGGCGGGCTGAAATCGTGTAACAATTACAAGAAGGCCCAGGGAACACCTCGAAGATCTCAGGAGGTACTAATTTGAGTTGTGAAAACTTAACAAACAGGCACGGGGCTCCCGATTTGAAAACAAGGTCCGAAAACACACTTTTCTAACACTTAAGCTTGGAAGTAGGCCGGCCAAAATCATGTAACAATCGCAAGAAGGGTCGGGAACACCTCAAACTCCTCGGTAGTGACCAACGCGAGTTGTGAAAACTTACGTAATTAGGAACTAGCATGGGACTCCCGGTTTGAAAACTAAGTTGGGAAGAGACACTTTTTCCGCACTAAAGCTTGGAAATAGGACACCGAGGGGGCCAAAACCATGTAACAGTCACGAGAAGGACCGGGAAATGCCCCAAACACCTCGGGAGTCTCCAAGGTAAGTTACGGAGACTTACGGAACTAGCACGGGACTCTCGGTTTGAGAACTAAATAAAAAAATGCACTTTTTTCACACTTAACCTCGAAAATAAGCCGTCGAAGGCCAAAATCGTGTAACAGTCACAAGAAGGCCCAGGGAACACGTCAAACACCCCAGGAGGGACCAATGTAAGAGTTGAAGACTTACAGAACTAGCACGGGACTCCCGGTTTGAAAACTAAGTCCAAAACGACACTTTTCTCACATCTAAGCTAGAAAATAGTCCATCGGAGGACCAAAATCATGTCACAGTCAAGAGAAGGTCCGGGAACACCTCAAACACCTAGGGAGGGACCAACGTGAGTTGGAAACTTACGGAACTCGCATGGGAGTCCCGGTTTGAAAACTAAGTCAAAAAATGCATTTCTTAAACACTTAAGTTTGAAAAATAGGCCATCGGGGGCGAAAAAATCCTGTAACAGTCCCGAGAAGGCCCGTGGAACACCTCCAACACCTCGGGAGAAACCAATGTAAGTTGTGGAAAGTTACGGAACTAGAGCGGGACTTCCGGTTTGAAAACTAGGTCGGAAAAGGTATTTTTTTCACCCTTAAGCTTGAAAATAGGCCTCGGCGGGCCGAAATCGTGTGACAGTCAAGAGAAGGCACGAGGAACACCTCGAACATCTAAGGAGGGACCAATTTGAGTTGTAAAAACTTAAGGAACAGACACGGGACTCCCAATTTGAAAACTAGGTCGGAAATTATACTTTTCTAACACTTAAGCTTAGAAGTAGGTCATCGGGGGGGCAAAATCGTGTAGCAGTCGCAAGAAGGGCCGGGAACACCTCAAACACCTCGGGAGTGACCAACGCGAGTTATGAAAACTTACGGAACTAGCACGGGACTCCCGGTTTGAAAACTAAGTTGGAAAGAGACACTTTTTCCACACTTAAGCTTGAAAATAGGACACCGAGGGGGGCCAAAACCGTGTAACAGTCACAAGAAGGACCAGGAAATGCCCCAAACACCTCGGGAGGGTCGAAGGTAGGTTGCGGAGACTTACGGAACTAGCATGGGGACTTTCGATTTGAGAACTAAATCAAAAAATGCACTTTTTTCACACTTAAGCTCGAAAATAAGCCGTCGGGGGCCAAAATCATGTAACAGTTACGAGAAGGCCCAGGGAACACGTCAAACACCCCGGGGGACGACTGGGCCCGAATCGGGTTCTCAGTTTGGGAGTTAGAGACTGATTCTGGTATAGGTAAACAAGTTCCGTAAGAAATTTGAATTCGATGTGTTGATGACACAAAATCACCAAACGGCGACGGTTTGGAACGAAACTTGGCACACACGACTGCCTAGGCACGAGAGACTTGTGGGAGAAGACGAGACTCCAATCGGGTTCCCGGTTTGGGAGTTAGGGCTGGATTTCACTCTAGGCAAACTAGTTCCTTAAGAAACTTGAATTCGAGGTATTGATGCCCCAAAATCACCAAACGGCGTTGGTTTGACACGAAACCAGGCACACACGACCATCTAGGCACATAGAAACATGTGCGAGAAGACGGGACTCCAATCGGGTTCCCGGTTTGGGAGTTAGAGCCGGATTTCACTCTCGGCAAACGAGTTCCTTTAGAAATTTGAATTGGACGTGTTGACGCCCCAAAATCATCAAACGACGTCGGTTTGGCACGAAACTTGGCACACACGACCGCCTAGGCACGAAAGATTTGTGGGAGAAGACGAGACTCCAATCGGGTTCTCGGTTTTGGAGTCTGAACCAGATTTCACTTTAGGCAAACTAGTTCTTTAAGAAATTTGAATTCGAGGTAGTGATGACACAAAATCATCAAACGGCGTCGGTTTTGGACGAAACTTGGCACACAAGACAGCCTAGGCAAGAGAGAAAACGAGACTCCAATCGGGTTCCCGGTTTGAGAGTTAGAGCCAGATTTCAATCTAAGCAAACTAGTTCCTTAAGAAACTTGAATTCGAGATGTTGACTCCCCCAAAATCACCAAACGGCGTCGGTATGGCACGAAATTTGGCACACACGACCGCCTAGGCACGAGAAACTTGTGGGAGATGACGGAACTCCAATCGGATTCCCGATTTGGGAGTTAGAGCCAGATTTTGATCTAGGCAAACTAGTTCCTTAAGAAACTTGAATTCGAGGTGTTGACGCCTCAAAATCACCGAACGGGGTTGGATTAGCACGAAACTTGGCACACATGACCGCCTAGGTATGAGAGAGTTGTGGAAGAAGACGGGGCTCAAATCGGATTCCGATTTCAGAGTTAAAGCCGGATGTCACTCTAGGCAAACCAGTTCCTTAAGAAATTTGAATTCGATGTGTTGATGCCCCAAAATCACCAAACGGCATCGGTTTGGGACGAAACGTGGCACACACGACCGCCTAGGCATGAGAGTTTTGTGGGAGAAGACGAGACTCCAATCGGGTTCCCGGTTTGGGAGTTAAGGCCGGATTTCACTCTCGGCAAACTAGTTCCTTAAGAAAATTGAATTCGAGGTATTGACGCCCCAAAATCACCAAACGGCGTTGGTTCGGCATGAAACTAGACACACACGACCGTCTAGGCACATTGAAACATGTGCGAGAAGACGGGACTCCAATCGGGTTTCCGGTTTGGGAGTTAGAGCCGGATTTCACTCTTGGCAAACTAGTTCCTTCAGAAATTTGAATTCGACGTGTTGACGTCCCAAAATCGCCAAATGCCGTCGGGTTGGAACGAAACTTGGCACACACGACCGCCTAGGCACGAGAAACTTGTGGGAGAAGACGGGACTCCAATCGGGTTCCCAGTTTGGGAGTTAGAGCCGGATTTCACTCTAAGCAAACTAGTTCCTTAAGAAATTTGAATTCGAGGTGTTGACGCCCCAAAATCACCTAACGGGGTTGGATTAGCATGAAACTTGGCACACAAGGCCGCCTAGGCACTAGAGACTTGTGGGAGAAGACATGGCTTGAATCTGGTTCCGGTTTGGGAGTTAGAGCCAGATTTCGGTTTAGGCAAACTAGTTCCTTAAGAAATTTGAGTCCGAGGTGTTGACGCCCCAAAATCACCAAACAACGTCGATTTGGCACGAAATTTGGCACACACGACCGCTTACGCACGAGAGACTTGTGGGAGAAGACGGGACTCCAACCAGGTTCCCGGTTTGTGAGTTACAGCCGCATTTCACTCTACGCAAACTAGTTCCTTATGAAATTTGAATTCGAGGCGTTGACGCCTCAAAATCACCAAACGGCGTCGGCTTGGCTCGAAACTTGGCACACACGACTGCCTAGGCAAGAGAGACTTGTGGGAGAAGACAGGACTCCAACCAGGTTCCCGGTTTGGGAGTTAGAGCCGGATTTCACTCTAGGTAAACTAGTTCCTTAAGAAACTTGAATTCGAGGTGTTAACGCCCCAAAGTTAGCAAACGGGGTCGAATTGGCACGAAACTTGGCACAAACGACCACCTAGGCAGGAGAGACTTGTGGGAGAAGACGGGGCTCGAATCAGATTCCCAGTTTGGCAATTAGAGCCGGATTTTTCTCTGGGATAATCAGTTCCTTTGGAAACTTGAATTCGAGGTGTTGACGCCCCAAAATCATCAAACGGGGTTCGATTAGCACGAAACTTAACACACACGACCGCCTAGGCACTAGAGACTTGTGGTAGAAGACGAGACTCGAATCGGGTTCCCAGTTTGGGAGTTCGAGCCAGATTTCAGTCTGGGCAAACTAGTTCCCTCAGAAATTTGAATTTGAGGTGTTGACGCCCCAAAATCACCAAACGGCATTGGTATGGCTCAAAACTTTGCACACACGACCACCTAGGCTTGAGGCTAGTGGGAGAAGACGGGGCTCAAATCGGGTTCCTGGTTTGGGAGTTAGAGCCGAGTTTCAGACTAGGCAAACTAGTTCCTCAAAAAATTTGAATTTGAGGTGTTGACGCCGCAAAATCACCAAACGGCATCAGTTTCGCACGAAACATGGCACACACGACCGCCTGGGCAGGAGAGACTTGTGAGAGAAGACGGGACATCACCAAACGGCATTGGTATGGCTCAAAACTTTGCACACACGACCACCTAGGCTTGAGGCTAGTGGGAGAAGACGGGGCTCAAATCGGGTTCCTGGTTTGGGAGTTAGAGCCGAGTTTCGGACTAGGCAAACTAGTTCCTCAAAAAATTTGAATTTGAGGTGTTGACGCCGCAAAATCACCAAACGGCATCAGTTTGGCACGAAACATGGCACACACGACCGCCTGGGCAGGAGAGACTTGTGAGAGAGAAGACGGGACTCCAATTGGGTTCTCGGTTTGGGTGTTCTAGCCAGATTTCTCTCTAGGCAAACGAGTTCCTTAAGAAATTTAAATTCGAGGTGTTGACGCCCCAAAATCACCAAACGGTGTCGGTTTGGAACGAAACTTGGTACACACGACCGCCTAGGCACGAGAGACTTGTGGCAGAAGAAGGGACTCCAACCAGGTTCCCGGTTTGGGAGTTAGAGTCGGATTTCACTATAGATAAACTAGTTCCTTAAGAAATTTGAATTCGAGGTGTTGACCCCCCAAAATACCAAACGGTGTCGATTTGGCACGAAACTTGGCACACACGACCGCCTAGGCACGAGAGGCTTGTGGGAGAAGACAGGACTCCAACCAGGTTCCCGGTTTGAGAGTTAGAGCCGGATTTCACTCTAGGCAAACTAGTTTCTTAAGAAATTTGAATTCGAGGTATTGATGCCCCAAAATTGCCAAAAGGCATCGGTTTGGTACAAAACTTGGCACACACGACTGCCTTAGCACGAGAGACTTGTGGGAGGCGACGGGGCTCGAATCAGGTTCCTGGTTTGGGAGTTAAAGCCTGATTTCGGTCTAGGCAAACTCGTTCCTTAAAAAATTTGAATTCGAAGCGTTGACGCCCCAAAATCACCAAAAGGCGTCAGTTTGGCACAAAACGTGGCACACACGACCGCCTAAGCACGACAGACTTGTGGAAGAAGATGGGACTCCAATCGGGTTCCCGGTTTGGGAGTTAGAGCGAGATTTCACTCTAGGCAAACTAGTTCCTTAAGAAACTTCAATTTGAGGTGTTGACGCCCGAAAATCAATAAACGACGTCTGTTTGGCACGAAACTTGGTACACACGACCACCTAGGCACGAGAAACTTGTAGGAGAAGATGGGACTCCAATCGGGTTCTCTGTTGGGGAGTTAGAGCCGGATTTCACTTGAGGCAAACTAATTCCTTAAGAAACTTGAATTCGAGTTGTTGACAGCACAAAATAATCAAACAGGGTCGGATTAGCACGAAATTTGGACACACGACCGCCTAGGCACGAGAGACTTGTGGGAGAAAACGAGACTCCAATCGAGTTCCCGATTTGGGTGTTAGAACCGGATTTTACTCTAGGAAAACTAGTTCCTTAAAAAACTTAAATTCGAGGTGTTGACGCCTTAAAATCACCAAATGGCGGGTTTGGAACGAAACAAGGCACACACGGCCGCCTAGGCACGAGAAACTTGTAGGAGAAGACGGGACTCCAATCGGGTTCCCGTTTTGGAAGTTAGAGCCGGATTTTGCTCCAGGCAAACTAGTTCCTTCAGAAACTTAAATTCGAGATATTGACGCCCCAAAATCACCAAATGGGGTCGAATTAGGACGAAACTTGGCACACACGACCGCCTAGGCACGAGAGACTTGTGGGAGAAGATGGGGCTCAAATCGGGTTCCCGATTTTGGGAGTTAGTGCCAGATTTCGGTCTAGGCAAACTAGTTTCCTTAAGAAATTTGAATTCGAGGTATTGACGCCCGAAAATTGCCAAAAGCCGTCGGTTTCGCACGAAACTTGGCACACACGACCGTCGAGGCACGAGAGACTTGTGCAAGATGACGGGCCTCGAATCGGGTTCCTGGTTTGGGAGTTAGAGCTGGATTTCGGTCTAGGCAAACTAGTTCATTAAGAAATTTGAATTCGAGGTGTTGATGCCCCAAAATCACCGAACGGCGTCAGTTTGGCACGAAACTTGGCACACATGACTAGGCACGAGAGACTTGTGGGAGAATCTGGGACTCCAATCGGGTTCACGGTTTGGGGAGTTAGAGCCGGATTTCATTCTAGGCAAACTAGTTCCTTAAGAAACCTGAATTCGAGGTGTTGACGCCCCAAAATCAGCAAACGGCGTCTGTTTGGCACGAAAATTGGCACACACGACCGCCTAGGCACGAGAAACTTGTAGGAGAAGACGGGACTCCAATCGGTTTCCCAGTTTGGGAGCTAAAGCCGGATTTCACTCCAGGCAAACTAGTTCTTTAAGAAACTTGAATTCGAGTTGTTGACGCCACAAAATCACCAAACGGGGTCGGATTGGCACAAAACTTGGCACCTACGACCGCCTAGGCACGAGAGACTTGTGGGAGAACACGCGGCTAGAATCGGTTTCCTGGTTTGGGACTTAGAGTCAGATTTCAGTCTAGGCAAACTAGTTCCTTAAGAAATTTGAATTCGAGGTAATCACCAAACGGCGTCGGTTTGGCACGAAACTTGGCACACACGACCACCTAGGCATGAGAGACTTGTGGGAGAAGACGGGACTCTAATCGGGTTCCCGGTTTGGGAGTTAGAGTCGAATTTCACTCTAGGCAAACTAGTTCCTTAAGAAACTTGAATTCGAGGTGTTGACGCCCCAAAATCAGCAAACGGCTTCTGTTTTGCACGAAACTTGGCACACACAACCGCCTAGGCACGAGAGACTTGTGGGAGAAAATGGGACTCCAATCAGGTTTCCGGTTTGGGAGTTAGACCCGGATTTCATTATAGGAAAATTAGTTCCTTAAGGAACTTCAATTCGAGATGTTAACGCCTGCCCCAAACACCTTGGGAGGGTCCAAGGTAAGTTGCGGAGACTTACAAAACTAGCACGGGACTCTCGATTTGAGAACTAAATCAAAAAATGCACTTTTTTCACACTTAATCTCGAAAATAAGCCGTCAGGGGCCGAAATCGTGTAACAGTCACGAGAAGGCCCAAGGAACACGTCAAACAGCCCGGGAGGGACCAATGTAAGTTGTGAAAACTTACGGAACTAGCACGGGACTCCCGGTTTGAAAACTAAGTCCAAAACGACACTTTTCTCGCACCTAAGCTTGAAAATAGTCCATCGGGGGGCCTAAATCGCGTGACAGTCAAGAGAAGGTCCGGGGAACACGTCAAACACCTAGGGAGGGACCAACGTGAGTTGTGGAAGCTTACGAAACTCGCATGGGACTCGTGGTTTGAAAAGTAAGTCAAAAAATGCACTTACTAAACACTTAAGTTTGAAAAATAGGCCATCGGGCGGCCAAAAAATCCTGTAACCGTCCTAAGAAGGCACAGGAACACCTTCAACACCTCGGGAGAAACCAATGTAAGTTGTGAAAACTTACGAAACTAGCGCGGGACTTCCGGTTTGAAAACTAGGTCGGAAAATGTACTTTTTTCACACTTAAACTTGAAATAAGAGTTGGCGGGCCGAAATCGTGTAACAATCACAAGAAGGCCTGGGGAACACCTCGAACATCTCAGGAGGGACCAATTTAATTTCTGAAAACTTAACGAACAGGCACGGGACTCCCGATTTGAAAACTAGGTCCGGAAAACACACTTTTCTAACACTTAAGCTTGGAAATAGGCCATCGGGGGGCCAAAATCATGTAACAGTTGCAAGAAGGGCCGGGAACACCTCAAACACCTCGGGAGTGACCAACGCGTCGGGAGGGTCCATGGTAAGTTGCGGAGACTTACGGAACTAGCACAGGACTCTCTGTTTGAGAACTAAATCAAAAAATGCACTTTTTCACACTTAAGCTCGAAAATAAGCCGTCCGGGACCAAAATCGTGTAACAGTCACGAGAAGGCCCGGGAAACACGTTAAACACACCGTGAGGGACCAATGTAAGTTGTGAAAACTTACGGAACTAGCACGGGACTCTCGGTTTTAAAACTAAGTCCGAAACGGTACTTTTCTCGCACCTAAGCTTGAAAATAGTCCATCAGGGGGCAAAAATCGTGTGACCGTCAAGAGAAGGTCCGGGGAACACCTCAAACACCTAGGAAGGGACCAACGTGAGTTATGGAAACATACAGAACTCGCATAGGACTCCCGGTTTGAAAACTAAATCAAAAAATGCATTTTCTAAACACTTAAGTTTGAACGAAACTTGGCACTTACGACCGCCTAGGCATGAGAGACCTGTGGGAGAAGACGGGACACCAATCGGGTTCCTAGTTTGGGAGTTAAGAGCCTAATTGCGGTCTAGGCAAACTAGTTCCGTAAGAAATTTGAATTCGAGGTTTTGACACCCCAAAATCGCCAAACGGCGTTGGTTTCGCACGAAACTTAGCACACACGATCGCCTAGGCATGAGAGATTTGTGGGAGAAGATGGGGCTCGAATTGGGTTCCCGGTTTGGGAGTTAGAGCCGTTATCGGTCTAGGCAAACTTGTTCCTTAAGAAATTTGAATTCGAGATGTTCATGCCCCAAAATCACCAAACGGCGTTGGTTTGACACGAAACCAGGCTCACACGACCGTCTAGGCACATAGAAACAAGTGCGAGAAGACGGGAGTCCAATCGGGTTCCCGGTTTGGGAGTTAGAGCCGGATTTCACTCTCGGCAAACGAGTTCCTTCAGAAATTTGAATTCGGCGTGTTGACGCCCCAAAATCATCAAACGGCGTCGGCTTGGCACGAAACTTGGCACACACGACCGTCTAGGCACGAAAGATTTGTGGAAGAAGACGAGACTCCAATCGGATTCCCGGTTTGGGAGTTAGGGCCGGATTTCACTCTCAGCAAATTAGTTCCTTAAGAAACTTGAATTCGAGGTATTAACGCCCCAAAATCACCAAATGGCGTTGGTTTGGCATGAAACCAGGCACACACGACCGTCTAGGCACATTGAAACATGTGCGAGAAGACGGGACTCCAATCGGGTTCCCGGTTTGGGAGTTAGAGCCGGATTTCACTCTTGGCAAACTAGTTCCTTCAGAAATTTGAATTCGACGTGTTGACGCCCCAAAATCACCAAATGCCGTCGGTTTGGAACGAAACTTGGCACACACGACTGCCTAGGCACGAGAAACTTGTGGGAGAAGACGGGACTGCAATCGGGTTCCTGGTTTGGGAGTTAGAGCCGAATTTCACTCTAGGCAAACTAGTTCCTTAAGAAATTTGAATTCGAGGTGTTGACGCCCCAAAATCACCTAACGGGGTTGGATTAGCACGAAACTTGGCACACAAGGCCGCCTAGGCACTAGAGACTTGTGGGAGAAGACGGGGCCTTGAATCTGGTTCCCGGTTTGGGAGTTAGAGCCAGATTTCGGTCTAGGCAAACTAGTTCCTTAAGAAATTTGAATCCGAGATGTTGACGTTCCAAAATCACCAAACGGCGTCGATTTGGCACGAAATTTGGCACACACGACCGCTTACGCACGAGAGACTTGTGGGAGAAGACGGGACTCCAACCAGGTTCCCGGTTTGTGAGTTAGAGCCGCATTTCACTCTAGGCAAACTAGTTCCTTTTGAAATTTGAATTCGAGGCATTGACGCCCCAAAATCACCAAGCGGCGTCGGCTTGGCATGAAACTTGGCACAGGCGATTGCCTAGGCAAGAGAGACTTGTGGGAGAAGACAGGACTCCAACCAGGTTCCCAGTTTGGGAGTTAGAGCCGGATTTCACTCTAGGTAAACTAGTTCCTTAAGGAATTGAATTCGAGGTGTTAACGGCCCAAAATTAGCAAACGGGGGTCGAATTGGCACGAAACTTGGCACAGACGACCACCTAGGCAGGAGAGACTTGTGGGAGAAGACGGGGCTCGAATCTGGTCCCCAGTTTGGGAGTTAGAGCCGGATTCTCGTCTAGGCAAACTAGTTCCATAAGAAATTTGAATTCGAGGTATTGATGACACAAAATCACCTAACGGCGTCAATTTGGGACGAAACTTGGCACACACACGACTGCCTAGGCACGAGAGACTTGTGGGAGAAGACGAGACTCCAATCGGGTTCCCGATTTGGGAGTTAGAGCCGATGCCGGTCTAGGCAAACTAGTTCCTTAAGAAATTTGAATTCGATATGTTGAGGCCCCAAAATCACCAAACGGCGTCGGTTTGGCATGGAACTTGGCACACACGACCGCCTAGGCACGAGAGCCTTGTGGGAGAAGACGGGACTCCAATCGGGTTCCTGGTTTAGGAATTAGAGCCAGATTTCACTCTAGGCAAACTAGTTCCTTAAGAAACTTAAATTCGAGGTGTTTACGGCCCAAAATAACCCAAACGGCGTCGGTTTGGCACGAATCTTGGCACACACGACCGCCTAGGCATGAGAAACTTGTTAGAGAAGACGGGACTCTAATCAGATTCGCAGTTTGGCAGTTAGAGCCGGATTTTTCTCTAGGATAATCAGTTCCTTTGGAAACTTGAATTCGCGGTGTTGACGCCCCAAAATCATCAAACGGGGTTCGATTTGCACGAAACTTGACACACACGACCGCCTAGGCACTAAAGACTTGTGGTAGAAGACGAGACTCGAATCAGGTTCCCAGTTTGGGAGTTCGAGCCAGATTTCGGTCTGGGCAAACTAGTTCCCTCAGAAATTTGAATTCGAGATGTTGACGCCCCAAAATCACCAAACGGCATTGGTATGGCTCAAAACTTTGCACACACGACCGCCTAGGATAGAGACTTGTGGGACGGGGCTCAAATCGGGTTCCTGGTTTGGGAGTTAGAGCCGAGTTTCGGACTAGGCAAACTAGTTTCTCAAAAAATTTGAATTTGAGGTGTTAACGCCCCAAAATCACCAAACGGAGTCGGTTTGGCACGAAACATGGCACGCACGACCGCCTAGGCACGAGAGACTTGTGAGAGAAGACGGGACTACAATCAGCTTCCCGGTATGGGAGTTAGAGTCAGATTTCATTCTAGGCAAACTAGTTCTTTAAAAAATTTGAATTCGAGGTGTTAATGCCCAAAAATCACCAAACGGCGTCGGTTTCGCACGAAACATGGCACACACGACCGCCTAAGCACGAGAGACTTGTGGCAGAAGACGGGACTCCAGCCAGCTTCCCGGTTTGGAAGTTAGAGTCGGATTTTACTCTAGGCAAACTAGTTCCTTAAAAAATTTGAATTCGAGATGTTGACGCCTCAAAATCACCAAACAACGTCAGTTTCGCACGAAACTTGGCACACACGACCGCCAAGGCACGAGAGACTTGTGGGAGAAGACAAGACTCCAACCAGGTTCCCGGTTTGGGAGTTAGAGTTGGATTTCACTCTAGGCAAACTAGTTTCTTAAGAAACTTAAATTCGAGGTGTTAAGGCCCCAAAATCACATAACGGGGTCGGATTGGCACAAAACTTGGCACAGACGACCACCTAGGCAGGAGAGACTTGTGGGAGAAGATGGGGCTCGAATTTGGTTCCCGACTAGGGAGTTAGAACCGGATTCTCGTCTAGGCAAACTAGTTCCTTAAGAAATTTGAATTCGAGGTGTTGATGACATAAAATCACCAAACAACGTCGGTTTGGGACGAAACTTGGCACACACGACTGCCTAGGCACGAGAGACTTGTGGGAGAAGACGGGACTCCAATCGGGTTCTCGGTTTGGGAGTTAGAGCAGGATTTCAATCTAGGCAAACTAGTTCCTTAAGCAACTTGAATTCAAGGTGTTGATGCCCCAAAATCACCAAACGGCGTCGGTTTGGCACGAAACTTGGCACACACGACCGCCTAGGCACAAGAAACTTGTGGGAGATGACGGGATTCCAATGGGGTTCCCGATTTGGGAGTTAGAGCAGGATTTTGCTCTAGGCAAATTAGTTCCTTAAGAAATTTCAATTCGAGGTGTTGACGCCCCAAAATCACCAAATTGGGTTGGATTTGTACGAAACTTAGCACACACGACCGCCTAGGCACAATGGAGTTGTGGGAGAAGACGGGGCTCGAATCGGGTTCGTGGTTTGAGAGTTAGAGCCGAATGCCGGTCTTGGAAAGCTAGTTCTTCAAGAAATTTGAATTCGATGTGTTGATGCCCCAAAATCATCAAACGGCGTCAGTTTTTCCTGAAACTTGGCACACACGACCGCCTAGACACTAGAGACTTGTGAGAGAAGACGGGGCTCAAATCGGGTTCCCGGTTTGGAAGTTAGAGCCGAATTCTCGTCTAGGCAAACTGGTTCTTTAAGAAATTTGAATTCAATGTGTTGATTCCCCAAAATCACAAAACGGCGTCGGTTTGGCACGAAACATGGCACACACGACCGCCTGGGCATGAGAGAGTTGTGGGAGAAGACGGGACTCCAATCGGGTTCTCGGTTTGGGAGTTCTAGCCGAATTTCTCTCTAGGCAAATGAGTTCCTTAAGAAATTTAAATTCGAGGTGTTGACGCCCCAAAATCACCAAACGGTGTCGGTTTGGAACGAAACTTGGCACACACGACCGCCTAGGCACGAGAGACTTGTGGCAAAAGAAGGGACTCCAACCAGGTTCCCGGTTTGGGAGCTAGAGTCGGATTTCACTCTAGGCAAACTAGTTCCTTAGAAATTTGAATTCGAGGTGTTAACTCCCCAAAATCACCAAACGGTGTCGGTTTGGCACGAAACTTGGCACACACGACAGCCTAGGCACGAGAGGCTTATGGGAGAAGACAGGACTCCAACCAGGTTCCCAGTTTGAGAGTTAGAGCCGGATTTCACTCTAGGCAAACTAGTTTCTTAAGAAATTTGAATTCGAGGTATTGACGCCCCAAAATTGCCAAAAGGCGTCAGTTTGGTACAAAACTTGGCACACATGACTGCCTTGGCACGAGAGACTTGTGGGAGGCGACGGGGCTCGAATCGGGTTCCTGGTTTGGGAGTTAGAGCCTGATTTCGGTCTAGGCAAACTAGTTCCTTAAGAAATTTGAATTCGAGGCGTTGACGCCCCAAAATCACCAAAAGGCGTCAGTTTGGCACGAAACGTAGCACACACGACCGCCTAAGAACGACAGACTTGTGGAAGAAGACGGGACTCCAATCGGGTTCCCAGTTTGGGAGTTAGAGCCAGATTTCACTCTAGGCAAACTAGTTCCTTAAGAAACTTCAATTTGAGGTGTTGACGCCCAAAAATCAGTAAACGACGTCTGTTTGGCACGAAACTTGGTACACACGACCACCGAGGCACGAGAAACTTGTAGGAGAAGACGGGACTCCAATCGGGTTCTCTGTTGGGGAGTTAGAGCCGGATTTCACTTGAGGCAAACTAATTTCTTAAGAAACTTGAATTCGAGTTGTTGACAGCACAAAATAACCAAACAGGGTCGGATTAGCACGAAATTTGGACACACGACCGCCTAGGCACGAGAGACTTGTGGGAGAAGACGGGACTCCAATCGAGTTCCCGATTTGGGAGTTAGAGCCGGATTTTACTCTAGGAAAACTAGTTCCTTAAGAAACTTAAATTCGAGGTGTTGACGCCTTAAAATCACCAAACGGCGTCGGTTTGGAACGAAACATGGCACACACGGCCGCCTAGGCACGAGAAACTTGTGGAAGAAGACGGGACTCCAATCGGGTTCCCGTTTTGGAAGTTAGAGCCGGATTTTGCTCCAGGCAAACTAGTTCCTTCAAAAACTTAAATTCGAGACGTTGACGCCTCAAAATCACCAAATGGGGTCGAATTAGGACGAAACTTGGCACACACGACCGCCTAGGCACGAGAGACTTGTGGGAGAGGATGGGGCTCAAATCGGGTTCCTGATTTTGGGAGTTAGTGCCAGATTTCGGTCTAGGCAAACTAGTTTCTTTAAGAAATTTGAATTCGAGGTATTGACGCCCGAAAATTGCCAAAAGCCGTCGGTTTCGCACGAAACTTGGCACACACGAACGCCGAAGCACGAGAGACTTGTGCAAGATGACGGGCCTTGAATCGGGTTCCTGGTTTGGGAGTTAGAGCTGGATTTCGGTCTAGGCAAACTAGTTCATTAAGAAATTTGAATTCGAGGTGTTGATGCCCCAAAATCACCGAATGGCGTCAGTTTGGCACGAAATTTGGCACACATGACCAGGCACGAGAGGCTTGTGGGAGAATCGAGGACTCCAATCGGGTTCGCGGTTTGGGAGTCAGAGCCGGATTTCACTCTAGGCAAACTAGTTCCTTAAGAAACCTGAATTCGAGGTGTTGACGCCCCAAAATCAGCAAACGTCATCTGTTTGGCACGAAAATTGGCACACACGACCGCCTAGGCACGAGAAACTTGTAGGAGAAGACGGGACTCCAATCGGTTTCCCGGTTTGGGAGTTAAAGCCAGATTTCACTCCAGGCAAACTAGTTCTTTAAAAAACTTGAATTCGAGTTGTTGACGCCACAAAATCACCAAACGGGGTCGGATTGGCACAAAACTTGGCACCCACGACCGCCTAGGCACGAGAGACTTGTGGGAGAAGACACGGCTAGAATCGGTTTCCTGGTTTGGGACTTAGAGTCGGATTTCGGTCTAGGCAAACTAGTTCCTTAAGAAATTTGAATTCGAGGTGTTGACACCCCAAAATCACCAAATGGCGTCGGTTTGGCACGAAACTTGGCACACATGACCACCTAGGCATGAGAGACTTGTGGGAGAAGACGGGACTCCAATCGGGTTCCCAGTTTGGGAGTTAGAGTCGGATTTCACTTTAGGCAAACTAGTTCCTTAAGAAACTTGAATTCGAGGTGTTAATGCCCCAAAATCACCAAACGGCGTCAGTTTAGCACGAAACTTGGCACACACGACCGCCTAGGCACGAGAGACTTGTGGGAGAAGACGCGGCTAGAATCGGTTTCCTGGTTTGGGACATAGAGTCGGATTTCGGTCTAGGCAAACTAGTTCCTTAAGAAATTTGAATTCGAGGTGTTGACACCCCAAAATCACCAAACGGCGTCGGTTTGGCACGAAACTTGGCACACATGACCACCTAGGCATGAGAGACTTGTGGGAGAAGACGGGACTCCAATCGGGTTCCCGGTTTGGGAGTTAGAGTCGGATTTCACTTTAGGCAAACTAGTTCCTTAAGAAACTTGAATTCGAGGTGTTGACGCCCCAAAATCAGCAAACGGCTTCTGTTTTGCACGAAACTTGGCACACACGGGCTTAGGCACGAGACACTTGTGGGAGAAAACGGGACTCCAATCGGGTTTCCGGTTTGGGAGTTAGACCCGAATTTCATTATAGGAAAATTAGTTCCTTAAGGAACTTCAATTCGAGATGTTGACGCCTGCCCCAAACACCTTGGGAGGGTCCAAGGTAAGTTGCGGAGACTTACGAAACTAGCACTGGACTCTCGGTTTGAGAACTAAATCAAAAAATACACTTTTTTCACACTTAATCTTGAAAATAAACCATCGGGAGCCGAAATCGTATAACAGTCACGAGAAGGCTCGGGGAACACGTCAAACAGTCCGGGAGGGACCAATGTAAGTTGTGAAAACTTACAGAACTAGCACGGGACTCCCGGTTTGAAAACTAAGTCCAAAACGACACTTTTCTCGCACCTAAGCTTGAAAATAGTCCATCGGGGGGGGCCTAAATTGCGTGACAGTCAAGAGAAGGTCCGGGAAATACGTCAAACACCTAGGGAGGGACCAACGTGAGTTGTGGAAGCTTACGAAACTCGCATGGGACTCTTGTTTTGAAAAGTAAGTCAAAAAATGCACTTCCTAAACACTTAAGTTTGAAAAATAGGCCATCGGGGGGCTAAAAAATCCTATAACCGTCCTGAGAAGGCCTGTGGTTGTGAAACCAATGTAAGTTGTGGAAACTTACGGAACTAGTGCGGGACTTCCGGTTTGAAAACTAGGTCGGAAAATGTACTTTTTTCACACTTAAACTTGAAATAAGACTCGGCGGGCCGAAATCGTGTAAGAATCACGAGAAGGCCCGGGGAACACCTCGAACATCTCAGGAGGGACCAATTTAATTTGTGAAAACTTAACGAACAGGCACGGGACTCCCGATTTGAAAACTAGGTCGGAAAACACACTTTTCTAACACTTAAGCTTGGAAGTAGGCCATCGGGGGGCCAAAATCATGTAACAGTTGCAAGAAGGGCCGGGAACACCTCAAACACCTCGGGAGTAACCAACGCGAATTGTGAAAACTTACGGAACTAGCACGGGACTCACGGTTTGAAAACTAAGTGTGGAAAGTCTTTCCACACTTAAGCCTGGAAATAGGACACCAGGGAGGCCAAAACCGTGTAACAGTCACGAGAAGGACCGGGAAATGCCCCAAACACTTCGGGAGGGTCCATGGTAAGTTGCGGAGACTTACGGAACTAGCACAGGACTCTCTGTTTGAGAACTAAATCAAAAAATGCACTTTTTCACACTTAAGCTCGAAAATAAGCCGTCCGGGACCAAAATCCTGTAACAGTCACGAGAAGGCCCGGGGAACACGTCAAACACACCGTGAGGGACCAATGTAAGTTGTGAAAACTTACGGAACTAGCACGGGACTCTCGGTTTAAAAATTAAGTCCGAAACGGTACTTTTCTCGCACCTAAGCTTGAAAATAGTCCATCAGGGGGCCAAAATCGTGTGACAGTCAAGAGAAGGTCCGAGGAACACCTCAAACACCTAGGAAGGGACCAACGTGAGTTATGGAAACATACAAAACTCGCATAGGACTCCCGGTTTGAAAACTAAATCAAAAAATGCACTTCCTAAACACTTAAGTTTGAACGAAACTTGGCACTTACGACCGCCTAGGCATGAGAGACCTGTGGGAGAAGACGGGACGCCAATCAGGTTCCTAGTTTGGGAGTTAAGAGCCTAATTGCGGTCTAGGCAAACTAGTTCCGTAAGAAATTTGAATTCGAGGTGTTGACACTCCAAAATCGCCAAACGACGTTGGTTTCGCACGAAACTTAGCACATACGATCACCTAGGCATGAGAGACTTGTTGGAGAAGATGGGGCTCGAATTGGGTTCCCGGTTTGGGAGTTAGAGCTGGATATCGGTCTAGGCAAACTTGTTCCTTAAGAAATTTGAATTCGAGATGTTCATGCCCAGAAATCACGAAACGAGGTCTGATTAGCATTAAACATGGCACACACGACCGCCTAGGCACGAGTGACTTGTGTGAAAGGACGGGGCTCGAATCGGGTTCCTGGTTTGGGAGTTAGAGCCGAGTTTTGGACTAGGAAAACTAGTTCCTTAAGAAATTTGAATTCGAGGTGTTAACGTCCCAAAATCACCAAACGGCGTTGGTTTGACACGAAACCAGGCTCACACGACCGTCTAGGCACATAGAAACATGGGCGAGAAGACGTGACTCCAATCGGGTTCCCGGTTTGAGAGTTAGAGCCGGATTTCACTCTCGGCAAACGAGTTCCTTCAGAAATTTGAATGGGATGTGTTGATGCCCCAAAATCATCAAACGGCGTCGGTTTGGCACGAAACTTGGCACACACGACCGCCTAGGCACGAAAGATTTGTGGGAGAAGACGAGGCTCTAATCGGGTTCCCGGTTTTGGAGTCAGAGCCAGATTTCACTTTAGGCAAACTAGTTCCATAAGAAATTTGAATTCGAGGTGTTGATGACACAAAATCACCAAACGGCGTCAATTTGGGACGAAACTTGGCACACACGACCGCCTAGGCATGAGAGACTTATGGGAGAAGACGAGACTCCAATCGGGTTCTCGGTTTGGGAATTAGAGCCAGATTTCAATCTAAGCAAACTAGTTCCTTAAGAAACTTGAATTCGAGATGTTGACTCCCCAAAATCACCAAACGGCGTCGGTATGGCACGAAACTTGGCACACACGACTGCCTAGGCACGAGAAACTTGTGGGAGATGACGGGACTCCAATCGGGTTCCCAATTTGGGAGTTAGAGCCAGATTTTGATCTAATCAAACTAGTTCTTTAAGAAATTTGAATTCGAGGTGTTGACGCCTCAAAATAACCTAACGGGGTTGGATTAGCACGAAACTTGGCACACAAGGCCGCCTAGGCACTAGAGACTTGTTGGAGAAGACGGGGCTTGAATCTGGTTCCCAGTTTGGGAGTTAGAGCCAGATTTCGGTCTAGGCAAACTAGTTCCTTAAGAAATTTGAATCCGAGATGTTGACGTCCCAAAATCACCAAACGGCGTCGATTTGGCACGAAATTTGGCACACACGACCGCTTACGCACGAGAGACTTGTGGGAGAAGACAGGACTCCAACCAGGTTCCCAGTTTGGGAGTTAGAGCCGGATTTCACTCTAGGTAAACTAGTTCCTTAAGAAACTTGAATTCGAGGTGTTAACGCCCCAAAATTAGCAAACGGGGGTCGAATTGGCACGAAACTTGGCACAGACGACCACCTAGACAGGAGAGACTTGTGGGAGAAGACGGGGCTCGAATCTGGTCCCCAGTTTGGGAGTTAGAGCCAGATTCTCGTCTAGGCAAACTAGTTCCATAAGAAATTTGAATTCGAGGTGGTGATGACACAAAATCACCAAACGGCGTCAATTTGGGACGAAACTTGGCACACACGACCGTCTAGGCATGAGAGACTTGTGGGAGAAGACGAGACTCCAATCGGGTTCCCAGTTTGGGAATTAGAGCCAGATTTCAATCTAAGCAAACTAGTTCCTTAAGAAACTTGAATTCGAGATGTTGACTCCCCAAAATCACCAAACGGCGTCGGTATGGCACGAAACTTGGCACACACGACCGCCTAGGCATGAGAAACTTGTGGGAGAAGATGAGACTCCAATCGTGTTCCCAGTTTGGGAGTTAAAGCCGGATTTCACTCTAGGCAAACTTGTTCCTTAAGAAATTTGAATTCGAGGTTTGACGCCCCAAAATCACCTAACGGGGTTGGATTAGCACGAAACATGGCACACAAGGCCGCCTAGGCACTAGAGACTTGTGGGAGAAGACGGGGCTTGAATCTGGTTCTCGGTTTGGGAGTTAGAGCCAGATTTCGGTCTAGGCAAACTAGTTCCTTAAGAAATTTGAGTCCGAGGTGTTGACGCCCCAAAATCACCAAACGGCGTCGATTTGGCACGAAATTTGGCACACACGACCGCTTACGCACGAGGGACTTGTGGGAGAAGACGGGACTCCAACCAGGTTCCCGGTTTGTGAGTTACAGCCGCATTTCACTCTACGCAAACTAGTTCCTTATGAAATTTGAATTCGAGGCGTTGACGCCCTAAAATCACCAAACGGCGTCGGCTTGGCACGAAACTTGGCACACACGACTGCCTAGGCAAGAGAGACTTGTGGGAGAAGACAGGACTCCAACCAGGTTTCCGGTTTGGGAGTTAGCGCCGGATTTCACTCTAGGTAAACTAGTTCCTTAAGAAACTTGAATTCGAAGTGTTAACGCCCCAAAGTTAGCAAACGGGGTCGAATTGGCACGAAACTTGGCACAGACGACCACCTAGGCAGGAGAGGCTTGTGGGAGAAGATGGGGCTCGAATCAGATTTCCAGTTTGGTAGTTAGAGCCGGATTTTTCTCTAGGATAATCAGTTCCTTTGGAAACTTGAATTCGAGGTGTTGACGCCCCAAAATCATCAAACGGGGTTCGATTAGCACGAAACTTGACATACACGACCGCCTAGGCACGAGAGACTTGTGGTAGAAGACGAGACTCGAATTGGGTTCCCAGTTTGGGAGTTCGAGCCAGATTTCGGTCTGGGCAAACTAGTTCCCTCAGAAATTTGAATTCGAGGTGTTGGCGCCCCAAAATCACCAAACGGCATTGGTATGGCTCAAAACTTTGCACACATGACCGCCTAGGCTAGAGACTTGTGGGAGAAGACAGGGCTCAAATCGGGTTCCTCGTTTGGGAGTTAGAGCTGAGTTTCGGACTATGCAAACTAGTTCCTCAAAAAATTTGAATTTGAGGTGTTGACGCCGCAAAATCACCAAACGGCGTCGGTTTGGCACGAAACATGGCACACACGACCGCCTGGGCAGGAGAGACTTGTAAGAGAAGACGGGACTCCAATCGGGTTCTCGGTTTGGGAGTTCTAGCCGGATTTCTCTCTAGGCAAACGAGTTCCTTAAGAAATTTAAATTCGAGGTGTTGACGCCCCAAAATCACCAAACGGTGTCGGTTTGGAACGAAACTTGGCACACGACTAGGGGTGCAACTCGGGCGGGCTCAACCCGAGCAACCCGAGCCCAGCCCGAGTTTTTTTAGGGCTTGGGCAACTATATCTTGTAATCTGGACGGGCTTGGGCAGATTTTTGATGCCCGAATTGCAATTCAGGCCGGGCTTGGGCAGAACCAATGGCCAACCCGAGCAACCCGAACCCGAATTCAATTTAATATATTATATAAATTATATAATATATAATATATAATATATATATAATTTAATAAATTATGTAATATATATAAATTAAGTAAAAGAGTTAGTCTTAATTTTTATTTTTATTTTTTTTTAGTTAGTTTTCTACCATTAGATTAGCATCTTTTATGTCTACCCTTAGATCTACCTACAGGTTTCTGAACTCGGGCAATTCGGGCAATTCGGGCAACCCGAGTTCAAAATACAAAGCTTGGGCCGGGCTTCGGCAACAATGTTCGGGTTCATGGTCGGGCTTGGGCGGGCTTGGGCAGTGCCAAATACAATTCGGGTCGGGCTTGGGCAGACCCCCAACCCGACCGAACTCGCCCGAGTTGCAGCCCTACACACGACCGCCTCGGCACGAGAGACTTGTGGCAGAAGAAGGGACTCCAACCAGGTTCCCGGTTTGGGAGTTAGAGCCGATTTCACTCTAGGGAAACTAGTTCCTTAAGAAATTTGAATTCGAAGTGTTGACGCCCCAAAATTACCAAACGGCGTCGGTTTGGCACGAAACTTGGCACACACGACCACCTAGGCATAAGAGACTTGTAGGAGAAGACTCCAATCGGGTTCCCGGTTTGGGAGTTAGAGTCGGATTTCACTCTAGGCAAATTAGTTCCTTAAGAAACTTGAATTCGAGGTATTGACGCCCCAAAATCAGCAAACGGCTTCTGTTTGGCACGAAACTTGGCACACACAACCGCCTAGGCACGAGAGACTTGTGAGAGAAAACGGGACTCCAATCAGGTTTCCGGTTTGGGAGTTAGACCCGGATTTCATTATAGGAAAATTAGTTCCTTAAGGAACTTCAATTCGAGATGTTAACGCCTGCCCCAAACAATTTGGGAGGGTCCTAGGTAAGTTGCGGAGACTTACGAAACTAGCACGGGACTCTCGGTTTGAGAACTAAATAAAAAAATGCACTTTTTTCACACTTAATCTCGAAAATAAGCCGTCGGGGGCCGAAATCGTGTAACAGTCACGAGAAGGCCCGGGGAACACGTCAAACAACCCGGGAGGGAGCAATGTAAGTTGTGAAAACTTACGGAACTAGCACGGGACTCCCGGTTTGAAAACTAAGTCCAAAACGACACTTTTCTCGCACCTAAGCTTGAAAATAGTCCATCGGAGGGGCCTAAATCGCGTGACAGTCAAGAGAAGGTCCGGGGAACACGTCAAACACCTAGGGAGGGACCAACGTGAGTTGTGGAAACTTACGAAACTCGCATGGGACTCCTGGTTTGAAAAGTAAGTCAAAAAATGCACTTCCTAAACACTTAAGTTTGAAAAAAATGCACTTTCTAAACACTTAAGTTTGAAAAATAGGCCATCGGGGGGCCAAAAAATCCTGTAACCGTCCTGAGAAGGCCTGTGGAACACCTTCAACACCTCGGGAGAAACCAATGTAAGTTGTGAAAACTTACGGAACTAGCGCGAGACTTCCGGTTTGAAAATTAGGTCGGAAAATGTACTTTTTTCACACTTAAACTTGAAATAAGACTCGGCAGGCCGAAATCGTGTAACAATCACGAGAAGGCCCGGGGAACACCTCGAACATCTCAGGAGGGACCAATTTAATTTGTGAAAATTTAACGAACAGGCACGGGACTCCCGATTTGAAAACTAGGTCGGAAAACACACTTTTCTAATACTTAAGCTTGGAAGTAGGCCATCGGGGGCCAAAATCATGTAACAGTTACAAGAAGGGCCGGGAACACCTCAAACACCTCGGGAGTGACCAACGCGAGTTGTGAAAACTTACGGAACTAGCACGGGACTCACGGTTTGAAAACTAAGTGTGGAAAGTCTTTCCACACTTAAGCCTGGAAATAGGACACCAGGGAGGCCAAAACCGTGTAACAGTCACGAGAAGGACCGGGAAATGCCCCAAACACTTCGGGAGGGTCCATGGTAAGTTGCGGAGACTTACGGAACTAGCACAGGACTCTCTGTTTGAGAACTAAATCAAAAAATGCACTTTTTCACACTTAAGCTCGAAAATAAGCCGTCCGGGACCAAAATCGTGTAACAGTCACGAGAAGGCCCGGGAAACACGTTAAACACACCGTGAGGGACCAATGTAAGTTGTGAAAACTTACGGAACTAGCACGGGACTCTCGGTTTTAAAACTAAGTCCGAAACGGTACTTTTCTTGCACCTAAGCTTGAAAATGGTCCATCAGGGGGCCAAAATCGTGTGACAGTCGAGAAGGTCCGAGGAACACCTCAAACACCTAGGAAGGGACCAACGTGAGTTATGGAAACATACAGAACTCGCATAGGACTTCCGGTTTGAAAACTAAATCAAAAAATGCACTTCCTAAACACTTAAGTTTGAACGGAACTTGGCACTTACGACCGCCTAGGCATGAGAGACCTGTGGGAGAAGATGGGACGCCAATCGGGTTCCTAGTTTGGGAGTTATAGCCTAATTGCGGTCTAGGCAAACTAGTTCCGTAAGAAATTTGAATTCGAGGTGTTGACACCCCAAAATCGCCAAACGGCGTTGGTTTCGCACGAAACTTAGCACACGCGATCGCCTAGGCATGAGAGATTTGTGGGAGAAGATGGGGCTCAAATTGGGTTCCCGGTTTGGGAGTTAGAGCCGTTATCGGTCTAAGCAAACTTGTTCCTTAAGAAATTTGAATTCGAGATGTTCATGCCCCAAAATCACCAAACGGCGTTGGTTTGACATGAAACCAGGCTCACACGACCGTCTAGGTACATAGAAACATGTGCGAGAAGACGGGACTCCAATCGGGTTCCCGGTTTGGGAGTTAGAGCCAGATTTCACTCTCGGCAAACAAGTTCCTTCAGAAATTTGAATTCGACGTGTTGACGCCCCAAAATCATCAAACAGCGTCGGTTTGGCACGAAACTTGGCACACACGATCGCCTAGGCACGAAAGATTTGTGGGAGAAGACGAGACTCCAATCGGGTTCCCAGTTTAGGAGTCAGAGCCAGATTTCACTTTAGGCAAACTAGTTCTTTAAGAAATTTGAATTCGAGGTGGTGATGACACAAAATCATCAAATGGCGTCGGTTTTGGATGAAACTTGGCCCACACGACCGCCTAGGCACGAGAGCCTTGTGGGAGAAGACGGGACTCCAATCGGGTTCTCGGTTTGGGAGTTAGAGCCGGATTTCACTCTAGGCAAACTAGTTCCTTAAGAAACTTAAATTCGCTGTGTTTACGGCCCAAAATAACCAAACGGCGTCGGTTTGGCACGAAACTTGGCACACACGACCGCCTAGGCATGAGAAACTTGTGGGAGAAGACGGGACTCTAATCAGGTTCCCAGTTTGGCAGTTAGAGCCGGATTTTCTCTAGGATAATCAGTTCCTTTGGAAACTTGAATTCGAGATGTTGACGCCCCAAAATCATCAAACGGGGTTCGATGAGCACGAAACTTGACACACACGACTGCCTAGGCACTAGAGACTTGTGGTAGAAGACGAGACTCGAATCGAGTTCCCAGTTTGGGAGTTCGAGCCAGATTTCGGTATGGGCAAACTAGTTTCCTTAGAAATTTGAATTTGAGGTGTTGATGCTCCAAAATCACCAAACGGCATTGGTATGGCTCAAAAGTTTGCACACACGACCGCCTAGGCTAGAGACTTGTGGGAGAAGACGGGGCTCAAATCGGGTTCCTGGTTTGGGAGTTAGATCCGAGTTTCGGACTAGGCAAACTAGTTCCTTAAAAAATTTGAATTTGAGGTGTTGACGCCCCAAAATCACCAAACGGCGTCGGTTTGGCACGAAACATGGCTCGCACGACTGCCTAGGCACGAGAGACTTTTGTGAGAAACAATCAGTTTCCCGGTCGGTATGGGAGTTGAGTCAGATTTCATTCTAGGCAAACTAGTTCCTTAAAAAATTTGAATTCAAGGTGTTGACGCCCCAAAATCACCAAACGGCGTCGGTCGCCTAGGCACGAGAAACTTGTGGCAGAAGACGGGACTCCAACCAGCTTCCCGGTTTGGAAGTTAGAGTCGGATTTCACTCTAGGCAAACTAGTTCCTTAAGAAATTTGAATTCGAGGTGTTGACGCACCAAAATCATCAAACGGCGTCGGTTTAGCACGAAACTTGGCACACACGACCACCTAGGCACGAAAGCTTTTTGGGAGAAGACGAGACTCCAATCGGGTTCCCGATTTGGGAGTCAGAGCTAGATTTCACTTTAGGCAAACTAGTTCTTTAAGGAATTTGAATTCGAGGTGGTGATGACACAAAATCATCAAACGGCGTCGGTTTTGGACGAAACTTGGCACACACGACCGCCTAAGCACGAGAGCCTTGTGGGAGAAGACGGGACTCCAATCGGGTTCCCGGTTTGGGAGTTAGAGCCGGATTTCACTCTAGGCAAACTAGTTCCTTAAGAAACTTAAATTCGATGTGTTTACGGCCCAAAATAACAAAACGGCGTCGGTTTGGCACGAAACTTGGCACACACGACCGCCTAGGCATGAGAAACTTGTGAGAGAAGACGGGACTCTAATCAGGTTCCCAGTTTGGCAGATAGAGCCAGATTTTTCTCTAGGATAATCAGTTCCTTTGGAAACTTGAATTCGAGGTGTTGACGCCCCAAAATCATCAAACGGGGTTCGATGAGCACGAAACTTGACACACACGACCGCCAAGGCACTAGAGACTTGTGGGAGAAGACAGGACTCCAACCAGGTTCCCAGTTTGGGAGTTAGAGCTGGATTTTACTCTAGGCAAACTAGTTTCGTAAGAAACTTGAATTCGAGGTGTTAAGACCCCAAAATCACATAACGGGGTCGGATTGGCACGAAACTTGGGACAGACGACCTCCTAGGCAGGAGAGACTTGTGGGAGAAGACGAGGTGTTGACGCCCCAAACTAGTTCCTTAAAAAATTTGAATTCGAGGTGTTGACGCCCCAAAATCACCAAACGGCGTCGGTTTCGCACGAAACATGGCACACACGACCGCCTAGGCACGAAAAACTTGTGGCAGAAGACGGGACTCCAACCAGCTTCCCGGTTTGGAAGTTAGAGTCGGATTTCACTCTAGGCAAACTAGTTCCTTAAGAAATTTGAATTCGAGGTGTTGACGCCCCAAAATCACCAAACAGCGTCAGTTTCGCACGAAACTTGGCACACACGACCGCCAAGGCACGAGAGACTTGTGGGAGAAGACACGACTCCAACAAGGTTCCCGGTTTGGGAGTTAGAGTTGAATTTCACTCTAGGCAAACTAGTTTCTTAAGAAACTTGAATTCGAGGTGTTAAGGCCCCAAAATCACATAACGGGGTTGGATTAGCACGAAACTTGGCACAGACGACCACCTAGGCAGGAGAGACTTGTCGGAGAAGATGGGGTTCGAATTTGGTTCCCGGCTAGGGAGTTAGAACCGGATTCTCGTCTAGGCAAACTAGTTCCTTAAGAAATTTGAATTCGAGGTGTTGATGACACAAAAGCACCAAACAACGTCGGTTTGGGACGAAACTTGGCACACACGACTGCCTAGGCACGAGGGACTTGTGGGAGAAGACGGGACTCCACTCGGGTTCTCAGTTTGGGAGTTAGAGCAGGATTTCAATCTAGGCAAACTAGTTCCTTAAGAAATTTGAATTCGAGGTGTTGACGCCCCAAAATCACCAAACAGCGTCAGTTTCGCACGAAACTTGGCACACACGACCGCCAAGGCACGAGAGACTTGTGGGAGAAGACACGACTCCAACAAGGTTCCCGGTTTGGGAGTTAGAGTTGAATTTCACTCTAGGCAAACTAGTTTCTTAAGAAACTTGAATTCGAGGTGTTAAGGCCCCAAAATCACATAACGGGGTTGGATTGGCACGAAACTTGGCACAGACGACCACCTAGGCAGGAGAGACTTGTCGGAGAAGATGGGGTTCGAATTTGGTTCCCGGCTAGGGAGTTAGAACCGGATTCTCGTCTAGGCAAACTAGTTCCTTAAGAAATTTGAATTCGAGGTGTTGATGACACAAAAGCACCAAACAACGTCGGTTTGGCCCGAAACTTGGCACACACGACTGCCTAGGCACTATAGACTTGTGGGAGAAGACGGGGCTTGAATCGGGTTCCCGGTTTGGGAGTTAGAGACGGATGCCGGTCTAGCAAACTAGTTCTTTAAGAAATTTGAATTCGATATGTTGATTCCCCAAAATCACAAAACGGCGTCGGTTTGGCACGAAACATGGCACACACGACCGCCTGGGCATGAGAGACTTGTGGGAGAAGAGGGGACTCCAATCGGGTTCTCGGTTTGGGAGTTCTAGCCGGATTTCTCTCTAGGCAAACGAGTTCCTTAAGAAATTTAAATTCGAGGTGTTGACGCCCCAAAATCACCAAACGGTGTTGGTTTTGAACGAAACTTGGCACACACGACCGCCTAGGCACGAGAGACTTGTGGCAGAAGAATGGACTCCAACCAGGTTCCTGGTTTGGAAGTTAGAGTCGGATTTCACTCTAGGCAAACTAGTTCCTTAAGAAACTTGAATTCGAGGTGTTGGTGCCCCAAAATCAGCAAACGGCTTCTGTTTTGCACGAAACTTGGCACACACGACCGCTTAGGCACGAGAGACTTGTGGGAGAAAACGGGACTCCAATCGGGTTTCCGGTTTGGGAGTTAGACCTGGATTTCATTATAGGAAAATTAGTTCCTTAAGGAACTTCAATTCGAGATGTTAATGCCTGCCCCAAACACCTTGGGAGGGTCCAAGGTAAGTTGCGGAGACTTACGAAAGTAGCACGGGACTCTCGGTTTGAGAACTAAATCAAAAAATACACTTTTTTCACACTTAATCTCGAAAATAAGTCGTCGAGAGCCGAAATCGTATAGCAGTCACGAGAAGGCCCGGGGAACAAGTCAAACAGCCCGGGAGGGACCAATATAAGTTGTGAAAACTTACGAAACTAGCACGGGACACCCGGTTTGAAAACTAAGTCCAAAACGACACTTTTCTCGCACCTAAGCTTGAAAATAGTCCATCGGGGGGCCTAAATCGCGTGACAGTCAAGAAAAGGTCCGGGGAACACGTCAAACACCTAGGGAGGGACTAACGTGAGTTGTGGAAGCTTACGGAACTCGCATGGGACTCCTGGTTTGAAAAGCAAGTCAAAAAATGCACTTCCTGAACACTTAAGTTTGAAAAATAGGCCATCGGGGGGCAAAAAATTCTGTAACCGTCCTGAGAAGGCCTGTGGAACACCTTCAACACCTCGGGAGAAACCAATGTAAGTTGTGAAAACTTATGGAACTAGCGCGGGACTTCCGGTTTGAAAACTAGGTCGGAAAATGTACTTTTTTCACACTTAAACTTGAAACAGGACTCGGCAGGCTGAAATCGTGTAACAATCACGAGAAGGCCTGGGGAACACCTCGAACATCTCAGGAGGGACCAATTTAATTTGTGAAAACTTAACGAACAGGCACGGGACTCCCGATTTGAAAACTAGTTCGGAAAACACACTTTTCTAACACTTAAGCTTGGAAATAGGCCATCGGGGGGCCAAAATCATGTAACAGTTGCAAGAAGGGCCGGGAACACCTCAAACACCTCGGGAGTAACCAACGCGAATTGTGAAAACTTACGGAACTAGCACGGGACTCCCGGTTTGAAAACTAAGTGTGGAAAGTCTTTCCACACTTAAGCCTGGAAATAGGACACCAGGGAGGCCAAAACCGTGTAACAGTCACGAGAAGGACCGGGAAACGCCCCAAACACTTCGGGAGGGTCCATGGTAAGTTGCGGAGACTTACGGAACTAGCACAGGACTCTCAGTTTGAGAACTAAATCAAAAAATGCACTTTTTTCACACTTAAGCTCGAAAATAAGCCGTCCGGGGCCAAAATCGTGTAACAGTCACGAGAAGGCCCGGGGAACACGTCAAACACACCGTGAGGGACCAATGTAAGTTGTGAAAACTTACGGAACTAGGACGGGACTCCCGATTTTAAAACTAAATCCGAAACGGTACTTTTCTCGCACCTAAGCTTGAAAATAGTCCACCAGGGGGCCAAAATCGTGTGACAGTCAAGAGAAGGTCCGGGAAACACCTCAAACAACTAGGGAGGGACCAACGTGAGTTATGAAAACATACAGAACTTGCATAGGACTCCCGGTTTGAAAACTAAGTCAAAAAAATGCACTTCCTAAACACTTAAGTTTGAACGAAACTTGGCACTTGCGACCGCCTAGGCATGAGAGACCTGTGGGAGAAGACGGGACGCCAATCGGGTTCCTAGTTTGGGAGTTAAGAGCCTAATTGCGGTCTAGGCAAACTAGTTCCGTAAGAATTTTGAATTCGAGGTGTTGACACCCCAAAATCGCCAAACGGCGTTGGTTTCGCACGAAACTTAGCACAAACGATCGCCTAGGCATGAGAGACTTGTTGGAGAAGATGGGGCTCGAATTGGGTTCTCGGTTTGGGAGTTAGAGCCGGATATCGGTCTAGGCAAACTTGTTCCTTAAGAAATTTGAATTCGAGATGTTCATGCCCCGAAATCACGAAACGAGGTCGGATTAGCATGAAACATGGCACACCCTTGGCACGAGTTACTGGTGGGAAAAGACGGGGCTCGAATCGGGTTCCTGGTTTGGGAGTTAGAGCCGAGTTTTGGACTAGGCAAACTAGTTCCTTAAGAAATTTGAATTCGAGGTGTTAACGTCCCAAAATCACCAAACGGCGTTGGTTTGACACGAAACCCGGCTCACACGACCGTCTCGGCACATAGAAACATGTGCGAGAAGACGGGACTCCAATCGGGTTCCCGGTTTGGGAGTTAGAGCCGGATTTCACTCTCGGCAAACGAGTTCCTTCAGAAATTTGAATTCGACGTGTTGACGCCCCAAAATCATCAAACGGCGTCGGTTTGGCACGAAACTTGGCACACACGACCGCCTAGGCACGGAAGATTTGTGGGAGAAGACGAGGCTCCAATCGGGTTCCCGGTTTGGGAGTCAGAGCCAGATTTCACTTTAGGCAAAACTAGTTCCATAAGAAATTTGAATTCGAGGTGTTGATGACACAAAATCACCAAATGGCGCCAATTTGGGACGAAGCTTGGCACACACGACCGCCTAGGCATGAGAGACTTGTGGGAGAAGGCGAGACTCCAATCGGGTTCCCGGTTTGGGAATTAGAGCCAGATTTCAATCTAAGCAAACTAGTTCCTTAAGAAACTTGAATTCGAGATGTTGACTCCCCAAAACCACCAAACGGCGTCGGTATGGCGCGAAACTTGGCACACACGACCGCCTAGGCACGAGAAACTTGTGGGAGATGACGGGACTCCAATCGGGTTCCCGATTTGGGAGTTAGAGCCAGATTTTGATCTAGGCAAACTAGTTCCGTAAGAAACTTGAATTCGAGGTGTTGACGCCCCAAAATCACCGAACGGGGTTGGATGAGCACGAAACTTGGCACACATGACCGCCTAGGCATGAGAGAGTTGTGGGAGAAGACGGGGCTCAAATCAGATTCCGGTTTCAGAGTTAAAGCCGGATGTCACTCTAGGCAAACCAGTTCCTTAAGAAATTTGAATTTGATGTGTTGATGCCCCAAAATCACCAAACGGCATCGGTTTGGGACGAAACTTGGCACACACGACCGCCTAGGCACGAGAGACTTGTGGGAGAAGACGAGACTCCAATCGGGTTCCCGGTTTGGGAGTTAGGACCGGATTTCACTATCGGCAAACTAGTTCCTTAAGAAACATGATTCGAGCTATTGACGCCCCAAAATCATCAAACGGCGTTGGCTTGGCATGAAACCAGGCACACACGACCGTCTGGGAACATTGAAACATGTGCGAGAAGACGGGACTCCAATCGGGTTCCCGGTTTGGGAGTTAGAGCCGGATTTCACTCTTGGCAAACTAGTTCCTTCAGAAATTTGAATTCGCCGTCTTGACGCCCCAAAATCACCAAACGGCGTCGGTTTGGCACGAAACTTGGCACCTACGACCACCTAGGCATGAGAGACTTGCGAGAAGACGGGACTCCAATCGGGTTCCCGGTTTGGGAGTTAGAGCCAGATTTCACTCTTGGCAAACTAGTTCCTTCAGTAATTTGAATTCGACGTGTTGACGGCCCAAAATCACCAAACGGCGTCGGTTTGGCATGAAAGGCACACACGACCACCTAGGCATGAGAGACTTGTGGGAGAAGACGGGACTCCAATCGGGTTCCCGGTTTGGGAGTTAGAGTCGGATTTCACTCCAGGCAAACTAGTTCCTTAAAAAACTTGAATTCGAGGTATTGACGCCCTAAAATCAGCAAACGGCTTCTGTTTGGCACGAAACTTGGCACACACAACCGCCTAGGCACGAGAGACTTGTGGGAGAAAACGGGACTCCAATCAGGTTTCCGGTTTGGGAGTTAGACCCAGATTTCATTATAGGAAAATTAGTTCCTTAAGGAACTTCAATTCGAGATGTTAACGCCAACCCCAAACACCTTGGGAGGGTCCAAGGTAAGTTGCGGAGACTTACGAAACTGGCACGGGACTCTCGGTTTGAGAACTAAATCAAAAAATGCACTTTTTTCACACTTAATCTCGAAAATAAGCCGTCAGGGGCCGAAATCGTGTAACAGTCACGAGAAGGCCCGGGAAACACGTCAAACTGCCCGGGAGGGAGCAATGTAAGTTGTGAAAACTTACGGAACTAGCACGGGACTCCCGGTTTGAAAACTAAGTCCAAAACGACACTTTTCTCGCACCTAAGCTTGAAAATAGTCCATCGAGGGGCCTAAATCGCGTGACAATCAAGAGAAGGTCCGGGGAACACGTCAAACACCTAGGGAGCGACCAACGTGAGTTGTGGAAGCTTACGAAACTCGCACGGGACTCGTGGTTTGAAAAGTAAGTCAAAAAATGCACTTCCTAAACACTTAAGTTTGAAAAATAGGCCATCGGGCGGCCAAAAAATCCTGTAACCGTCCTGAGAAGGCCTGTGGAACACCTTCAACACCTCGGGAGAAACCAATGTAAGTTGTGAAAACTTACGGAACTAGCGCGAGACTTCCGGTTTGAAAACTAGGTCGGAAAATGTACTTTTTTCACACTTAAACTTGAAATAAGACTCGGTGGGCCGAAATCGTGTAACAATCACGAGAAGGCCCGGGGAACACCTCGAACATCTCAGGAGGGACCAATTTAATTTGTGAAAACTTAACGAACAGGCACAGGACTCCCGATTTGAAAACTAGGTCGGAAAACACACTTTTCTAACACTTAAGCTTGGAAGTAGGCCATCGGGGGGCCAAAATCATGTAACAGTTACAAGAAGGGCCGGGAACACCTCAAACACCTCGGGAGTGACTAACGCGAGTTGTGAAAACTTATACGGAACTAGCACGGGACTCCCGGTTTGAAAACTAAGTTGGAAAGAGTCTCTTTCCATACTTAAGCCTGGAAATAGGACGCCAGGGAGGCCAAAACCGTGTAACAGTCACGAGAAGGACCGGGAAATGCCCCAAACACCTCGGGAGGGTCCATGGTAAGTTGCGGAGACTTACGGAACTAGCACAGGACTCTCTGTTTGAGAACTAAATCAAAAAATGCACTTTTTCACACTTAAGCTCGAAAATAAGCCGTCCGGGACCGAAATCGTGTAACAGTCACGAGAAGGCCCGGGAAACACGTCAAACACACCGTGAGGGACCAATGTAAGTTGTGAAAACTTACGAAACTAGCACGGGACTGTCGGTTTTAAAATTAAGTCCGAAACGGTACTTTTCTCGCACCTAAGCTTGAAAATAGTCCATCAGGGGGCCAAAATCGTGTGACAGTCAAGAGAAGGTCCGGGGAACACCTCAAACACCTAGGAAGGGACCAACGTGAGTTATGGAAACATACAAAACTCGCATAGGACTTCCGGTTTGAAAACTAAATCAAAAAATGCACTTCCTAAACACTTAAGTTTGAACGAAACTTGGCACTTACGACCGCCTAGGCATGAGAGACCTGTGGGAGAAGGCGGGACCCCAATCGGGTTCCTAGTTTGGGAGTTAGAGCCTAATTGCAGTCTAGGCAAACTAGTTCCGTAAGAAATTTGAATTCGTGGTGTTGACACCCCAAAATCGCCAAACGGCGTTGGTTTCGCACGAAACTTAGCACACACGATCGCCTAGGCATGAGAGATTTGTGGGAGAAGATGGGGTTCGAATTGGGTTCCCGGTTTGGGAGTTAGAGCCGTTATCGATCTAGGCAAACTTGTTCCTTAAGAAATTTGAATTCAAGATATTCATGCCCCAAAATCACCAAACGGCGTTGGTTTGACACGAAACCAGGCTCACACGACCGTCTAGGTACATAGAAACATGTGCGAGAAGACGGGACTCCAATCGGGTTCCCGGTTTGGGAGTTAGAGCCGGATTTCACTCTCGGCAAACGAGTTCCTTCAAAAATTTGAATTCGACGTGTTGACGCCCCAAAGTCATCAAACAGCGTCGATTTGGCACGAAACTTGGCACACACGACCGCCTAGGCACGAAAGATTTGTGGGAGAAGACGAGACTCCAATCGGGTTCCCGGTTTAGGAGTCAGAGCCAGATTTCACTTTAGGCAAACTAGTTCTTTAAGAAATTTGAATTTGAGGTGGTGATGACACAAAATCATCAAACGGCGTAGGTTTTGGACGAAACTTGGCACACACGGCCTCCTAGGCACGAGAGCCTTGTGGGAGAAGACGGGACTCCAATCGGGTTCCCGGTTTGGGAGTTAGAGCCGGATTTCACTCTAGGCAAACTAGTTCCTTAAGAAACTTAAATTCGATGTGTTTACGGCCCAAAATAACCAAACGGTGTCGGTTTGGCACGAAACTTGGCACACACGACCGCCTAGGCATGAGAAACTTGTGAGAGAAGACGGGACTCTAATCAGGTTCCCAGTTTGGCAGTTAGAGCCAGATTTTTCTCTAGGATAATCAGTTCCTTTGGAAACTTGAATTCGAGGTGTTGACGCCCCAAAATCATCAAACGGGGTTCGATGAGCACGAAACTTGACACACACGACCGCCTAGGCACTAGAGACTTGTGGTAGAAGATGAGACTCGAATCGGGTTCCCAGTTTGGGAGTTCGAGCCAGATTTCGGTCTGGGCAAACTAGTTCCCTCTGAAATTTGAATTCAAGGTGTTGACGCTCCAAAATCACCAAACGGCATTGGTATGGCTCAAAACTTTGCACACACGACCGCCTAGGATAGAGACTTGTGGGAGAATCAAATCGGGTTCCTGGTTTGGGAGTTAGAGCCGAGTTTCGGACTAGGCAAACTAGTTCCTTAAAAAATTTGAATTTGAGGTGTTGACGCCCCAAAATCACCAAACGGCGTCGGTTTGGCACGAAACATGGCACGCACGACCGCTTAGGCACGAGAGACTTGTGAGAGAAGACGGGACTACAATCAGCTTCCCGGTATGGGAGTTGAGTCAGATTTTATTCTAGGCAAACTAGTTCCGTAAAAAATTTGAATTCGAGGTGTTGACGCCCCAAAATCACTAAACGGCGTCGGTTTCGCACGAAACATGGCACACACGACCGCCTAGGCACGAGAGACTTGTGGCAGAAGGCGGGACTCCAACCAGTTTCCCGGTTTGGAAGTTAGAGTCGGATTTCACTCTAGGCAAACTAGTTCCTTAAGAAATTTGAATTCGAGGTGTTGACGCCCCAAAATCACCAAACAGCGTCAGTTTCGCACGAAACTTGGCACACACGACTGCTAAGGCACGAGAGACTTCTGGGAGAAGACAGGACTCCAACCAGGTTCCCGGTTTGGGAGTTAGAGCTGGATTTCACTCTAGGCATAGTTTCTTAAGAAACTTGAATTCGATGTGTTAAGTCCCCAAAATCACATAACGGGGTCGGATTGGCACGAAACTTGGCACAGACGACCACCTAGGCAGGAGAGACTTGTGGGAGAAGATGGGACTCGAATTTGGTTCCCGGTTTGGGAGTTAGAACCGGATTCTCATCTAGGCAAATTAGTTCCTTAAGAAATGTAAATTCGAGGTGTTGATTACACAAAATCACCAAACAACGTCGGTTTGGGACGAAACTTGGCACACACGACTGCCTAGGCACGAGGGACTTGTGGGAGAAGACGGGACTCCACTCGGGTTCTCGGTTTGGGAGTTAGAGCAGGATTTCAATCTAGGCAAACTAGTTCCTTAAGAAATTTGAATTCGAGGTATTGACGCCCCAAAATCATCAAACGGCGTCGGTTTGGCACGAAACTTGGCACACACGACCGCCTAGGCACGAGAAACTTGTGGGAGATGACGAGACTCTAATGGGGTTCCCGATTTGGGAGTTAGAGCAGGATTTCAATCTAGGCAAACTAGTTCCTTAAGAAATTTCAATTCGAGGTGTTGACGCCCCAAAATCACCAAATTGGGTTGGATTTGCACGAAACTTGGCACGCACGACCGCCTAGGCACAAGGGAGTTGTGGGAGAAGACGGGGCTCGAATCGGGTTCCTGGTTTGAGAGTTAGAGCCGGATGCCGGTCTTGGCAAACTAGTTCCTCAAGAAATTTGAATTCGATGTGTTGATGCCCCGAAATCATCAAACGGCGTCAGTTTGGCCCGAAACTTGGCACACACGACCGCCTAGGCACTAGAGACTTGTGGGAGAAGACGGGGCTTGAATCGGGTTCTCGGTTTGGGAGTTAGAGCCGGATGCCGGTCTAAGCAAACTAGTTCTTTAAGAAATTTGAATTCGATGTGTTGATTCCCCAAAATCACAAAGACGCCCCAAAATGACCAAACGGTGTCGGTTTGGAAAGAAACTTGGCACACACGACCGCCTAGGCACGAGAGACTTGTGGCAGAAGAAGGGACTCCTACCAGGTTCCCGGTTTGGAAGCTAGAGTCGGATTTCACTCTAGGCAAACTAGTTCCTTAAGAAACTTGAATTCGAGGTGTTGGTGCCCCAAAATCAGCAAACGGCTTCTGTTTTGCACGAAACTTGGCACACACGACCGCCAAGGCACGAGAGACTTGTGGGAGAAGACGGGGCTTGAATCGGTTTCCCGGTTTGAGAGTTAGAGCTGGATTTCACTTTGAAACTAGTTTCTTAAGAAATTTGAATTCGAGGTATTGACGCCCCAAAATTGCCAAAAGGCGTCGGTTTGGTACAAAACTTGGCACACACGGCTGCCTTGGCACGAGAGACTTGTGGGAGGCGACGGGGCTCGAATTGGGTTCCTGGTTTGGGAGTTAGAGCCTGATTTCAGTTTAGGCAAACTAGTTCCTTAAGAAATTTGAATTCGAGGCGTTGACACCCCAAAATCACCAAAAGGCGTCAGTTTGGCATGAAACGTGGCACACACGACCGCCTAAGAACGACAGACTTGTGGAAGAAGACGGGACTCCAATCGGGTTCCCAATTTGGGAGTTAGAGCCAGATTTCACTCTAGGCAAACTAGTTCCTTAAGAAACTTCAATTTGAGGTGTTGACGCCCAAAAATCAGTAAACGACGTCTGTTTGGCACGAAACTTGGTACACACGACCACCTAGGCACGAGAAACTTGTAGGAGAAGACGGGACTCCAATCGGGTTCTCTGTTGGGGAGTTAGAGCCGGATTTCACTTGAGGCAAACTAATTCCTTAAGAAACTTGAATTCGAGTTGTTGACGGCACAAAATAACCAAACAGGGTCGGATTAGCACGAAATTTGGACACACGACCGCCTAGGCACGAGAGACTTGTGGGAGAAGACGGGACTCCAATCTAGTTCCCGATTTGAGAGTTAGAGAGAGTTCCCGATTTGAGGGTTAGAGTCGGATTTTACCCTAGGAAAACTAGTTTCTTAAGAAACTTAAATTCGAGGTGTTGATGCCTTAAAATCACCAAACGGCGTCGGTTTGGAACAAAACTTGGCACACACGGCCGCCTAGGCACGAGAAACTTGTGGGAGAAGACGGGACTCCAATCGGGTTCCCGTTTTGGAAGTTAGAGCCGAATTTTGCTCCAGGCAAACTAGTTCCTTCAGAAACTTAAATTCGAGATGTTGACGCCCCAAAATCACTAAATGGGATCGAATTAGGACGAAACTTGGCACACACGACCGCCTAGGCACGAGAGACTTGTGGGAGAAGATGGAGCTCAAATCGGGTTCCCGATTTTGGGAGTTAGTGCCAGATTTCGGTCTAGGCAAACTAGTTTCCTTAAGAAATTTGAATTCGAGGTATTGACGCCCGAAAATTGCCAAAAGCGTTCGATTTCGCACGAAACTTGGCAAACACAACCGCCAAGGCACGAGAGACTTGTGCAAGATGACGGGCCTCGAATCGGGTTCCTGTTTTGGGAGTTAGAGCTGGATTTCGGTCTAGGCAAACTAGTTCATTAAGGCCTCGTTTGGGAACAGGCTAATTTAGTAACTTTTTGGCTATTTGGCTAAAAAGGTAGGTAAAAAAAACTTGTATGTTTGGGACGCCCGAAAATTGCCAAAAGCGTTCGATTTCGCACGAAACTTGGCAAACACAACCGCCAAGGCACGAGAGACTTGTGCAAGATGACGGGCCTCGAATCGGGTTCCTGGTTTGGGAGTTAGAGCTGGATTTCGGTCTAGGCAAACTAGTTCATTAAGAAATTTGAATTCGAGGTGTTGACGCACCAAAATCACCAAACGGTGTCAGTTTGGCACGAAACTTGGCACACATGTCCAGGCACGAGAGACTTGTGGGAGAATCCGGGACTCCAATCGGGTTCGCGGTTTGGGAGTTAGAGTCGGATTTCACTCTAGGCAAACTAGTTCCTTAAGAAACCTGAATTCGAGGTGTTGATGCCCCAAAATCAGCAAACGGCGTTTGTTTGGCACGAAAATTGGCACACACGACCGCCTAGGCACGAGAAACTTGTAGGAGAAGACGGGACTAGAATCGGTTTCCCGGTTTGGGAGTTAAAGCCGGATTTCACTCCAAACAAACTAGTTCTTTAAGAAACTTGAATTCGAGTTGTTGACGCCACAAAATCACCAAACGGGGTCGGATTGGCACAAAACTTGGCACCCACGACCGCCTAGGCACGAGAGACTTGTGGGAGAAGACGCGGCTAGAATCGGTTTCCTGGTTTGGGACTTAGAGTCGGATTTCGGTCTAGGCAAAGTAGTTCCTTAAGAAATTTGAATTCGAGGTGTTGACGCCCCAAAATCACCAAACGGCGTCGGTTTGGCACAAAACTTGGCACACACGACCGCCTAGGCACGAGAGACTTGTGGCAGAAGAATGGACTCCAACCAGGTTCCCGGTTTGGGAGTTAGAGTCGAATTTCACTCTAGGCAAACTAGTTCCTTAAGAAACTTGAATTCGAGGTGTTGGCGCCCCAAAATCAGCAAACGGCTTTTGTTTTGCACGAAACTTGGCACACACGACCGCTTAGGCACGAGAGACTTGTGGGAGAAAACGGGACTCCAATCGGGTTTCCGGTTTGGGAGTTAGACCCGGATTTCATTATAGGAAAATTAGTTCCTCAAGGAACTTCAATTCGAGATGTTAACGCCTGCCCCAAACACCTTGGGAGGGTCCAAGGTAAGTTGCGGAGACTTACGAAACTAGCACGGGACTCTCGGTTTGAGAACTAAATCAAAAAATGCACTTTTTTCACACTTAATCTCGAAAATAAGCCGTCAGGGGCCGAAATCATGTTACAGTCACGAGAAGGCCCAAGGAACACGTCAAACAATCCGGGAGGGACCAATGTAAATTGTGAAAACTTACGGAACTAGCACGGGACTCTCGGTTTGAAAACTAAGTCCAAAACGACACTTTTCTCGCACCTAAGCTTGAAAATAGTCCATCGGGGGGCCTAAATCGCGTGACAGTCAAGAGAAGGTCCGGGGAACACGTCAAACACCTGGGGAGGGACCAACGTGAATTGTGGAAGCTTACGAAACTCGCATAGGACTCCTGGTTTGAAAAGTAAGTCAAAAAATGCACTTCCTAAACACTTAAGTTTGAAAAATAGGCCATCGGGGGGCCAAAAAATCCTGTAACCATCCTGAGAAGGCCTGTGGAACACCTTCAACACCTCGGGAGAAACCAATGTAAGTTGTGAAAACTTACGGAACTAGCGCGGTACTTCCGGTTTGAAAACTAGGTCGGAAAATGTACTTTTTTCACACTTAAACTTGAACCAGGACTCGGCAGGCCGAAATCGTGTAACAATCACGAGAAGGCCCGGGGAACACCTCGAACATCTCAGGAGGGACCAATTTAATCTGTGAAAACTTAACGAACAGGCACGGGACTCCCGATTTGAAAACTAGGTCGGAAAACACACTTTTCTAACACTTAAGCTTGGAAATAGGCCATCGGGGGGCCAAAATCATGTAACAGTTGCAAGAAGGGCCGGGAACACATCAAACACCTCGGGAGTGACCAACGCGAATTGTGAAAACTTACGGAACTAGCACGGGACTCACGGTTTGAAAACTAAGTGTGGAAAGTCTTTCCACACTTAAGCCTGGAAATAGGACACCAGGGAGGCCAAAACCGTGTAACAGTCACGAGAAGGACCGGGAAATGCCCCAAACACTTCGGGAGGGTCCATGGTAAGTTGCGGAGACTTACGGAACTAGCACAGGACTCTCAGTTTGAGAACTAAATCAAAAAATGCACTTTTTTCACACTTAAGCTCGAAAATAAGCCGTCCGGGGCCAAAATCGTGTAACAGTCACGAGAAGGCCCGGGGAACACGTCAAACACACCGTGAGGGACCAATGTAAGTTGTGAAAACTTACGGAACTAGGGCGGGACTCCCGATTTTAAAACTAAATCCGAAACGGTACTTTTCTCGCACCTAAGCTTGAAAATAGTCTATCAGGGGGCCAAAATCGTATGACAGTCAAGAGAAGGTTCGGGGAACACCTCAAACAACTAGGGAGGGACCAACGTGAGTTATGGAAACATACAGAACTCACATAGGACTCCCGGTTTGAAAACTAAGTCAAAAAAATGCACTTCCTAAACACTTAAGTTTGAACGAAACTTGGCATTTACGACCGCCTAGGCATGAGAGACCTGTGGGAGAAGACGGGACGCCAATCGGGTTCCTAGTTTGGGAGTTAAGAGCCTAATTGCGGTCTAGGCAAATTAGTTCCGTAAGAAATTTGAATTCGAGGTGTTGACACCCCAAAATCGCAAAACGGCGTTGGTTTCGCACGAAACTTAGCACACACGATCGCCTAGGCATGAGAGACTTGTTGGAGAAGATGGGGCTCGAATTGGGTTCCCGGTTTGGGAGTTAGAGCCGGATATCGGTCTAGGCAAACTTGTTCCTTAAGAAATTTGAATTCGAGATGTTCATGCCCTGAAATCACGAAACGAGGTCGGATTAGCATGAAACATGGCACACACGACCGCCTAGGCACGAGTGACTTGTGGGAAAAGACGGGGCTCGAATCGGGTTCCTGGTTTGGGAGTTAGAGCTGAGTTCTGGACTAGGCAAACTAGTTCCTTAAGAAATTTGAATTCGAGGTGTTAACGTCCCAAAATCACCAAACGGCGTTGGCTTGACACGAAACCAGGCTCACACGACCGTCTAGGCACATAGAAACATGTGCGAGAAGACGGGACTCCAATCGGGTTCCCGGTTTAGGAGTTAGAGCCGGATTTCACTCTCGGCAAACGAATTCCTTCAGAAATTTGAATTCGACGTGTTGACGCTCCAAAATCATCAAACGGCGTCGGTTTGGCACGAAACTTGGCACATACGACCGCCTAGGCACGAAAGATTTGTGGGAGAAAACGAGGCTCCAATCGGGTTCCTGGTTTGGGAGTCAGAGCCAGATTTCACTTTAGGCAAACTAGTTCCATAAGAAATTTGAATTCGAGGTGTTGATGACACAAAATCACCAAACGGCGTCAATTTGGTACGAAACTTGGCACACACGACCGCCTAGGCATGAGAGACTTGTGAGAGAAGACGAGACTCCAATCGGGTTCCCGGTTTGGGAATTAGAGCCAGATTTCAATCTAAGCAAACTAGTTCCTTAAGAAACTCGAATTGGGTTCCCAGTTTGGGAGTTAGAGCCGTTATCGGTCTAGGCAAACTTGTTCCTTAAGAAATTTGAATTCGAGATGTTCATGCCCCAAAATCACCAAACGGCGTTGGTTTGACACGAAACTAGGCTCACACGACCGTCTAGGTACATAGAAACATCGGGTTCCTGGTTTGGGAGTTAGAGCCGGATTTCACTCTCGGCAAACGAGTTCCTTCAAAAATTTGAATTCGACGTGTTGACGCCCCAAAATCATCAAACGGCGTCGGTTTGGCACGAAACTTGGCACACACGACCGCCTAGGCATGAGAAACTTGTGGGAGAAGACGGGACTCTAATCAGGTTCCCAGTTTGGCAGTTAGAGCCGGATTTTTCTCTAGGATAATCAGTTCCTTTGGAAACTTGAATTCGAGGTGTTGACGTCCCAAAATCATCAAACGGGGTTCGATGAGCACGAAACTTGACACACACGACCGCCTAGGCACTAGAGACTTGTGGTAGAAGACGAGACTCGAATCGAGTTCCCAGTTTGGTAGTTCGAGCCAGATTTCGGTATGGGCAAACTAGTTCCCTCAGAAATTTGAATTCGAGGTGTTGATGCCCCAAAATCACCAAACGGCATTGGTATAGCTCAAAACTTTGCACACACGACCGCCTAGGCTAGAGACTTGTGGGAGAAGACGGGGCTGAAATCGGGTTCCTGGTTTGGGAGTTAGAGCCGAGTTTCGAACTAGGCAAACTAGTTCCTTAAAAAATTTGAATTTGAGGTGTTGACGCCCCAAAATCACCAAACGGCGTCGGTTTGGCACGAAACATGGCACGCACGACTGCCTAGGCACGAGAGACTTGTGTGAGAAACAATCAGCTTCCCGGTCGGTATGGGAGTTGAGTCAGATTTCATTCTAGGCAAACTAGTTCATTAAAAAATTTGAATTCGAGGTGTTGACGTCCCAAAATCACCAAACGGCGTCGGTTTCGCACGAAACATGGCACACACGACCTCCTAGGCACGAGAAACTTGTGGCAGAAGACGGGACTCCAACCAGCTTCCCAGTTTGGAAGTTAGAGTCGGATTTCACTCTAGGCAAACTAGTTCCTTAAGAAATTTGAATTCGAGGTGTTGACGCCCCAAAATCATCAAACGGCGTCGGTTTGGCACGAAACTTGGCACACACGACCGCCTAGGCACGAAAGATTTTTAGGAGAAGACGAGACTCCAATCGGGTTCCCGGTTTGGGAGTCAGAACCAGATTTCACTTTAGGAAAACTAGTTCTTTAAGGAATTTGAATTCGAGGTGGTGATGACACAAAATCATCAAACGGCGTCGGTTTTGGACGAAACTTGGCACACACGACCGCCTAGGCACGAGAGCCTTGTGGGAGAAGACGGGACTCCAATCGGGTTCCCGGTTTGGGAGTCAGAGCCAGATTTCACTTTAGGCAAACTAGTTCTTTAAGAAATTTGAATTCAAGGCGAAAAGGAGAGAGAGTCCTAGGTTTTTTGGA
>NW_021024936.1:393571-426897 GCF_004153795.1 Camellia sinensis | reverse complement strand
GGGAGTTAGAGCCGGATTCTCGTCTAGGCAAACTAGTTCCTTAAGAAATTTGAATTCGAGGTGTTGACGCCCCAAAATCACCAAACGGCGTCGGTTTGGCACGAAACATGGCACGCACGACTGCCTAGGCACGAGAGACTTGTGTGAGAAACAATCAGCTTCCCGGTCGGTATGGGAGTTGAGTCAGATTTCATTCTAGGCAAACTAGTTCATTAAAAAATTTGAATTCGAGGTGTTGACGCCCCAAAATCAGCAAACGGCGTCGGTTTCGCACGAAACATAGCACGCACGACCGCCTAGGCACGAGAAACTTGTGGCAGAAGACGGGACTCCAACCAGCTTTCTGGTTTGGAAGTTAGAGTCAGATTTCACTCTAGGCAAACTAGTTCCTTAAGAAATTTGAATTCGAGGTGTTGACGCCCCAAAATCACCAAACAGCGTCAGTGTCGCACGAAACTTGGCACACACGACCGCCAAGGCACGAGAGACTTGTGGGAGAAGACAGGACTCCAACCAGGTTCCCGGTTTGGGAGTTAGAGCTGGATTTCACTCTAAGCAAACTAGTTTCTTAAGAAACTTAAATTCGAGGTGTCAAGGCCCCAAAATCACATAACGGGGTCGGATTGACATGAAACTTGGCACAGACGACCACCTAGGCAGGAGAGACTTGTGGGAGAAGATGGGGCTCGAATTTGGTTCCCGGTTTGGGAGTTAGAATCGGATTCTCGTCTAGGCAAACTAGTTCCTTAAGAAATTTGAATTCGAGGTGTTGATGACACAAAATCACCAAACAACGTCGGTTTGGGACGAAACTTGGCACACACGACTGCCTAGGCACGAGGGACTTGTGGGAGAAGACGGGACTCCACTCGGGTTCTCAGTTTGGGAGTTAGAGCAGGATTTCAATCTAGGCAAACTAGTTCCTTAAGAAATTTGAATTCGAGGTATTGACGCCCCAAAATCATCAAACGGCGTCGGTTTGGCACGAAACTTGGCACACACGACCGCCTAGGCACGAGAAACTTGTGGGAGGTGACGGGACTCCAATGGGGTTCCCGATTTGGGAGTTAGAGCAGGATTTTGCTCTAGGCAAACTAGTTCCTTAAGAAATTTCAATTCGAGGTGTTGACGCCCCAAAATCACCAAATTGGGTTGGATTTGCACGAAATTTGGCACGCACGAGGCACAAGGGAGTTGTGAGAGAAGACGGGGCTCGAATCGGGTTCCTGGTTTGAGAGTTAGAGCCGGATGCCGGTCTTGGCAAACTAGTTTCTCAAGAAATTTGAATTCGATGTGTTGATGCCCCGAAATCATCAAACGGCGTCAGTTTGGCCCGAAACTTGGCACACACGACTGCCTAGGCACTATAGACTTGTGGGAGAAGACGGGGCTTGAATCGGGTTCCCGGTTTGGGAGTTAGAGCCGGATGCCGGTCTAGGCAAACTAGTTCTTTAAGAAATTTGAATTCGATGTGTTGATTCCCCAAAATCACAAAACGGCGTTGGTTTGGCACAAAACATGGCACACACGACCGCCTGGGCATGAGAGACTTGTGGGAGAAGACGGGACTCCAATCGGGTTCTTGGTTTGGGAGTTCTAGCCGGATTTCTCTCTAGGCAAACGAGTTCCTTAAGAAATTTAAATTCGAGGTGTTGACGCCCCAAAATCACCAAACGGTGTCGGTTTGGAACGAAACTTGGCACACACGACCGCCTAGGCACGAGAGACTTGTGGCAGAAGAATGGACTCCAACCAGGTTCCCGGTTTGGGAGTTAGAGTCGGATTTCACTCTAGGCAAACTAGTTCCTTAAGAAACTTGAATTCAAGGTGTTGGCGCCCCAAAATCAGCAAACGGCTTCTGTTTTGCACGAAACATGGCACATACGACCGCTTAGGAACGAGAGACTTGTGGGAGAAAACGGGACTCCAATCGGGTTTCCGGTTTGGGAGTTAGACCCGGATTTCATTATAGGAAAATTAGTTCCTTAAGGAACTTCAATTCGAGATGTTAATGCCTGCCCCAAACACCTTGGGAGGGTCCAAGGTAAGTTGCGGAGACTTACGAAACTAGCACGGGACTCTCGGTTTGAGAAATAAATCAAAAAATACACTTTTTTCACACTTAATCTCGAAAATAAGTCGTCGAGATCCGAAATCGTATAACAGTCACGAAAGGCCCGGGGAACAAGTCAAACAGCCCGGGAGGGACCAATATAAGTTGTGAAAACTTACGGAACTAGCACTGAACTCCCGGTTTGAAACTAAGTCCAAAACGACACTTTTCTTGCACCTAAGCTTGAAAATAGTCCATCGGGGGGCCTAAATCGCATGACAATCAAGAGAAGGTCCGGGGAACACGTCAAACACCTAGGGAGGGACCAACGTGAGTTGTGGAAGCTTATGGAACTCGCATGGGACTCCTGGTTTGAAAAGCAAGTCAAAAAATGCACTTCCGAAACACTTAAGTTTGAAAAATAGGCCATCGGGGGGCCAAAAAATCCTGTAACCGTCCTGAGAAGGCCTGTGGAACACCTTCAACACCTTGGGAGACACCAATGTAAGTTGTGAAAACTTACGGAACTAGCGCGGGACTTCCGGTTTGAAAACTAGGTCAGAAAATGTACTTTTTTCACACTTAAACTTGAAACAGGACTCGGCAGGCCGAAATCGTATAACAATCACGAGAAGGCCTGGGGAACACCTTGAACATCTCAGGAGGGACCAATTTAATTTGTGAAAACTTAACGAACAGGCACGGGACTCCCGATTTGAAAACTAGGTCGAAAAACACACTTTTCTAACACTTAAGCTTGGAAATAGGCCATTGGGGGGCCAAAATCATGTAACAGTTGCAAGAAGGGCCGGGAACACCTCAAACACCTCGGGAGTGACCAACGCGAATTTTGAAAACTTACGAAACTAGCACGGGACTTTTGAAAACTAAGTTGGAAAGAGCACTCTTTCCACACTTAAGCCTGGAAATAGGACACCAGGAGGCCAAAACCGTGTAACAGTCACGAGAAGGACCGGGAAATGCCCCAAACACTTCGGGAGGGTCCATGGTAAGTTGCGGAGACTTACGGAACTAGCACAGGACTCTCTGTTTGAGAACTAAATCAAAAAATGCACTTTTTTCACACTTAAGCTCGAAAATAAGCCGTCTGGGGCCAAAATCGTGTAACAGTCACGAGAAGGCCCGGGGAACACGTCAAACACACCGTGAGGGACCAATGTAAGTTGTGAAAACTTACGGAACTAGGACGGGACTCCCGATTTTAAAACTAAATCTGAAACGGTACTTTTCTCGCACCTAAGCTTGAAAATAGTCCATCAGGGGGCCAAAATCGTGTGACAGTCAAGAGAAGGTCCGGGGAACACCTCAAACAACTAGGGAGGGACCAACGTGAGTTATGGAAACATACAGAACTCGCATAGGACTCCTGGTTTGAAAACTAAGTCAAAAAAATGCACTTCCTAAACACTTAAGTTTGAAGGAAACTTGGCACTTACGACCGCCTAGGCATGAGAGACCTGTGGGAGAAGACAGGACGCCAATCGGGTTCCTAGTTTGGGAGTTAAGAGCCTAATTGCGGTCTAGGCAAACTAGTTCCGTAAGAAATTTGAATTCGAGGTGTTGACACCCCAAAATCGCCAAACGGCGTTGGTTTCGCACGAAACTTAGCACACACGATCGCCTAGGCATAAGAGATTTGTGGGAGAAGATGGGGCTCGAATTGGGTTCCCGGTTTGGGAGTTAGAGCCGTTATCGGTTTGGCACGAAACTTGGCACACACGACCTCCTAGGCACGAAAGATTTGTGGGAGAAGACGAGGCTCCAATCGGGTTCCCGGTTTGGGAGTCAGAGCCAGATTTCACTTTAGCCAAACTAGTTCCATAAGAAATTTGAATTCGAGGTGTTGATGACACAAAATCACCAAACGGCGTCAATTTGGGATGAAACTTGGCACACATGACCGCCTAGGCATGAGAGAGTTGTGGGAGAAGACGGGGCTCAAATCGGATTCCGGTTTCAGAGTTAAAGCCAGATGTCACTCTAGGCAAACCAGTTCCTTTAGAAATTTAAATTCGATGTGTTGATGCCCCAAAATCACCAAACGGCATCGGTTTGGGACGAAACTTGGCACACACGACCGCCTAGGCACGAGAGACTTGTGGGAGAAGACGAGACTCCAATCGGGTTCCCGGTTTGGGACTTAGGACCGGATTTCACTCTTGGGAAACTAGTTCCTTAAGAAACTTGATTCGAGGTATTGACGCCCCAAAATCATCAAACGGCATTGGCTTGGCATGAAACCAGGCACACACGACCGTCTGGGAACATTGAAACATGTGCGAGAAGACGGGACTCAATCGGGTTCCCGGTTTGGGAGTTAGAGCCGGATTTCGCTCTTGGCAAACTAGTTCCTTCAGAAATTTGAATTCGACGTGTTGACGCCCCAAAATCACCAAATGTCGTCGGTTTGGAACGAAACTTGGCACACAAGACTACCTAGGCACGAGAAACTTGTGGGAGAAGACGGGACTCCAATCGGGTTCCCAGTTTGGGAGTTAGAGCCGAATTTCACTCTAGGCAAACTAGTTCCTTAAGAAATTTGAATTCGACGTGTTGACGCCCCAAAATCACTTAACGGGGTTGGATTAGCACGAAACTTGGCACACAAGGCCGCCTAGGCACTAGAGACTTGTGGGAGAAGACGGGGCTTGAATCTGGTTCCCGATTTGGGAGTTAGAGTCAGATTTCGGTCTAGGCAAACTAGTTCCTTAAGAAATTTGAATCCGAGGTGTTGACGTCCCAAAATCACCAAACAGCGTCGATTTGGCACGAAATTTGGCACACACGACCGCTTACGCACGAGAGACTTGTGGGAGAAGACGGGACTCCAACCAGGTTCCCGGTTTGTGAGTTAGAGCCGCATTTCACTCTAGGCAAACTAGTTCCTTATGAAATTTGAATTCGAGGCGTTGATGCCCTAAAATCACCAAACGGCGTCGGCTTGGCACGAAACCTGGCACACACGACTGCCTAGGCAAGAGAGACTTGTGGGAAAAGACAGGACTCCAACCAGGTTCCCGGTTTGGGAGTTAGAGCCGAATTTCACTCTAGGTAAACTAGTTCCTTAAGAAACTTGAATTTGAGCCCCAAAATTAGCAAACAGGGTCGAATTGGCACGAAACTTGGCACAGACGACCACCTAGGCAGGAGAGACTTGTGGGAGAAGACGGGGCTCGAATCTGGTCCCCAGTTTGGGAGTTAGAGCCGGATTCTCGTCTAGGCAAACTAGTTCCATAAGAAATTTAAATTCGAGGTGGTGATGACACAAAATCATCAAACGGTGTCGGTTTTGGACGAAACTTGGCACACACGACGCCTAGGCATGAGAGACTTGTGGGAGAAGATGAGACTCCAATCGGGTTCCCGGTTTGGGAATTAGAGCCAGATTTCAATCTAAGCAAACTAGTTCCTTAAGAAACTTAAATTCGAGATGTTGACTCCCCAAAATTCACCAAACGGCGTCGGTATGGCACGAAACTTGGCACACACGACCGCTTAGGCACGAGAAACTTGTGGGAGATGACGGGACTCCAATCGGGTTCCTGATTTGGGAGTTAGAGCCAGATTTTAATCTAGGCAAACTAGTTCCTTAAGAAACTTGAATTCGAGGTGTTGACACCCCAAAATCACCGAACGGGGTTGGATTAGCACGAAACTTGGCACACATGACCGCCTAGGCATGAGAGAGTTGTGGGAGAAGACAGGGCTCAAATCGGATTCCGGTTTCAAAGTGAAAGCCGGATGTCACTCTAGGCAAACCAGTTCCTTAAGAAATTTGAATTCGATGTGTTGATGCCCCAAAATCACCAAACGGCATCGGTTTGGGACGAAACTTGGCACACACGACCGCCTAGGCACGAGAGACTTGTGGGAGAAGACGAGACTCCAATCGGGTTCCCGGTTTGGGACTTAGGACCGGATTTCACTCTCGGCAAACTAGTTCCTTAAGAAACTTGATTCGAGGTATTGACGCCCCAAAATCACCAAACGGCGTTGGCTTGGCATGAAACCAGGCACACACGACCGTCTGGGAACATTGAAACATGTGCAAGAAGACGGGACTCCAATCGGGTTCCCGGTTTGGGAGTTAGAGCCGGATGTCACTCTTGGCAAACTAGTTCCTTCAGAAATTTGAATTCGGCGTGTTGACGCCCCAAAATCACCAAATGCCGTCGGTTTGGAACGAAACTTGGCACACACAACTACCTAGGCACGAGAAACTTGTGGATAAGACGAGACTCCAATCGGGTTCCCAGTTTGGGAGTTAAAGCCGAATTTCACTCTAGGCAAACTAGTTCCTTAAGAAATTTGAATTCGAGGTGTTGACGCCCCAAAATCACCTAACGGGGTTGGATTAGCACGAAACTTGGCACACAAGGCCACCTAGGCACTAGAGACTTGTGGGAGAAGACGGGGCTTGAATCTGGTTCCCGGTTTGGGAGTCAGAGCCAGATTTCGGTCTAGGCAAACTAGTTCCTTAAGAAATTTGAATCCAAGGTGTTGACGTCCCAAAATCACCAAACGACGTCGATTTGGCACGAAATTTGGCACACACGACCGCTTACGCACGAGAGACTTGTGGGAGAAGACGGGACTCCAACCAAGTTCCCGGTTTGTGAGTTAGAGCCGCATTTCACTCTAGGCAAACTAGTTCCTTATGAAATTTGAATTCGAGGCGTTGACGCCCCAAAATCACCAAACGGCGTCGGCTTGGCACGAAACTTGGCACACACGACTGCCTAGGCAAGAGAGACTTATGGGAGAAGACAGGACTCCAACCAGGTTCCCGGTTTGGGAGTTAGAGCCGGATTTCACTCTAGGTAAACTAGTTCCTTAAAAAACTTGATTTCGAGGTGCTAACGCCCCAAAATTAGCAAACGGGGTCGAATTGGCATGAAACTTGGCACAGACGACCACCTAGGCAGGAGAGACTTGTGGGAGAAGACGGGGCTCGAATCTGGTTCCCAGTTTGGGAGTTAGAGCCGGATTCTCGTCTAGGCAAACTAGTTCCATAAGAAATTTGAATTCGAGGTGTTGCTGACACAAAATCACCAAGCGGCGTCAATTTGAGACGAAACTTGGCACACACGACCGCCTAGGCACGAGAGAATTGTGGGAGAAGACGAGACTCCAATCGGGTTCCCGGTTTGGGAGTTAGAGCCGATGCCGATCTAGGCAAACTAGTTCCTCAAGAAATTTGAATTCGATATGTTGAGGCCCCAAAATCACCAAACGGCGTCGATTTGGCATGGAACTTGCCTAGGCACGAGAGCCTTGTGGGAGAAGACGGGACTCCAATCGGGTTTCCCGTTTGGGAATTAGAGCCGGATTTCAGTCTAGGCAAACTAGTTCCTTAAGAAACTTGAATTCGATGTGTTTACGGCCCAAAATAACCAAACGGCGTCGATTTGGCACGAAACTTGGCACACACGACCGCCTAAGCATGAGAAACTTGTGGGAGAAGACGGGACTCTAATCAGATTCCCAGTTTGGCAGTTAGAGCCGGATTTTTCTCTAGGATAATCAGTTCATTTGAAAACTTGAATTCGAGGTGTTGATGCCCCAAAATCATCAAACGGGGTTCGATTAGCACGAAACTTGACACACACGACCGCCTAGGCACTAGAGACTTGTGGTAGACGACGAGACTCGAATCAGGTTCCCAGTTTGAGAGTTCGAGCCAGATTTCGGTCTGGGCAAACTAGTTCACTCAGAAATTTGAATTCGAGGTGTTGACACCCCAAAATCACCAAATGGCATTGGTATGGCTCAAAACTTTGCACACACGACCGCCTAGGCTAGAGACTTGTGGGAGAAGACGGGGCTCAAATCGGGTTCCTGGTTTGGGAGTTAGAGCCGAGTTTCGGACTAAACAAACTAGTTCCTTAAAAAATTTGAATTTGAGGTGTTGACGCCCCAAAATCACCAAACGGCGTCAGTTTGGCACGAAACATGGCACGCACGACCGCCTAGGCATGAGTGACTTGTGAGAGAAGACGGGACTACAATCAGCTTCCCGGTATGGGAGTTAGAGTCAGATTTCATTCTAGGCAAACTAGTTCATTAAAAAATTTGAATTCGAGGTGTTGACGCCCCAAAATCAGCAAACGGCGTCGGTTTCACACGAAACATGGCACACACGACCGCCTAGGCACGAGAGACTTGTGGCAGAAGACGGGACTCCAACCAGTTTCCCGGTTTGGAAGTTAGAGTCGGATTTCACTCTAGGCAAACTAGTTCCTTAAGAAATTTGAATTCGAGGTGTTGACGCCCCAAAATCACCAAACAGCGTCAGTTTCGCACGAAACTTGGCACACACGACCGCCAAGGCACGAGAGACTTGTGGGAGAAGACAGGACTCCGACCAGGTTCCCGGTTTGGGAGTTAGAGCTGGATTTCACTCTAGGCAAACTAGTTTCTTAAGAAACTTGAATTCGAAGTGTTAAGGCCCCAAAATCACATAATGGGGTCGGATTGGCACGAAACTTGGCACAGACGACCACCTAGGCAGGAGAGACTTGTGGGAGAAGATGGGGCTCGAATTTGGTTCCCGGTTTGGGAGTTAGAACCGGATTCTCGTCTAGGCAAACTAGTTCCTTAAGAAATTTGAATTCGAAGTGTTGATGACACAAAATCACCAAACAACGTCGGTTTGGGACGAAACTTGGCACACACGACTGCCTAGGCACGAGGGACTTGTGGGAGAAGACGGGACTCCACTCGGGTTCTCGGTTTGGGAGTTAGAGCAGGATTTCAATCTAGGCAAACTAGTTCCTTAAGAAATTTGAATTCGAGATATTGACGCCCCAAAATCATCGAACGGCGTCGGTTTGGCACAAAACTTGGCACACACGACCGCCTAGGCACGAGGCCTTTGGAGAGAAGACGGGACTCCAATCGGGTTTCCCGTTGGGAAGTTAGAGCCGGATTTCAGTCTAGGCAAACTAGTTCCTTAAGAAACTTGAATTCAATGTGTTTTACGGCCCAAAATAACCAAACGGCGTCGATTTGGCACGAAACTTGGCACACACGACCGCCTAAGCAGAGAAACTTGTGGAGAAGACGGGACTCTAATCAGATCCCAGTTTGGCATTTAGAGCCGGATTTTTCTCTAGGATAATCAGTTCATTTGAAAACTTGAATTCGAGGTGTTGATGCCCCAAAATCATCAAAAACTGGGTTCGATTAGCACGAAACTTGACACACACGACCGCCTAGGCACTAGAGACTTGTGGTAGACGACGAGACTCGAATCGGGTTCCCAGTTTGAGAGTTCGAGCCAGATCGGTCTGGGCAAACTAGTTCACTCAAGAATTTGAATTCGAGGTGTTGACACCCCAAAATCACCAAATGGCATTGGTATGGCTCAAAACTTTGCCACACACGACCGCCTAGGCTAGAGACTTGTGGGAGAAGACGGGGCTCAAATCGGGTTTCCTGGTTGGGAGTTAGAGCCGAGTTTCGGACTAAGCAAACTAGTTCCTTAAAAAATTTGAATTTGAGGTGTTGACGCCCCAAAATCACCAAACGGCGTCAGTTTGGCACGAAACATGGCACGCACACGACCCGCCTAGGCAGAGTGACTTGTGAGAGAAGACGGGACTACAATCAGCTTCCCGGTATGGAGTTAGAGTCAGATTTCATTCTAGGCAAACTAGTTCATTAAAAAATTTGAATTCGAGGTGTTGACGCCCCAAAATCAGCAAACGGCGTCGGTTTCGCACGAAACATGGCACACCGACCGCCTAGGCACGAGAGACTTGTGGCAGAAGACGGGACTCCAACCAGTTTCCCGGTTTGGAAGTTAGAGTCGGATTTCACTCTAGGCAAACTAGTTCCTTAAGAAATTTGAATTCGAGGTGTTGACGCCCCAAAATCACCAAACAGCGTCAGTTTCGCACGAAACTTGGCACACACGACGCCAAGGCACGAGAGACTTGTGGGAGAAGACAGGACTCCGACCAGGTTCCCGTTTGGGAGTTAGAGCTGGATTTCACTAGGCAAACTAGTTTCTTAAGAAACTTGAATTCGAAGTGTTAAGGCCCAAATCACATAATGGGGTCGGATTGGCTCGAAACTTGGCACAGACGACCACCTAGCAGGAGAGACTTGTGGGAGAAGTGGGGCCTCAATTTGGTTCCCGGTTTGGGAGTTAGAACCGGATTTCGTCTAGCGCAATACGTTCCTTAGAAATAATTCGAAGTGTATGACACAAAATCACCAAACAACGTCGGTTGGGACGAAACTTGCAACACGACTGCCTAGGCCGAGGGACTGTGGGAGAAGACGGGACTCCACTCGGGTTCTCGGTTTGGGAGTTAGAGCAGGATTTCACCTAGGCAAACTAGTCTCTTAAAGAAATTTGAATGAGTATTGACGCCCAATCATCAACGGCGTCGGTTGACAACTTGCGCACACAAACACACACAAAACGACCCAACACGACCGCTAGCACGAGAACTTGTGGGAGATGACGAGACTCCAATGGGGTTCCCGATTTGGAGTTAGAGCAGGATTTTGCTCTAGGCAAACTAGTTCCTTAAGAAATTTCAATTCGAGGTGTTGATGCCCCAAAATCACCAAATTGGGTTGGATTTGCACGAAACTTGGCACGCAACGACCGCCTAGGCACAAGGGAGTTGTGGGAGAAGACGGGGCTCGATCGGGTCTCTGGTTGGAGAGTTAGAGCCGGATGCCGGTCTTGGCAAACTAGTTCCTCAGAAATTGAATCGGTGTTGATGCCCCAAAATCATCAAACGGCGTCAGTTTGGCCGAAACTTGGCACACACGACGCCTAGGCACTAGAGACTTGTGGAGAAGACGGGGCTTCAATCGGGTTCCCGGTTTGGGAGTTAGAGCCGGATGCCGGTCTAGGCAAACTAGTTCTTTAAGAAATTTGAATTCGAGTGTTGATTCCCCAAAATCACAAAACGGCGATGGTTTGGCACAAAACATGGCACACACGACGCCCCTGGGCATGAGAGACTTGTGGGCGAAGACGGGACCCCAATCGAGTTCTCGGTTTGGGAGTTCTAGCCGGATTTCTCTCTAGGCAAACGAGTTCCTTAAGAAATTTAAATTCGAGGTGTTAACGCCTCAAAATCACCAAACGGTGTCGGTTTGGAACGAAACTTGGCACACACGACCGCCTAGGCACGAGAGACTTGTGCAGAGAAGGGACTCCTACCAGGTTCCGGTTTGGAAGCTAGAGTCGGATTTCACTCTAGGCAAACTAGTTCCTTAAGAAATTTGAATTTGAGGTGTTGACGCCCCATTTTTATAATTTCTATCCAATTTCGTTTGTCTTCGGTTTTGGTCTTACTGTTAAACTGTTTGCACATCTTTCTACCGCCTGGCACGAGAGGCTTGTGGGAGAAGACAAGACTCCACCAGGGTTCCCTGGTTTGTAGAGTTAGAGGCGGTCCGGATTTCACTCTAAGGCAAACCTAGTTTCTTAGAGAAAATTTGAAATTCGAGTATTGACACCCCAAAATTGCCGAAAAAGGCGTGGTTTGGTACAAACTTGGCAACCACACGACTGCCTTGGCACGAGAGACTGTGGGAGGCGACGGGGCTCGAATCGGGTTCCTGGTTGGGAGTTAGAGCCTATTTCGGTCTGAGGCAAAACTAGTTCTTAAAAATTTGAAATTCGAGGCCGTTGACGCCCCAAAATCACCAAAAGGCGTCAGTTTGGCATGAAACGTGGCACACACGACCGCCTAAGAACGACAGACTTGTGGAAGAAGATGGGACTCCAATCGGGTTCCCAGTTTGGGAGTTAGAGCCAGATTTCACTCTAGGCAAACTAGTTCCTTAAGAAACTTCAATTTGAGGTGTTGACGCCCAAAAATCAGTAAACGACGTCTGTTTGGCACGAAACTTAGTACACACGACCACCTAGGCACGAGAAACTTGTAGGAGAAGACGGGACTCCAATCGGGTTCTCTGTTGGGGAGTTAGAGCCGGATTTCACTTGAGACAAACTAATTCCTTAAGAAACATGAATTCGAGTTGTTGACGGCACAAAATAACCAAAGAGGGTCGGATTAGCACAAAATTTGGACACACGACCGCCTAGGCACGAGAGACTTGTGGAAGAAGACGGGACTCCAATCTAGTTCCCGATTTGAGAGTTAGAGAGAGTTCCCGATTTGAGAGTTAGAGCTGGATTTTACTCTAGGAAAACTAGTTTCTTAAGAAACTTAAATTCGAGGTGTTGACGCCTTAAAATCACCAAACGGCGTCGGTTTGGAACGAAACTTGGCACACACGGCCGCCTAGGCACGAGAAACTTGTGGGAGAAGACGGGACTCCAATCGGGTTCCCGTTTTGGAAGTTAGAGCCGAATTTTGCTCCAGGCAAACTAGTTCCTTCAGAAACTTAAATTCGAGATGTTGACGCCCCAAAATCACCAAATGGGGTCGAATTAGGACGAAACTTGGCACACACGACCGCCTAGGCACGAGAGACTTGTGGGAGAAGATAGGGCTCAAATCGGGTTCCCGATTTTGGGAGTTAGTGCCAGATTTCGGTCTAGGCAAACTAGTTTCCTTAAGGAATTTGAATTCGAGATATTGACGCCCAAAAATTGCCAAAAGCCTTCGGTTTCGCACGAAACTTGGCACACACGACCACCGAGGCACGAGAGACTTGTGCAAGATGACGGGCCTCGAATCGGGTTCCTGGTTTGGGAGTTAGAGCTGGATTTCGGTCTAAGACAAACTAGTTCATTAAGAAATTTGAATTCGAGGTGTTGCGCACCAAAATCACCAAACGGCGTCAGTTTGGCACGAAACTTGGCACACATGACTAGGCACGAGAGACTTGTGGGAGAATCCGGGACTCCAATCGGGTTCGTGGTTTGGGAGTTAGAGCCGGATTTCACTCTAGGCAAACTAGTTCCTTAAGAAACCTGAATTCGAGGTGTTGATGCCCCAAAATCTGCAAACGGCGTTTGTTTGGCACGAAAATTGGCACACACGACCGCCTAGGCACGAGAAACTTGTAGGAGAAGACGGGACTCCAATCGGTTTCCCGGTTTGGGAGTTAAAGCCAGATTTCACTCCAAGCAAACTAGTTCTTTAAGAAACTTGAATTCGAGTTGTTGACGCCACAAAATCACCAAACGGGGTTGAATTGGCACAAAACTTGGCACCCACGACCGCCTAGGCACGAGAGACTTCTAGGAGAAGACGTGGGTAAAATCGGTTTCTTGGTTTGGGACTTAGAGTCGGATTTCGGTCTAGGCAAACTAGTTCCTTAAGAAATTTGAATTCGAGGTGTTGATGCCCTAAAATCACCAAACGGCGTCGGTTTGGCACGAAACTTGGCACAGACGACCACCTAGGCATGAGAGACGTGTGGGAGAAGACGGGACTCCAATCGGGTTCCCGGTTTGGGAGTTAGAGTCGGATTTCACTCTAGGCAAACTAGTTCCTTAAGAAACTTGAATTCGAGGTGTTGACGCCCCAAAATCAGCAAACGGCTTCTGTTTTGCACGAAACTTGGCACACACAACCGCTTAGGCACGAGAGACTTGTGGGAGAAAACGGGACTCCAATCGGGTTTCCAGTTTGGGAGTTAGACCCGGATTTCATTATAGGAAAATTAGTTCCTAAAGGAACTTCACTTCAAGATGTTAACGCCTGCCCCAAACACCTTGGGAGGGTCCAAGGTAAGTTGCGGAGACTTACGAAACTAGCACGGGACTCTCGATTTGAGAACTAAATCAAAAAATGCACTTTTTTCACACTTAATCTCGAAAATAAGCCGTCAGGGGCCGAAATCGTGTAACAGTCACGAGAAGGCCCGGGAAACACGTCAAACAGCCCGGGAGGGACCAATGTAAGTTGTGAAAACTTACGGAACTAGCACGGGACTCCCGGTTTGAAAACTAAGTCCAAAACGACACTTTTCTCGCACCTAAGCTTGAAAATAGTCCATCGGGGGGCCTAAATCGTGTGACAGTCAAGAGAAGGTCTGGGGAACACGTCAAACACCTAGGAAGGGACCAACGTGAGTTGTGGAAGCTTACGAAACTCGCATGGGACTCCTGGTTTGAAAAGTAAGTCAAAAAATGCACCTCCTAAACACTTAAGTTTGAAAAATAGGCCATCGGGGGCCAAAAAATCCTGTAACCATCTTGAGAAGGCCTGTGGAACACCTTCAACACCTCGGGAGAAACCAATGTAAGTTGTGAAAACTTACGGAACTAGCGCGGGACTTCCGGTTTGAAAACTAGGTCGGAAAAAGCACTTTTCTAACACTTAAGCTTGGAAAGTAGGCCATCAGGGTGCCAAAATCATGTAGCAGTCGCAAGAAGGGCCGGGAACACCTTAAACACCTTGGGAGTGACCAACGCGAGTTGTGAAAACTTACGGAACTAGCACGGGACTCCCGGTTTGAAAACTAGGTCGGAAAACACACTTTTCTAACACTTAAGCTTGGAAAGTAGGCCATCAGGGTGCCAAAATCATGTAGCAGTCGCAAGAAGGGCCGGGAACACCTTAAACACCTTGGGAGTGACCAACGCGAGTTGTGAAAACTTACGGAACTAGCACGGGACTCCCGGTTTGAAATAGGACAACCGAGGCTGCCAAAACTGTGTAACAGTCACGAGAAGGGCTTAACCTATGATCCAAAAAAGACTCAAAGCGGTGTAACTGGAAAGGTGTGAAACAACGGATTATGATATATTACCCAGGACATTGGCTTCCGCCATCCTTTCGTTATTACTCCTCACGCGTGTAATATTACCTTACCTCTTGCTCGTCTTGCTCGTTGGTCTTGGAGAGTGAGACTACTGCTCACGTCCCGCTCAAGCTATTCCTTCTATGGGGCATTTCCTGATCAAGAGATCACCAGCAAGAATCTAAGGTTGTGACCCAAAAATACGGGGCTGACACATTTCGTTCGCCTTCCGGTCCGGTGTGGTCGTATGAAGGGAAAGAACTTTATTACTATACGATGCACCTAGTCTTGAAATTTATATCTTGACGACTTTAAGGAGTAGCCCAGCCTATTTGGGGTACGAGTGGCGCTGTAGCTAGGCTAGCATGTTCTGTGGGAAAGCCTTCTTCGGAGCTGTTCCTATCTCTACTGCCTATCCAATCCAACATTTGCTCCGAAAGAGGAGTTTCGGGGTGACTTGTCGGAGTTGTCGGAGTAGCAATAGCAAGCGGTAGCCGTATCAGCTCAGCCCAGTAAAGCAGCTGTTAAAGACGAGTTGATCTTCCCCGCCGCGTAAGTCGCAAGTCTTAGTGGATCTACATGTCAGTTGGGAAAAGGTGTCCCTTCTCCGTCTCCGTGTGCTCCTAGCTCGACCTCGTCTCCATCGCGTTGAGAGAGACTGCCTTCTCCGCTTCCTCGAAGAGGGGTATTCTGAGCGCAGAAAACCTTACCAGCCCTTTTCATATGTCAAGGGTATGGAAGAGGGAGGTTTGTTCTGCTAATTCAGTCTGAGGGTCCGTGGTAAGCAGAATGGGGAATGGAAAAAGTATAAAGAAGAGGCTTTTTTCGAAAAGTGGGGATGACAGCGTGTGAGAGAAAGAACTACGTTCGAGACCCCAAGTGAAGCGGGGCTGTTCTTATTGTTTTTTATTTCTATAGGTGAGGCTTTTTTGGAACTCATTCATAGGAGTTTTTTTTTCCAAGTGGATTTTGGGATATTTTGGCCCTCTGTTCTAAGCTAAAGTGAAAGAGGAAGAAATGGGGCACATAATAGGAATAGGTTCTTATTTTATATGTTTCATAATGACTTCCCAGCACCGGAGGAATGATGCTTAACCAGCCCTACAGACAGGAATGGGGTTCCAGTTCCGCCCTTGTCCTGTATCGAAGGAAATCCTTATAATTGCTCTAAAAAGAAGGCTCGAGCTCAGACCTGAAAACGAGAGTGAGAAGGTAGCACATCTGGTATCAAAAGGCTTTTAAGACGCGCTCATCAAGAAAAAGGGAAATGGTCATATAAAGAAAGAGATTGAATGAAGCGTGAGACACGAATCAGTCTTTCGAAAGAAGGGGCGCCTCATTCAATTTCCATTAAGAAAGGAACCCCGGTAAGAAAGGAAGCCTAGCAGGGCATTTGAATCTACAAAGAAGTCCCAGCATGAATGAAATTCATTAAAAGCGAGGAACTCTTTAGCCCTCATCGACAAGACGAGAAGATTGACTTAAGATTCCGTTTGGTCGCTCAGCTATCTCACCTAGGCAGTGAAGGAAGGGCGGTATGGGGACGGTTTCGCCTTTGCAACGCTCGAGTGCTTTAGCCAGGCATCACTCGCGGAAGCGAAATCATCAACTTCGGAATAGTTTCGAGAGCTTATACTTAGAATCTAGCTTTCGGAGTAGTGGAAAATAGCATAAATAGGGGGTTCGGGCTATCAGGCATGAGAAAGGTAATGTACTTCACTTGGCTGACCTGAGTAACCAAATGTTGAACTTCGACCAGGGTTGAGTTTGTCGAATCGATCGGCTAAGGAGGATGACAATGAATTCTCGTTCCAGACAGCGGCGGGGGATGGTGTAGAATTCGAACAACACCCGTTTACGTCTTTGTCTTTCTCTAATTTTCAAGACAGTGCAGCCGTTGCTCATCATCCGCGCGCCCCTACTATTGGTCGTGCTTGGTACTACTAAATGGGCGTTCTCCATTAGGTAAAATCGACTCCCTTTAAAAGATCTACTAATAAACGTAAAGTTAGAGAGAAGGTGATATGATTTTTGAAGAAAACAAAAAGTGGTATAAAAAAAGTTATGATACTCATTATGATATTTCTCCAAATGAGGATCATCATATGGAACGCGAGGTTCTATTTCATCCCCTCTTTCATCCAGCAGTTTTATCCAATCAAATCTTATCATATGCCAGATGTTATGGCATCTAATATTATAAAGCAGACTCTCTGTGGATAGTGGTTCAGATATTATCAATAAATTTTGTTTTTATCATTCTTGTGTATCTTCTGCTCTTCTTTCTGTTGTTTTAGAGCTGTCTGGGGCTTTATCTGGAAGGAGAAAGCCTGTGTTATAGAGGAAGTCCAGTCCTCTTCAAGAACAATACATGTTCTAGTTTCGGACAAAAAACAAGGACACTCTTGGATGTTTTCCGTGGTCTATGCATGGGCTCAAGCTTGCCATCGGCATGAGACGTGGCAGGAATTCACTGAGATAGCGAATTCTATCTCTCTCCCATGGTTGGTCATTGGGGACTTTAACACTCTTCTCGATCTAGCTGAGAAAAGAGTACCCCTATCTCAAACTGAAGCCTTCCGGACCAGCACGGATTAATGTGGACTTCATGATCTTGGCTCCTCGGGCAATCCTGAAACAGGAAGGGAAAAGTCCTCCACCGGAGCAGGGCTGGATACCGAAACAGAAGAACCGGCTATAGGCAGAATCATGCTCATAGGAGCAATGCTTAAAGGACTTAAGGGTTCAGAAGACCCTGGGCTCTAGCCGGAGCCTCGTCTGCAGTACCACTTGTATCGGGTTCCGACACAAGGGTTGACATTTCTGTCGAAACAAAGAGACAAGTGTGAATCCTAAATCACGAAATACCAGCAAAGACGTGATTCTATATTCACCTTCCGAAAAGGATGGGAAGAGGTTTGGTGCTACTTTGATTGCTGCTTCTACCAGAGCCGGGACTAAAGCCTCTGTTACAGCAACTTCAGTCTCCAAAGCCCCGGATAGGGAGAGCGAAGCCTCCCCAGAGCCCGGCAAATCTCCTACAAAATTAACAGGAGTCAGCAAAATATAAGTATATGCTACGAGAAAACCTAATATGTAAACTGTTAAGAAGGCAGTTACCAGATGGCGAGGGTTCGAAGTAAGAATCTGACGAAGAAGAGGCAGGAAAACCCGGGGGTGCATTCTCTCCCAGAAAGATGGGAGATTCTTGCTCCTCAAGGAATAGAACCCTCATCACTTCCCAATCTTCTATGAAATGGTCGCCTAATGAACAGTACCAATCAAAGGCGATCCCTTCGAGGGAGAGTGGAAATTGCCTAAGGCATAATGAAGAATTGCCTGCTGTAGGTCCACATTGTCGGAGGAACCTTCTTATGTGTTCCCGCGGATCACCAAAGCCTCTGTATTGGACGAACCTTGGTAGTTCCCTCAGGGAACGGACTGTCGTATACCTCTGGAGGGTGTATGTGCACCGGTCTGAAACCGCCCATTTATCTTTGGTCAAGGGCCAATTCCAATATCTGATCGGACTCCCCTTCGAAAAGGTCATAGTCTTCGACAGTTTCATTTTCGTATTCCTCCCACTCTCGCATGTCAATATGTATTGCCCCGGATGCGTAGAAGGCTCGATAAAACGCGAGCACGTCCCAGCTTGATATGGATCGGGAAGGGAGATTGAAATACCAATCCAATGCATCTTCCCTGAGGGATAATGGGAACTGCCTCAACAACAAGGATTGGCTTCGGATGGCGGTGCCGCATCGGGCCAGGAAGAGTACCTGATGTCTTCTTGGACATCCCACCACGCCTGGGTATCTATCAAAGTGCGGAATTTCATATCCCTGGGGAACTCTGTCGACCCAAGCCGGATACGGGTGTCTCAGCAGATTCTTTTCCGGGACAAAAAGATCTGCTGGCACATTTATTCCTCTTAGTGCGATGGTGACCTGGGCATGCTGGTTATCGATTCTGGCCGCCTGAATCATGGCCTTTTCGCTGTCTAGGGGGCTTTGCGTCACATTCGCCCGAGCTGACTCGAAGTCGATATTTACTGTGATGGTATTGCATGACAGTATTTCAGGCTCTTCCTCGGAGTCAGCCTGCTTGAACCACTCCTTCGGGAGATACTCAGAAAACGTGATGGGTTGAGGAATTTGTTGTTCCCTCAAGGCTGGCTTTCTTTTCTTCTTGTTCTTCTTCTTTTTATAGGCCCGCCTTAAAGAAGAGATTCGAGGAGAGGTTGAGTATAACATGACTCTAAAGCCTCCCCCCTCCCGAGGTCAGAGCTTGCTATAAACCTAGAGAGAAGACGAGACCAAAGAAGCAGCTGCACCTAGAGTCTGCATCTTAGCGTCTGCGTCTTGTGCCTAGCTTCCTACTAGCTACAGGCAAAGAGCGGATAAAACAAGAGCTCCTGCGGATATATCGGTTGCAGCTGCCGCTGTTAGTTCCATAGCCTAGCTACCATCCAATCTATTTTGTTTTGTCTTGATTTACGACCACCCTCAACGCGTTAGGGAGTAACGTCTAATAGTTTCCTTTGCTTTCTCTTTTGAGGGTTATATCAAGCAAAGACAGAAGGGAATGTATGATTTGCAGTAAGCTAGCGATGATGGATTGCTTTGAATCAACATCACTATTACTTTACGACTTTCTCCTTGCTATAGGTACGAGCGTACCTTCTTCCTTTATCGGAATATAGGACTATATTGCTGTTCATATATATCCCTTCCCAAACCGCAGCACAGGCACGTGAGCGAGGGCTCGTTACCAGCTCTGATTCTCCTCCGGGGGGTTCTTAGGGGGGGCTAAACACAGCTTAAACTCCCATTACGTGACGGGGCGCTTCAACCTTCAAAGCCACAATTGAGCTAGCGGCAGTGAAAAGTCCTTAAGGCCGGCAAGCAATAGTAGCGGCAGTTCTTTGTTTGCCCTATGACCTTCTTTGCCGTAGTGCGTTAGCACACTCGTTTTGAAGACTCCCCATCCATTCGATCGTCTTTCTATTCGCAACGAGAAGTGGGCTAGCAGGTGCATCCGCCTACCCCACCTCTGAGCACCCTTATGGTATAGCCATTCCCCTATAAAACTCCAGCGAAGAGTTCTTTTTTAGTTTCGATCTTAGTTGTTTAGTGGTATAGTAATAGGAATGGAAATAGCATCCCTGAATGCGTGAATGAAGATCTCTCTCCGTATGATCCGTATTCAGAGCGGGAGCTATCTATCTCCGAAAGTTCTGTCTGTGACACCAATTAGTATTCCTTGCCGAATGGGACGCGCGCTTGGAATTCCACCGTGTGACGACTCGCCTCAAGCGAGACATGTATTGCAAAACTGAACTATCGTTGAGCTTCGAACAAAGAGCAGGCATACTTCTCTCTCTGTGGAGCAGCTCATGGATTAGAGGGCGCCCCTAAGGAGGAGACCGGTAAAAAGGATTTTGTTTCCATGGCTTGGTATACCATATTCCTGGCTTTATCCGAACGGGTAATCCCTATACAGGCCTGGAGCCTTCAAAAGGAGTTGAGTGTGTAGATTGACTTTGATCAGTTCGCCAGTGATGCAAGTAAATATAGGAATGCTCAAAGATATGGGTGCAGGCTCGGGCGGGAATATCGAGTGGAGTTTCGTCGATTTGCAACTTCAAACAGTAGTTTGCGTGGGCCCGAGCAACTTAGTGAAAGGCCTCCCCTACCTACAACTATTCTCAGCCACTGCCCACACCGATGGTTGCTCTTGAAGACATCGACGACTCGAGGGAGAAGGCCACGTTCACTAAAGGGGCGGGCATGAGCTACTCATTTCATTTTGGACTGGAGAGCCCCGTCTATATGCCATATAGCTCGGCCCTTCCTAATCGTATAGGTATCCCGGGCCTTAGCACGGAGAGAATGAGGCATGCCTAACCACTGCTCTTACCTCAACTCCATTCCCTCTCCGGATCAAGGCAATAACTAATTTTTTTCTGACCCCATTCGTGGTGCACATCGGACGGCAGCCCTGGTTGTAGACCAAAGAAGTCTTTCTGGAGCATCAGATATCTCTCTTACCAATGACTCTCCTTTGAAGTCGATCATTGGCCCCCGGCTATCCCGTCAATAGCCCCATCCTCCTCATCTGGTCGGAGACAGGTGTCCCTTCACGTTCCTTCCAATCGATCCCAAAATAATGGCGAAATCCATTCCCAAAAATTCGACTGATCCATGCTATTCAACAACTTCTGGCCCGGCAGGTCATCCATCCCCCTGACTTGCCTATAATCCTCCTTCCTTTCGGGAGCCGGCCTGGCTCTTTAATCGGCGCCGGGAGTAAAGCATTATCCCTCCCATGCTCATCTGGTGGCCTCTTTATGGAAGATGAAGCTCTTGAACCCAATCCCCTACTTATTATCAATCTCTCCTCGGGAATATGATTCCTGCTATCATCCTCTTCGCCTGTCCTTCTACTCCCCGATATCCCCAAGCGGCTAATGAAATGAGACTTTACTATTATGGATACAAGATGAAACTAGAAATTGAATCATTTGGGCACACAGGGTCAGCCACCTTGCCTGGACTGGAGGTGTACGATCTAGACTTGAATTCTTTAATTACTTCAATTGAGTCGGGCAAAGAGTAAGGAATCGCCCCATCTTTATAAAAAGGGGGCAAGTGGAACTCAAATGGCCCGATCCGACTACAATGGGAGAGGGAGTGAAACAACCGTAACTACCTTTTTGCCATACCGTTAATAACATCTTTTATACGATTGGAGGTGGGGACATAGTAGCCCAATAGGCCAAGGAGCTATACTTTTTATTTTTTTAGTGCATTTCCGTCCCCCGAAGAGGGACGTCCACTTATTCTATGCATAGACGACATTTTCCTCCCGCATTGGGTGATCTCAAGCTCTCCACTTTGTTATATACTTAACATTCTATGTTCAAATATCTCACTCAACTTGAAAAGCAAACATTTCATTGATTACGGCTGCTCCAGTTTGCTTAAGCGGTGTGATCTCTCTATCTCCTTCCGCGCCAATGGACACTACTAAGGGTGATCCAGGTCCCCCTTCCCTACGTTCAACCAGGTGCCAAGGTTGAAGCTGAAGCCAAAATTGAGTTTAAGGCTAAAGTGGGTGGGCGAGCAGATGGACTAACACGTGGATAGGGAAGGTTGTGTCGCGCACTCGGCTTTGACTCCGAAGGAGAAAGCCGACCATAAGTGATTGGAAGTAGCTTAGGCTGACGAGACCATTCGACCGATAGGGAGATGTAGCTGGGGAGAGGAAGCGGGTCCACCTGTTGATTCGAAGAACCCCAAGTTTGGAAGGATGGGCAACTCCTTCCGAATACATATTTACAAAAAATAGGTATAGAAGAAATAGTTATAAAAGAGCGTAGCTCCGATCCTGATTCTTTAATAAAATTTAATCACCCGGTTATCTTGGTCTGTATCCTAGATCTTACAAGGTGTAAGATCCATATCCACAACCATCTGATCTGGGATCTTCCATCGGCACCCTCGAATGGTATCTTCAATAACTAGTAGGTTCATAACTTGATATCCTGGAGTTGGGATTCAGTCTAGACCCCTTACCTTCTTTGGTAGGATTGAAAGAGGTTGTTTTCCTCTCTGCATAGAGCTTGCCCACCTGTCTGTTAGTTATGGCTCACTGGGTGGTTTACCACCCCTATTCCAGTAGTTCCAGATGAAGGCACATCACATTCTTCCTATCCTTCTCGGCTGTTGGCCTGTTCTTTTGAATCATCAGAATAGTATTCATCCGTAGTCGTGGAAATCTGACACTGTGTCGAATCGGAATGAAGATCAGAGGCTAGGGCAGGGCCAAGAGCCTGATTGAAAGCAATAGATTTCTCTTCAATGCGAATCTTACCTTTCGCCCCCGCAGGACAACTTCTTGAACCCGTAGTTCTTCTTACCTTTTAGCTCAAGCCACCTGCCGGACAGAGACTAGAACGACTCGCTTCGCTTCCCTCTGCATGAAGGGCGGCTACCAATTAAGCTTATTACTAATTCCCTCCGTTCGCTTCGGTTCACTCGTCCATTTGTCCTTTCGCTTATGGACCTATGACTGCTCAGAAGAAAAAGCAAACTCAGAAGACGAGGAGGAAAAAAAACGGGAACTTGCTTTGCAAGGGCGATGATCGTGCACTGTACTCAATGCCCCGTTGGTCTAGTACTAGTCATCGACTTCCGGGAAAGGGTAGACGAATGGGACCTATTATGGGGCATACAATGCATTACAGACGTATGATCATTACGCTTCAACCGGGTTATTCTATTCCACCTCTTAGAAAGAAAAGAACTTAAATCAAAATACTTAATAGCATGGCGATCCATTTATACAAAACTTCTAACCCGAGCACACGCAATGGAACCGTAATCCGCGGTATCGTTGTACGTTTCATCGGGAGCGAGGCCACTGGACTGAGGATTGTTTGCCTTTAAGGCAACACTTAGAAGAGCTGGTCGCGGCCGGGCACCTAGACCTTTACATTGATGGCGGTGTGAAGCCGAATCAGGCTCCGGTCAATCAGAGGGGACAGGATGACCGAGATGCACCACCACAGGGAGTTATTAATGTCATCCACGGCATCGTGGAACCGGAGCGTGTTTGTGAACTCCGGGGCATGATAAAAAAGACAGAACATATGAGGAAGTTTTGTCGGTACAGCCTGCCATCAAAAGGGGGAAGACTGAAGAAAAAATCGTGATTAGTTTCACCTCAAAGGATCTAGAGCGTATCCAGACGCCGCACAACGATGCCCTAGTAGTAACACTACGCGTCAAGGAATTTGATGTTAAACGGATCTTGATCGATCAGGGAAGCTCGGTCGAGATCATGTACTATGATGTGTTCAAGCAGCTCAAACTCCGGGAGACAGACTTGGCTCTGGCAACTTCGCCACTGGTTGGATTCAATTCATAACCGGAGTGGCCCTTGGGAAAGATTATCCTGCCGGTCAAAGCGGGATCCGTGGTCAAGCAAGTGGAGTTTTGGGTATTACAGGTGCCATCTACTTACAATTTCATCCTTGGAAGGGGGTGGCTTCACGCTATGCAAGCTGTGGCATCGACTTTCCACCAAGTAATGAGATTCCCCTCGGCTATGGGGGCAATCGAGGAGATTTGGGGCGATCAGGTCATGTCCAAACAGTGCTTCGTGGCGGTCAACGGGAGCCGGGCTGCCAAAGGATTCGTTCAAATGGTTGAGGGACTGGAGGACCAGGGTGTCTTGGATGATGTGGGCACCAAGGCCGAAGATAAAGCTGTCGAAGAATTTGTGGAAGTGCGAATAGATACAGAGCAGCCGGACAAGTTCTTCTTGCTCGACTCAAGCCTTACAACCACAGAACGCACCGAGATGGTTGAGTTTTTGATGGCCAACATCGAAGTTTTTGCATGGTCGCCTTACGACATGCCCGGCCTTGATCCTAGTTTTATTTGCCATCAACTCAATGTCTTCCCCGGTGCCAAGCCAGTCATTCAGCGAACAAGGAGATCGGCGCTGCATCACGCCGAGGTAGTTGCGGAAGAAGTCAAGAATTTGCTAGAGGCACGAGCGATTCAAGAGGTGCACTACCCTCGGTGGATTTCCAACACAGTAGTGGTGCCCAAGAAGAATGGAAAGTGGCGAGTTTGTGTCGACTATAAGACAGTCAACCGAGCTTGTCCCAAAGATAGCTTCCCTTTGCCGCGAATTGACCAGCTTGTGGACTTGACTGCTGGATATAATAGGCTCAGTTTCTTGGATGCCTACCGCGGCTACCATCAGATCGCCATGCATGGGCCTGACCGAGAGATCACCTCTTTCACGACTCCAAGGGGACTCTTCTACTACCGAGTCATGCCTTTTGGTTTGAAGAACGCTGGGACAACCTTTCAGAGGATGGTGACCAAAATGTTTGTTCCTTTGCTTGGCCGGACAATGGAGGCTTACATCGATGATATGGTGGTAAAGAGCCGACATGAGGCAAACCATTTGTCCGACTTAGCCGAGATGTTTGCCATTCTAAAGAAGCACAAGCTGCGCTTGAATGCATCAAAGTATGCCTTTAGCGTGGGATCCGGAAAATTTTTGGGTTCCTAGTCACAAACCGAGGCATCGAAGCAGACCCTACTCAGATCAGAGCCATGCAAGAATTGAAGCAGCCCAACTCGACTAAGGACGTGCGGCATCTGGCCGGGATGGCCGCCGCGCTTAATCGGTTTATAAGCCGGTCATCAGATCGCTGCCGCCCTTTCTTTCAAGCATTGAAGTCAAAGTTCTCGTGGGACGAACAGTGTGACCGAGCTTTGGCCGAGCTCAAGGAATATCTGTCTACTCCGCCACTGTTAGTTACACCAAAGCCGGGTGAGGAACTCTACCTTTACCTTGCCGTCTCCCAGCACGCAGTCAGTGCGGTGATAGTTCCCGCTGAAGGAATCAAGCACCTCCCAATTTTTTATGTCAGTAAGACCTTGCTGCCGGCTGAGACGAGATATTTGCCGCTGGAAAAGCTTGCATTGGCATTGATGATGGCTTCAAGGAAGTTGGCGCATTATTTTCACGCCCATACCATCGTCGTACTGACCGAGTTTCCCCTCAAGGCCTTGTTTGAACAGGCGGACTTTTCAGGCCGAATTCTTAAGTGGGCGGTCGAGTTGGGACAGTTCGATGTGAAGTTCCAGCCGCGCACTGCTATCAAAGCCCAGACTTTGGCATACTTCGTCGCCGAGTTCTCACCTAGCACTCATCTGGTATGCCCGGTCGATATTACCTTGGCAGATGATGAGATGCACGCTAGACCATCCGAAATACAACCAGTTGATGGAGGTAGCGACGCGGAGTTTGCACGAACTATTGTAGCGCCCTCAGTTTGCATGGTTCTACCACCCGGTGATGCGATTACGGAGTTGAGTATCACCAACCTCTCTGCTCTGTCCGGCCCCGCATCACCAAGGGGGGAAGAAATGGAACCACACAGCTCAGAACCTGCGGCCGGCATAGCACCGCAACCTGATGATTCGCCTACGGACTTGAGCATTACAGACCGACTTGCTGAGTCCGGTGCCGAATCACCAAGGGGAGTTGGAGTGGAACCAATCAACATGGAACTTGAACCCAGACAGCCAAGAAATCGTGATCCCATTGCCCTTCGCAACTCTCAAGACCCATCAGACTGCTGGAAGCTTTTTGTGGGGGAAATGTGGAAGTTTTTTGTTGATGGAGCGTCCAACCGTCATGGTGCCGGCCTAGGTATCGTTCTTATCGCCCCGGATAGCCTAACCATTGAACATTCTATCACGCTTGGCTTCCCAGCATCTAACAACGAGGCTGAGTACGAGGCCCTTCTTGCTGGGCTCAAGAGCGCTATTCAAATGAAGGCTGGCGAGTTAGTGGTGTACAGTGATTCCCAGCTTGTGGTTAACCAAGTCTCTGGGATTTACGAAGCAAAGGATGACAGAATGACGAAGTACCAAGCTCTGGTCAGGGAACACATCAAGCAGTTTCAGGCAATCAGGGTCCAACAGATAGGCCGTGAAGAAAACAGCCGAGCAGACGAGCTGGCTGGCCTCGCTTCTATGGTAGATAGTACGTCTCCAAACCCCCTGTTAATTGACTTTCTTCTACGGCCAAGCATTGAAGACGCCGGGCAGACGGATGTATTCTGCGCCGCGCTAGGTCCTTCTTGGATGGACCCCTTGATCTTATTCCTCAGAGACTGGACTCTACCAACTGACAAGAAAGAAGCACACAAAGTCCGGGTGAAGTCAGAGCGGTTTTGGCTTTCTCCATCTGGTGCGTTGTATAAAAAGTCCTTCACCGGTCCTTATCTAAAGTGCGTGCACTCGAGTAGTGTGGAGGCCTTCTTGTATGAAATTCACGAAGGCATTTGTGGCAGCCACATAGGGGGCAGGTCCTTGGCCTACCGAGCTATTTCACAGGGATACTGGTGGCCGTGCATGCAGGCCGACACACAAAAGTACGTCCGCAAGTGTGAAAAATGCCAGAAATTCGCCCATCAGATCCATCAACCTGCTAGGGAACTTCTTCCCCTCACCAGTCCTTGGCTCTTCACCATGTGGGGGCTAGATATAGTGGGGACACTGCCAACAGCACCGGGCAACCGGAAATTCTTCATTGTGGCCACAGATTACTTCACGAAATGGGTTGAGGCTGAGCCCTTGGCAACAATTAAAGAGAAAGACGTGAAGCGGTTTGTCTGGCAGAACGTAGTCACGCGGTTTGGCGTCCCCAAGATCTTGATCTCTAACAACAGCACCCAATTTGACGGTCGCCTATTCAGAGGATTTTGTGAAGATTTGAAGATTGAATTCTACAACTCCACTCCGGCTTACCCGCAATCCAATGGTCAAGCTTTGTGAAGATTTGAAGATTGAATTCTACAACTCCACTCCGGCTTACCCGCAGTCCAATGGTCAAGCCGAGGCATCGAACAAGACTATACTGGATGGACTGAAGAAACGGCTAGAGAAGGCAAAGGGAAAATGGGCTGAGGAATTACCCAGCGTCCTTTGGGCATACCGAACAACCCCGCGGCGATCTACTGGGGAAACTCCATTTGCTTTGGCTTATGGCATGGAGGCGGTCATACCTTTGGAAGTTGGAATGCCCACCCTTAGAAGCGAGAGTTTTGAGCCCGAACTAAATGCCGAGGTTATAGCCCTGGAACTAGACCTAGTGGAAAAGCGTCGAGAGAAAGCCCTCATCCATGTGGCCGCCTACCAACAAGAGCTCTCAAAGAAATACAACAAGACGGTGCACCCCAGACCGTTCAAAGTTGGTGATTGGCTTTTGAGGAAGGTTATGGGCAACACCCTGGTGCCAGGTGAAGGCAAACTAGGGGCAAATTGGGAAGGACCCTACAAGATCACCGGTCTGGCGGGTAAGGGGGCTTACCACTTGGAGGATCTAGAGAGAAGAGCAATACCCCGGCCATGGAATGCAGCCAACCTGAAACTGTATTATTTCTAAGATTTTGCTTTCTTTTCTTGTGCAAAAGAATTTTTTGGCTTGCACTGCAGAATGTAAATTCTTTTTGTCAATATATAGAAGTAATTTTGCTTTAGCACTTGGACTGTTGTTTTAATGTAAAAAATCGAGATGATTTACTCCGGTTGGAAGAGTTGGTGTTTTGTCCAACTTGGGACTCCCAACCGCGATGGCTTACTCCGGTTGGGGGAGTGGGCGTTTTGCCCAACTTAGTATTTCCAATTGAAATGGTTTATTCCGGTTGGAAGACTTGGTGATTACCAACCGAGATGATTATTTCGGTTTAGGAATTTGTAGTTTTGTTCTGCTTAAGTACTTCAATCGAGTTATGAATTCCGGTTGGCGAGGTGTTTTGCTGAAGATGGAATTGATGAAAAGTTATGACTTCATTGGAAAGTCCTTTGTGGAAAGAAGTAATTTAGAGTGAGATTGACTCAATCTTACAAAACCATACCTGACAGTTGGTTGATCTACCCCCAGGCAGTAAGGCCTTGGGGAGTAAGTGGATCTTTAGAAAAAATATGAAAGCAGATGGATCAATTGATAAGTATAAAGCTAGGCTAGTTATCAAAGGATATTATTTTGATAAGTATAAAGCTAGGCTAGTATAGAGCTAGGCAGCGAGAAAGCCTAAATTATTTTGATACGTAATCACCTGTGACAAGGATTACATCCATTCACATGGTGATTGCGATAGCAGCTTTATGTGGTCTAGAGATACATCAAATGGATTTTTTTTTTTTATCAGCAAAAACAGAATTTATTGAATAGATCAAAAAAGAGGCAAGGGTGAGGCATCCTCTACAAGTAAGAAAACACAGAAAGAAAATGCATCTCCACAAAACAAAAAATAAAATCCAGAAACAACTCCTAATCCAATAACCACTTGCATATTCATGCCACCGTCATCCATCTAAGAATAATCATGGGGAGAATTTGGCTAACCATGGGCCATGCAACTTTTCAACCCCCAGTTAGCAGATAAGTGGGATCTCAAGGATGAAAAGTTCAAAGGATAAATTATTTATCAAAAAAAAAATTCAAAGGACAAATCAAAAGATGGGCAGCTTATTCATTATTTCATCCTCTTGGAAAGAAGATTAAAAAAAGAAGAAGACTATCAAGACATAGCACAAGGATGGTAACCGAGACTGGTACAACATCCAAAAAAATGAACATTCTGTCGACAAAAGAATTTGAAGAGGGTTGCACATGCTACTTTTATAAGTATGGTGGGAACCGTATCTTAAAAATGAAATTGCAGTTGTCATTTCCTTTTTCCATTGTTATAAAATCCTGTTTTCTCATAAAGTTTGTACAAGAGACTATCAAGTTAGAAAGAATTTTGGTCATCATTGAAAAGAATATACAAAATAAAAATAAAGAAGATAATCCAAATTCTTAATTAAAAATCGACACAAAAATAAGAAGAAAAACATCTCCACAAAGGTAAATAGCCTAAAATTGCAATGCTTGCTAATGCAATATCATGCACAAGGATCAAAACTTTGTTGCAGCACGACATTTAAAAAGACTCTGAAAAAGGAACATCTAGTAAACATGCCACAAATGCAATGGAAATAGCAAAAAATACTTTGAAAGACAGGTGAACACTTGAAGCATAGAAGAAGATTTATTAATGCATATTAAAATAATTTCCAACAGCGCTATTACAGCAAAAGCACACTCAGAACAGTTTCAAAGCTGATAATCTTCTGTACTATAAAATAATCATTACTTCTGCTTTGAAGGAGCTTGAATGTCATAATTGCTCATAAAATATGAATTCTTCATCCCAAGAGAAATTCGTTGTCTATCCTGATAATAGTTTGAAAAACAGAAGAATAATAACTAATAACTCAACAATAAGGCTACCTGAAGGAGCTTGAATGTCATAATTGCTCATTTTTTATGCATGTGCTTTTGGGTTCTAAAAACTCAACAATAAGGCTAAAATAATAATAACCTTTTGTTCTTTTTAGACTATATTGCTGTCGACAATAAATTCAAAATAATAATAATAATAATAACCATCCCAAACATTTTACGAGCAGTTTTCAGTTTTTTATGAAAAGTTTATTTTTATGAATATCAGCATTTTGGTTTTGCAACCAAGCTTTATTGTACTAGAAAGAAAAGACATTCAGCTAATTCCATGCAAAGAGAATTTTCATTTCTGTGCAGATAAAATAGATTCAAAGAAACTTTGATGTCAAATGCGTTGTCTAATTCCCCTGCTAAAATGAATATAGAGACCATCACTCTGGTCCACTATTGCCATATATGACCAAGCTTTGAAACCATACTGTTTAAAGTCTCATTTTCAAAAGAGATGCCTACAAAATTAGGGCCACCATTATACAGAAGCTCCAACAACTCAAGGAACTAGACTATCTAAACCAGTAAAGATCAAGTTATTGCCCATAAACTACGCATGATACGAATATGCCGACACAGGAAATTTCCAAAATATCAAGACATAACACAATAGTAATCCAAAAAAGGGTTCAATATCAAATGTTTCGACTCCAAAATAAAAACTACACCTCCATTAAAGATTCTCCTGTTGTGCTCCTAGATGCATCACCAAAAACAAATCATTGAAGACTCCGGCCCATTTCTTTCTTCTTCCCTTTTTTTTTTTGACAAGTAAATATATTAGACAGGTGCCAAAAAAAGGAGCAGAGTCACCACTTTACACCGGCTATGTTTGATTTCAGTTTGGATTAAGCAGATAAGATACCCCCAAATGTGTAAGCCAAGCAAAGGCATTTTAGTCATTCACATGCAAAAGAGTTATCCCCGGTTTAACTGTCCCACCCCTAGGACAAAATAATCCCTCATATGTAGGTAAAGGGGTCGCGTGGGATTAGCTATTTTGAGCAACTTTTGCAGTACCAAATGTGGGATTATTTACGAAACAACACAAGGATGAGGGAGGAGTCACAAGTCACTACATCTTAGTTGCCAACTTCATATGCAAATGGAAATACAGCATGAGTTACGTCAGACAGATCAGTAACAAAGGCACATACGCTTCCACAGTCCACCATTAACAGTTGGCCTCTGAAAACTCCCACTAATAAAAGCCAACATAACTTGATCATTCATTTAAGAATGGAAGTCAATGGCTTTCATGGATGAAATAAATAGATTTGGTTATCAAAAAGAGGACAAAGCATGTTGTTCTTCTCATGCAATATATATATATATATCTCGAGCTTTTTTTCTCTTGCTAAAAAAATAAAAGAACAGAATTCGATGTACATCATGTACTAAACAAGCTCTTAAATACTTAACACTGATAAAGTGCTAATGCTTCACACTTAAAATGTTGTTTGGCACTTGAATAAGGTTTAGAGGAGATTTAGCCCTCAAAATGGAAAAGAATTTGCTTAGGATTGATAACATAACATGACAGAGATTATGAATTGTTCATTTTATTCAATTAAACCAGTACAAATTTGCTTTATGCCAATCAATTCTGCAATCAATGTAATAATCAATTAGAAACACAAAAAGATTCCCTTTTTCTTTTCTTTTTTCCTTCTTCTTCCAATCGAAAATCAAAACGGACAAAAACCACAGGACCCCGTAGCCAACCAATTCACTATATGTAAATATATAGCACATATTATGTATGTAAAATTACTAACCCCGTCAATTGTGTCAATTAATATGTATATATGTAAATATATAGCACATATTTATTGATAAGGATGGGGGCCTATTAAACTACTGCCATCAACATCAAATTGCAAAATTAACACCAACTTATATTTACATATGTATGCACCGAAATTTTCCATTATTAGGGTGAGCAAGTTTGATTATCGTGCCATGTCAAGTTTTGATACATTTTTTTTTAAAACATGATTTAATTTTTATTTTTAAATAGATCCGGCTGTATAAATAAATAATGTAACAAAAGGACATAATGTTGAGATTAGGATTTATGGAAACTAGTACTAAGTACATAAGGTTGAGATTAGGGTTTCAAGGAAATGGATTCCCCAAAATCAAATTATGAAAGGTTGGTCCCCCTAATGCAATCCTTGAAGTCTGCAACTTTTCCTCAAGTCACAAAAGAGATAATCATAGTAAACCAAAAGCATTTTAGATTCTCAAAAGCCTATACCCCAAGCCCATTAAACTAAAATAATCAACCCAAACAAACTTTTTAATCCCAACTAAAAAAAATCTCAACTCTAAAAAGCCAATTAAAATTTTTTTTGCCAAACCACAACATAATATAGATATAATATTTATTGGTGGGCCAGTTTTCTAATTGAATCTTTGTGTAATGGGTGCAAGCCACGCACCCATTAAACTGAAAGACTAAAATCTTTATTATCTGCTTGGTTTGTATGATATTTGGTAGCTTACCTAACATAGTGTGATTTGATTGTTTCCATCATGTAAACAAAAATTGGATGTAAAACACAGAAAATTTTCTATTGTTGATAGATTACCTGTCAAACTTTGAGCAGTCAATGGCACCAACAACAAGTGTAATTCAAGATTTCCGGTATATATATGAACTATCGTTTTTATTCCGTTTTTATTATGTCCATGTTATCTTAGGTTAACAACAATGTGATTTGGGATTGCAGGATTCAAAATAAAGGTGAAAAAGATACTTGCAAACTGCAATCAATTTCAGACACAAAGAAACAAAGAAAAAAAAAAAAAATCAATGAAAAGGAAACCACAGTGGAATCAATTTCAGAGTAGGGAATTTACGAGATTACCAGAATGTTCTACGAGAATTTCACACAAATTCTACAGATACAAGTTGAGAATTCAAACAAATAAATTTGGCACAATTAATATGTATATATGTAAATATATAGCACATATTATTTATGTAAAATTACTAACCTTGTCAACTGTGGCGAAAATGGACATGTTCCGTGACCTCCCAATCCCCATCCGGGTGGATGCTGCCACAGCAGGAAGAAGCGATTTCCTCCCAATCGTTTTTTTAAATTTTTTTTCCCCTAAACGTCTCTCTCTCCCCTCCCCCATTCCCCCCTCTCTCTCTCTCCCCCTCTCTGTTTCTCTCTCTAGGGTTTCCCTGCCCTCCCATGGCTTCTCACCTCTCTTCTCTGTGCAGGTTTCTCTTCAAATCTCTCTTTCTTCGAAGCCGTTTTGGGAATCTTCAACGTTTATGGAGTGAGAGACATGGTGAATTCACATAATTTGACGGGGGACGATGCTGGATCTATCGTTGGGGAGAAGAGAACGGAGAGGACGTTGAATTGGGGGTTCCGTTGCCGAAGAAGGCGAGGGATGGAGGCGGATTGGTTGGGAATGTGAAGAAAGTGAAGGAGGAGGAGGAGTGGTTCTCACTGTCCATTCTAGAGAGAGAGAGAGAGAAACCCTAACCAAAACTTTTCAGAGAGCGATAGTAGGTTCGGGATGTGAGGTTAATCGCAAATGAGGAGAGAGGAGGATAAAAAGATATAGCCGTTGTTGGGTACCAAAAACACACCTCAAAATTCTAATAAAAATTCCGATAACCAAATTCTTTTGAAATTGTAATTCTAATAAAAAAAAAAAA
>NW_021024936.1:321434-391136 GCF_004153795.1 Camellia sinensis | reverse complement strand
ATATATATATATATTGGTAGGAGAAAACGTTTAGAATAATACAATTGTAAATAAAAATATATTAATTCAAACCACGCAAATAATAACTCAAACCAAAATAATAATATAATAAAAAAAATAGTGGTCATGTTTGATCCCACACACAAAGTAAGACTTGCACCCACACAAACTAAACTTACACTTCACATAGACTAGACTTGTACCTTACACATATTAGACTTGCACCCCACACCCTACATAGATTAAACTCGTGTCCTACATAGATTAGACTTGCATCCCTACAAAGATTAAACTTGCACCCCTCACAAATTAAACTTGCACTTCACACTAGCTAAACTTTCACCTCCACACAGATTCAACATACACGCCAACACAGACTAGACTTGTACTACTACACAGATTTAACTTGCACACCCTACGCATACTGAATATGCATCTCTACATAGACTAAGGTCTCGTTTGGCAATGGTGATTTTAGTCAAAAAGTCACTAAAAAAATCAAAAAACCAACAACTTGTACCAAAAAGTCAACGATTCCATTTTCCTCTCTACTTATTGCACATATTTTCGTAAAAAAAAACAAAAACTCATCCCAAAAAATTCTAGTTTTTTTTATGTCATATTTTAGCCAAAAAGTCAAAAAATTACTAAAAAAGTCTGTTCCCAAACGAGGCTTAAACATGCGCCCCACACAGATTAGATTTGCACCCTTACACAAATTCAACTTGCACCCTTCATAGATTTAATTGTACCCTACACAGACTAAGCTTGCACTCCCATATAGATTTGACTTGCACGCCAACACAGACTGACTTACACAACTATAAAGATTTGACTTGCACACCACATAGACTAAACTTGCACCCTCACATAGATTCGACTTGCATGCTAACACAGACTAGACTTGCACTACTACATAGGTTTAACTTGGACACCATACATACTAAACTTGCACCTACACATAATGAACATGTACCCCCACACATAATGGACTTGCACCCTACAAAGTACTTTAAAAAATATATATACATCTGAGTTATTTATAAATGAAAAAGATATTACAAAAATATTTCTAATATTTTATATTATTTTTTAAAATTAATTTTTAAATAAAAAATATTATTTTATCTGCGAAGAAAAAACGTAAAGACTAATAAAAATATTAACTCAAATTATACAATTAATATAAAAATATTATTCAAACATACAAATATTATTTTCGTTAAAAACAAAAATAGAATCATATGAAAATGAAAATGATATCTTTTATCAAGCTACTTTTAATTTTTTTTAAAAAAAAAATAAAAGACAAAATTTAAAAATTCAACCAAACAGTTTACGTTTCAAACATAAACCTAGTTTAAAAAAAATTAATCGCACAACATATTTCAATTTTATAAATAGTTATAAAAATAGTAAAAATTAGTCACAAGAAAAAAAAAATTCACATAATATTGTAGACACCCCATTTTGACTGGCCCTAAGACTTGGGCGCTTTCTTTTGATTATCCAATAATGACAATCAGAATGTGTTTCTCACAAAATTATTAGTAAGAGAGCTTGGAATTTGAGCTTTATTCCTAACCCCAAGCCTATATCGGCCAAGTGTTTAAGCCCTGTGGGACACCCGAAGTGAAATGGGACCAAACCGGAGCGAAACAAGACCGAATCGGAGCAAAAAGGGACAAAATCCACCCTAGCCGATCAACCGGTAGCACCATCGCGGGCACGACCAATGTGATCGCGGGTGCAACTTGCCTTACTACGGTCGCGACCTATTCACATTGGGCGAGTTTTTTTTACTGTGTAGGGCACTTTGTGATGTTATTTCTTACCTATTTTTGCACCAAATGCATGCTTACTCATCCTCCATTGACTAGTGCTTGAGCCAATGTGGATAATGCTCCATTTTAGTGCCCCATTAGCTCCATTATCTTTTTCTAAATGATCCACTTTGTCTTCCACCATTGTTCCACTAGCATTGCCTATACAATGAGAGCTATAGTCTTGAGTTTGAGGAGATGAATTAGAAGAGAAGTATAGAGAGAATACTAAATTTGAGTTAGAATTTGAGAGAAAAAAAAAAAGAAGCCTTGAAAGCAAGAGAATTGTCTTTCCATGGAAAAGTTGATAAATTATCTGTTTGATATATATATATATATAGGTAGGAGAAAACGTTTAGAATAATACAATTGTAAATAAAAATATATTAATTCAAACCACGCAAATAATAACTCAAACCAAAATAATAATATAATAATAATAAAAATAATGGTCATGTTTGATCCCACACACAAAGTAAGACTTACACCCACACAAACTAAACTTACACTTCACATAGACTAGACTTGTATCCCTACGCATATTAGACTTACACCCCACACCCTACATAGATTAAACTCACGTCCTATATAGATTAGATTTGCATCCCTACATAGATTCAACTTGCACCCCTCACAAATTAAACTTGCACTTCACATTAACTAAACTTTCACCTCCACACAGATTCAACATACACGCCAACACAGACTAGACTTGCACTACTACACAGATTTGACTTGCACACTCTACGCATACTGAATATGCATCCCTACATAGACTAAGGTCTCGTTTGGCAAGTGGTGATTTTAGTCAAAAAGTCACTAAAAAAATCAAAAAATCAACAACTTATACCAAAAAGTCAAAGATTTCATTTTCCTCTCTATTTAATATTTATTGCACATCTTTTCATAAAAAAACCAAAAACTCATCTCAAACATTCTAGTTTTTTTTATGTCATATTTTAGCCAAAAAGTCAAAAATTACTAAAAAAGCCTGTTCCCAAACGAGGCTTAAACATGCACCCCACACAAATTAGATTTGCACCTTTACACAAATTCAACTTGCACCCTTCATAGATTTAATTGCACCCTACACAGACTAAGCTTGTACTCCCATATAGATTTGACTTGCACGCCAACACAGACTAGACTTGCGCAACTACAAAGATTTGACTTGCATACCACATAGACTAAACTTGCACCCTCACATAGATTCGACTTGCATGCTAACACAGACTAGACTTGCACCACTACATAGGTTTAACTTGGACACCACCCATACTAAACTTGCACCTACACATAATGAACATGTACCCCCACACATAATAGACTTGCACCCTACAAAGTACTTTAAAAAATATATATACATCTGAGTTATTTATAAATGAAAAAGATATTACAAAAATATTTCTAATATTTTATATTATTTTTTTAAATTAATTTTTAGATAAAAAATATTATTTTATCTGCGAAGAAAAAAACGTAGAGACTAATAAAAATATTAACTCAAATTATACAATTAATATAAAAATATTATTCAAACATACAAATATTATTTTCATTAAAAACAAAAATAGAATCATACGAAAATGAAAATGATATTTTTTTTATCAAGCTACTTTTAATTTTTTTTAAAAAAATAAAAGACAAAATTTAAAAATTCAACCAAACAGTTTATGTTTCAAACTTAAAACTAGTTTAAAAAAAAATTAATCGCACAGTATATTTCAATTTTATAAATAGTTATAAAAATAGTAAAAATTAGTCACAGGAAAAAAAAGTTTCACATAATATTGTAGACACCCCATTTTGACTGGCCCTAAGACTTGGGCGCTTTCTTTTGATTACCTGATGATGACAATCAGAATGTGTTTCTCACAAAATTATTAGTAAAAGAGCTTGGAATTTGTGCTTTATTCCTAACCCTAAGCCTATATCGGCCAAGTGTTTAAGACCTGTGGGACACTCTGAGTGAAATGGGACCAAACTAGAGCGAAACAAGACCAAACCGAAGCAAAAAGGGACAAAATCCACCCTAGTCGATCAACCGGTAGCAAACAATAAATCTTAAAATTTATAATGTGAAGCAAACAAATATAGACTGTGTCGTCCATTCTGGAATAGTTTGATTTCATTATCTTGAAAATGTTTTGAATAGTACAATCATAAAAATTAATTTTATTTCAAATTAAACAACACAACCTTCACCCACTGGCATGCACAGAGTTATATCAAATAAGCACATAGCCACATGGTAGGATGCTAAACATAGCAAGAAAAATACACAAGCGGGATGCTAAAGCACAAAAACTTGCATATTTACAGACATCCTGCAAATAATTATAAAATAAAATTAATAAAACATGCATGATCCTATATACAAGATCCTAATACAATTCACTCATGAAATGCAACTAAATATCCGACTTCTAAAATATATGACATATGAATCATCTCAAGACATGAGGTAGCGCACAAAATCACATAATAAGATTAAACTCATAGATGCAAATTTAGCCAGATCTTAAGGTATAAAACATGGATGCAAAGCATGGATATGATAACAAGCTTGATATACTACATATGTATAGATAGGGAAAGCAAATAAAAGAACGTGATAGAAAGAAGTGGGAGTAGGGAATTATTACAACGCTTTGAATATTACAAATAAGATTTGGGGGGAAGGGCAACAAAAATGTTACAGCAAAATATCCTCACAACTCTCCCTAACTAAAATAAAAAAAAAATAGGAGCTTCAAGGGGCCTCAGAGACCATCGGAGACTGTTTTTCTTGACATCAGGAGGCTGTTGGGTTTTGTCCAGAAGAGGTGGCTAGTCGACCAAAAGTTAGCCGGCCGGCCAATCAGGTCAAGACAAAAACTCTATTTTGTTCAAACACTAGAAAAACAAATGAAAAATATGCAAGTGGCTCAACTAACCACTTCCAGTTAACTTACAACAGGTTTGTAACATGAAATTGAAGCAAGAAAAGCAATATAAGAAAGAAAATGCAAGAAAGTAAAAGAAAATGAAAATTATGTAAAATTTACCTTCCAAAGAAGAATTTGATTTCCAAACTTCCTTTTCAAGTTTATGAAGTGTGTTCTCAATTCTCAGTTCGAAAATTTGAAATTCTAGTTAGAATGGTATTTTTGGGTTGTTTAACAGTGTGTGTGTGTGGGGAGTTATATAACTTTCTGTTTTTCTCAATTTCAACAACACTCACTCTCTTTTCGATTAATGCTCAAGAATATGTCTCTTACAGAATTTCTGGGCTAGTTTTGATATATGGAAGATGGTATATTAGTGTATGGAAGCTTATAGCTCAAATGTTGAAGACTTCTCTCTTTCTCTCTATATATCTCTCTTTTTCTCTTAATTCATTCCTTTGATCCTCCATATAGCCAATGATGGAATTCCAAGTCAAGGAAGTGGGAGACAAGGTGAGCGACAAGTATAATGGGGTGACAAGGGTGGTTGTATTGGATGCTCTCTTTTGGGAAGAAGACAATCACCCTTTGACAATAGAGGCCAAATGAGTATAATAGAGGGGATGGGTGTGTACATCGTGCATGAATGTATCAACAAAAGATCTGAAATGGCATGACCTATACGCTTTCAACAAGAATTCTGTCAAAATTGCCCTACTCCTGGGCAAATTAGCCAATCGGCCAAAAAACCTTGGCTGGCTGGCCGATTAATTAGCCGGCCGACCAAAAAAGTTAGCCGTGGTTGACTATTTTGCACTAAACAAGATTTTTCGACAGAATTATCATCCTTTCCTCCTATTTCTACACTGTTCTTTGCTCATTTTCCTCAGAAAAAAGTTTCATTTTGAAGTTTAAAAGTGAGCCTCGAAATACTATGAAAATATTCGGAACAAAGAGCGGAAAGAAGGTTTCGAAAGAGAGTTTTGAACAAGACTTAAACACTTAGGCCAAAACAAGCTTAGGGTTGGAACTAAAACATAAATTCTATATTTCTTACTGAGAATTATGCGAGAAATACATTCTTATTTTTATCATCGGGTAATCAAAAGAAAGCGCTCAAGTATTAGGGTCAGTCAAAAAGAGGTGTCTGTAGTCACCTCTTAAGTGTCACTTTCTCATTAATGGAGGTCTAATTAGGTAATCTCAGCCATCTTTCAATTTGTTCAGTGGCAGTGGCAGACAACTATTACTCTTGAAATTTACTATATATGGTAAGATTAATTTCTTTTCCTATTATGGAAATAAACTTTGCATATATCATATTAGTATCTATATGCAATTATTGGTCTATACATTTGTCTAAATCTTAGAAGCCTTATTTCTCTATAAATAAGGGGTTCTTCTTCTTCTTTATTGGGGAAGCTCTTTCTCTTGAAAATCTCCATAGTAGAAGCTCTAGTTCTTCACAAATTTAGCTTTTAGAGTTCTTTTTGAGCAAAACAAAGCCTTTGACCATTTTTTGGATATGTTTTAAATCTGAATTAATCTTTGAACTTAGTCTCCTTGTTCCTATGAGAGTTTTACAGCTAAATCTCTACTACTGCATTATAGTTTTCAACAGTAACATATTCTATACATATGTCCTTAACAATACACTATACCAGCTATTTTCTGCTAATTCTGTTAATATTATGTTATATTTAGCCTAAAGAACTGCATTATTCACATTCTTTGAGGCGTAAGACCACCTGTACACTTTCGTAGATGAAAATAGAGGATGGTAGGGGTTAAACATGCCTCTCTAACATCATAAGAATCGTGCTCAACTCCATTTGAACCCAAAGGTGTTTCTTCAGCAGTAATTTAGGAACCTTCCAAAGGCATTTTGGCTAGCCTTTCAAGCTTCCTGAACACTGTCTAACAACTCTAACGATATTTGTACACTCTGCTTAAGAAGGATCAACTAACCACATATAATTTGATATGCCAGATTAGCCTTTTAGTACCATCTCAATGACCTCCAGTAGTAAGCCCCACAAGCCCAACCACATCGGTAGTTGTCAGTAGTTGTCAGCGGCGGAGGCAAAGAGGGTCTAAGGGTCACGTGCCCCCTTGAGTTTTGGATTTTTTTTTTTTTTACAAACATAAAAAAATACTTTAAATAAAAAAAATTATAAAAAAATTATTTAGAATGAAATGTCAATGACATTTTTTAAATTATGATAACAATAATGGTTATTTTGATTGAAAATAAAGAGACTACAATAAGTCCTATTATTGTTTATGAAAATTTCAATATAGTGGTGATGTCTATTATAATTGACATGAAAAATAATTAATCTCAATAAAGATATGGAATTTATTGGATTGTTAGTTGCATTTTGACATGTGTTGTTCATCCTCCATGTATTTCTTTACTATTGATTGGTGATATCACTTGTCAATGATGACGCAATATTACTATTATATTGAATTTTTACTCATATTTGGTATAAAAATTACTTTATCATTATATAATTTATCTTAAAACTTATATCCATGACTTTTTTTTTTTTTGGATCTATGATAAACAAGTTACAAATAACATTATTATTATTATTTTTTATTTTTCTTGAAGTCAATCGTAAAAATTTATGTGAAATATTTTTGTAAAAGTTTTTAATGTAATAATTAATAAGTGTCTTTCTGATTTAATTTCTTGAGTCCGCCCTCATATGCCAGATCACTTAAAGCCTATTTGGACCATATTCATACATCTAAGTGCAGCATACCATGCCACGTGTCTGAGCATAACCTCAAAACACCTTTTCCCTTGAAATAAATACTTCAAACCAAATATTAATTTGTATCTTTAAAAAATACTCTTCATATATGTAATTTATTTAATTATTTGATTCATTTGGAATAGTCTAGGAATGTCAAGCCTGTTCGATTAACTGGTTTGTAGGGTCATGTTGACTTACAAATATATTACACAAAATAGTTCAATAGCAACTTAACTAATTAATTAATTAATAAATAAATTGTGTTGGGTTAATTTGACATGTGTAGCATGTTTAATGTTGGGTTGTAATGGGTAAGCTAGTACTATCTACCAATTTATTTATAGCTTATTTATCACTTATATTACAATAAAGAAAATAAATTTACATCTTAACCAAATTAATCTTAGTTGTGTCTCAATTAAGTAAGGTCCATTACATGTATTATTTTTGTTATCATTCTACTTTGTCAACGAGTACACAAGTAAGGATTCAAATGGATATCTTTTCTTTCCTTCCGACTAGCTCTTAGTTTTCTCGCAGATTTAAAATTCTTATAATGTATTCTCTGCACCTTCTTTTCTATGTGGGTGTAGTAACTTTCCTTCTTCGTGGACTTAGTTAAAAAATTAAATAAGTTGTCTTTCTCTTTTTGTTTCGGAGAGTGGCAAGTCCAAAGGGAAGTAAAAGTCCCCAATTAGATTTAACAAATTAAACTATTTTTTTTATTACATATTAATTAAAGTTAGGATTGTAAAACAAACAAAGTTGTTTGTGCTCGACTAGTATTTGACTCATTAAAAGTTCGTTCGAGAACTCCTTATGTAATCAAGCCAATTATAAACACATTTTAAATCTTATTAAGTTTTCAAATCAATCTTAAACAACCTATTATCGACTATGCACTATTAAAAAAAACTACTCGAGCTTGACTCTTGTTCTACTACTTGTTAAAAATTTGTTCAAGATTAACTTGTTATGTAAATAAGCCAAGTTTGATCGTTGTTAAATATTTGTGCACTATAAAAACAAATAAGTTACTCGAGCTCAACTCGTATTTGACTTGTTAAAAATTTGTTTGAGATAAACTTGTTACTTAAATATACCAAGTTTGAATATGCTTTGAAAATGAACAGGTTTTCAAACCAATGTTGAACAAACTATTACTCGTTTGCAACCTAGTTAAGGTCTTTCCCTCGTAATATTTTCACTTATGATAGATTATATAACTTTTTATTACCTTTAAATTTACACATATTCCTTATAGATTATCAAACCATAAACAAGCTAAGGGTTACATAGGTTAATACTAAGCATACATCTAATTGAACAATTCCATATCAATATTTTGTAGGTTGCATAAAAAATTACCGTCTAGAAAGGTTTGTGGTCTCCATATGTATTTAATTGAACAAATTCTATGTCAATGTAAGAACCCACATTTTTATCTTAATCATGTTCATGAGCATTTGAACAAATTTTATGTCAATTTTTTTTTGTTGGTCAAATTACCGTCTAAAATTAAACAAATTTTATGCCAATTTTTTTTGTTAGTCTAATTACTGTCTACAAAGGTTCGTGTTCTTCATATGTACTTAATTGAACGAATTCTATGCCAATTCTTTTGTTAGTCAAATTACTGTCTATAAAGATCTATGGTCTCCATATGTATTTAATTGAACAAATTCTATTTCAATTTTTTTGTTAGTCAAATTAGTGTCCACAAAGGTCACTGGTCTCCTCATGTATTTAATTGAATAAATTGTATGTGAGTTTTTTATTAGTCAAATTACCATCTACAAAGGTTCATGGTCTCCATAGATATTTAATTGATCAAATTCTTTTGTTAATCGAATTACTGTATACAAAGGTCTGTGGTCTCTATATGTATCCAATTGAACAAATTCTATGTCAAATTTTTTTTTGTTAGTCTAATCACTCTCTACAAAAAGTCCATGGTCTCCATATGTATTTAATTGAACAAATTATATGTGAATTTTCCATTTCTTTTTCTTAGCATTCCATTATTGACTAGCATTCGATTTATGAAGTTTGTTAACATGAGCTATTAAGGTAGATGTTAGTAGGGGTAGAATAAAAAATTATGTCTAGAGGGCCAGGGCGTGGATAAAAAAAATTGAATTAGTTTTAGTATATGATTAATTGAATATAATTTCTTACTTAAACTTTGTGAAAATTATGTTATATTTCATAAGGAGAAAATTAAATAAATTTAACAAGTCATTTTTTTATAATAGTTATTTATTTATTTATTTTTATACATTATCATAGTTGTACATTATGAAGAAAAGCTTTTATATATAAATGAAAATAGATATTTATATGGTGTAGCCAAAGACTCCCTAGAAAATAGATATACAGGTAACAACCCGTTCCTAGGAGTATAAAATCATCACAGCCTGGCCTTGCTTGGGCTCATGCAAAAAATCGGGTTGAACCGAGTAGGTCTAGTTCTTAAAAATCTAGTCCCATGCCAAAGCCCAGGCTCAGGGATAACCAGGCTTCGGGTCTCAGCTTGGGCCTGGGCACAGGCTTTGGTCATTTCTCGTTCGAGCTTGATTTTTTTAATTTTTTAATTTCTTTCACCAAAATAGTTTGTAGGTGTCATTGGGCCTAGGCTTCGGGGAGGGTTGAGTCAGAAAAACATGGTCCAAGCTTTAGTCCGAAAGGGTTGGGCTGGACTGGGCCTCGGGCCTAGTCAGGCTAGTTTTGCAATATAAATATATACTATACCTAGATCATAAACAAGACTGACTGTTGGGATACTGTTGGAAGTGTCTTTTGAAGTCAAAGGGTTTTGCAAGTGAAAAATGACCAACACCCACGCTTCTTCTCCATGGAGCTCTCACTACTTCTACTTTTCATGGGTTGTGAGCCTCATAGAATAGAATCACCCAACCTTTATAGGGAGGACGGGTACCTGTGAGTATAGCAAGATTTGCTATCAGGCCAAACAGTGATGCTTTGGTGTACTTTTCAAGATATTTATTTATTTATTTTTTTGGATTTTTGGCCGCTTTGGGCTAAAAATACGTAACATTTACTATAAAAATAAACATTTTATTTCGCAAAAAATACATGACAAAAACGTATATGGTACACACCTTTTAGCATTTACCCTAACAACTTTTGCATGTGATGTCTCAGTCAATTCATAACCTTTTTAGACTATTATGTAGCAAAGGTAAAGAGGAGAAATAGAATTTAGTAGTAGGTAACTGACATGAAATGATAGTTAATTTTTTTTATACATTACATAGTTGTACCTTATAAAGAATGACTTTTATGTATAAATTGAAAGAGATATTTATATGATGTAATCAAAAGCTTCTTAGAAATAGATATACAGATAACGACCCTTTGCTAGGGGTGTAAAATCAGCCTGGCTTGGCCTGTCTAGCTTGGTCCTGCTCGGGCTCTTGCCAAAAATTAGGGTCAGACCAGGGCCAGTCCAGTTCCAAAAAATTTAGGCCTAGGCCCAAGTCCAATCCTAGGGTTAAATTAAAAGGATGTATCATTACTGATTTTAGAATAAATGTGTAAAAGAAATGAAAAAGAATTTTAAATTTTTTTATATGATTTTTTAACTTTTTTATTTTTTTAAATATGTTTTTAACTATTTTAACACAAAACAATTTCTTTTCAATCACAAAAGCATTGCAAACATTATTTGGCTGATTTATAGTTAAAAGCTATGCACAATAAAATTACAAGAAAATTTATAGTTGTGGGCCCTGCTAGAGTAAAGAAAATTCTACATTATTAAATGTATAGATTTGGTTTTTCCCAAATCAGTAATGATACATCCTTTTAATTTGGGAGTTCTAAAAGAGCACTAATAATGTGAGAAATAAAAAAAAAAGAAAAAAAAAAGCAAAATCAAAACATCACATCACATGAGACCTACACACCAATTAAAACTATTAAAACTCTTAATTTAGAGTTCCCAATCTTTTTTTCTTCCCCAAATACATAAGAATGTTTTGTTAATGATTTATAGTGGTGTTTGATTATCACGTGTATTGGTTGCCTTTTTTTTATTTTATTTTTTTATTTGAGTGTAGTGGTCGTCTTTGTTTTTAAATTTAGTGATGCTAGATTATGATATAGTGGTGATAGTTGTGAAACACATAAATGGACACATTAATTTTCAAATATTTAAGGGTCAGAATTAGAGATTCTTATGGTGTGATTATTTTTTTTTAAAGGGTGTGTACACTAGTCATTTCTTGAATTTCTAGATGTTTAGGTCCAAATTAACATAATGTTTTTACAAGAAAAATGATATGTCACCATAATTTTTATATAAAATTTACCCTCAAAATGATGTAACAATGATAAAAATTACACCCATATAGAATTACTTATTTTGTTTTTATTGCAATATTTGCGTACAATTTTTTATTTTTATTTTTTATATAGCACTACTTGTTCTATAATATGAAAAAAGTATCTATATAATATTATTTTCTTTTCTATTTTTTGTTTTGCAAATATACATCTATTTTAATATTGATTGGGAAAATTATTGCATATTTAATGATATTCTTTTTTTAATTTTTTTTATAATTATAAAAATGTATATTTTAATATATTTACGTACAATATTTTCGCTATTTCCTTCCCCTCTCTTCTCATTTATTTTACTTTTTCTTCCATCTTCAACCCTTCTTTTTTCATTGTTTTTCTGCTTTTATTTTTTATTTTCTTATTAGCAAAAACTAGTAATTAGTTATTAAATTAACATCTAAGGGAGTTGAACTCACACCTTTTACTTTTTCTTCCATCTTCAACCCTTCTTTTTTCATTGTTTTTCTGCTTTTATTTTTTATTTTCTAATTAGCAAAAATTAGTAATTAGTTATTAGATTAACATCTAAGGGAGTTAAACTCACACCTTTTACTTTTTCTTCCATCTTCAACCCTTCTTTTTTCATTGTTTTTCTGCTTTTATTTTTTATTTTCTAATTAGCAAAAATTAGTAATTAGTTATTAGATTAACATCTAAGGGAGTTAAACTCACACCTTTTACTTTTTCTTCCATCTTCAACCCTTCTTTTTTCATTGTTTTTCTGCTTTTATTTTTTATTTTCTTATTAGCAAAAATTAGTAATTAGTTATTAGATTAACATCTAAGGGAGTTAAACTCACACCTTTTACTTTTTCTTCCATCTTCAACCCTTCTTTTTTCATTGTTTTTCTGCTTTTATTTTTTATTTTCTTATTAGCAAAAACTAGTAATTAGTTATTAAATTAACATCTAAGGGAGTTGAACTCACACCTTCTCCTAACAAACACTAAGTCTTGCCTCCTATTATACTCCTAAGAGTGTAACTCAAAATTTCTCCTTAACAGAGACTTAGTGACCAAAGGACTAGCCACGCAAGTGGTTTAACAATAGTGACTACATTGGTACAAATACAATCAAATACCATTACTCGTCTTCCCATCTTTTAATTTTCTTTTGGGAAGTGATTTATTTTTAGTAAATTTTTGATTAAAATATGAAGTGAAAAATGAAAGTGTTTGTAAATGACTCTAATTTTTATTTCATTTTTTATGGAAAATATGCAAAAAAATAAAAAATGAGTTTTTATTTTTTATATGACTTTTAAGCTTTTTGATTTTTTAATAAGTTTTTAACTATTTTAATACCAAACTTCTCCCCGATCACAAAGCATTGCAAATATCATTTCGGTCGTTTATAGTTTAAAGCTATGCACAATAAAATTACAAGAAAATCTATAGCCGTGCCCCAGGTTAGAGTAAAGAAAAATCTTGCCGTCCTTGTTTGTCATCCTCTAAAAAAATTAAAAAGTCAAAAAATCACTATCCTATTTAAGTCATATCATCTTATTTAAGTCATATCAACTCTCTATCACATCACTTCAAACCCAACCCATACCCAACTCATATTTTATAAAAAGTCAAAAAATGCACTTATTTAGAAGTCATATCACCTCTCTATCACATCACTTCAAACCCAACCCATACCCAACTCATATTTTATAAAAAGTCAAAAAATGCACTTATTTAGAAGTCATATCACCTCTCTATCACATCACTTCAAACCCAACCCATACCCAACTCATATTTTATAAAAAGTCAAAAAATGCACTTATTTAGAAGTCATATCACCTCTCTATCACATCACTTCAAACCCAACCCATACCCAACTCATATTTTATAAAAAGTCAAAAAATGCACTTATTTAGAAGTCATATCACCTCTCTATCACATCACTTCAAACCCAACCCATACCCAACTCATATTTTATAAAAAGTCAAAAAATGCACTTATTTAGAAGTCATATCACCTCTCTATCACATCACTTCAAACCCAACCCATACCCAACTCATATTTTATAAAAAGTCAAAAAATGCACTTATTTAGAAGTCATATCACCTCTCTATCACATCACTTCAAACCCAACCCATACCCAACTCATATTTTATAAAAAGTCAAAAAATGCACTTATTTAGAAGTCATATCACCTCTCTATCACATCACTTCAAACCCAACCCATACCCAACTCATATTTTATAAAAAGTCAAAAAATGCACTTATTTAGAAGTCATATCACCTCTCTATCACATCACTTCAAACCCAACCCATACCCAACTCATATTTTATAAAAAGTCAAAAAATGCACTTATTTAGAAGTCATATCACCTCTCTATCACATCACTTCAAACCCAACCCATACCCAACTCATATTTTATAAAAAGTCAAAAAATGCACTTATTTAGAAGTCATATCACCTCTCTATCACATCACTTCAAACCCAACCCATACCCAACTCATATTTTATAAAAAGTCAAAAAATGCACTTATTTAGAAGTCATATCACCTCTCTATCACATCACTTCAAACCCAACCCATACCCAACTCATATTTTATAAAAAGTCAAAAAATGCACTTATTTAGAAGTCATATCACCTCTCTATCACATCACTTCAAACCCAACCCATACCCAACTCATATTTTATAAAAAGTCAAAAAATGCACTTATTTAGAAGTCATATCACCTCTCTATCACATCACTTCAAACCCAACCCATACCCAACTCATATTTTATAAAAAGTCAAAAAATGCACTTATTTAGAAGTCATATCACCTCTCTATCACATCACTTCAAACCCAACCCATACCCAACTCATATTTTATAAAAAGTCAAAAAATGCACTTATTTAGAAGTCATATCACCTCTCTATCACATCACTTCAAACCCAACCCATACCCAACTCATATTTTATAAAAAGTCAAAAAATGCACTTATTTAGAAGTCATATCACCTCTCTATCACATCACTTCAAACCCAACCCATACCCAACTCATATTTTATAAAAAGTCAAAAAATGCACTTATTTAGAAGTCATATCACCTCTCTATCACATCACTTCAAACCCAACCCATACCCAACTCATATTTTATAAAAAGTCAAAAAATGCACTTATTTAGAAGTCATATCACCTCTCTATCACATCACTTCAAACCCAACCCATACCCAACTCATATTTTATAAAAAGTCAAAAAATGCACTTATTTAGAAGTCATATCACCTCTCTATCACATCACTTCAAACCCAACCCATACCCAACTCATATTTTATAAAAAGTCAAAAAATGCACTTATTTAGAAGTCATATCACCTCTCTATCACATCACTTCAAACCCAACCCATACCCAACTCATATTTTATAAAAAGTCAAAAAATGCACTTATTTAGAAGTCATATCACCTCTCTATCACATCACTTCAAACCCAACCCATACCCAACTCATATTTTATAAAAAGTCAAAAAATGCACTTATTTAGAAGTCATATCACCTCTCTATCACATCACTTCAAACCCAACCCATACCCAACTCATATTTTATAAAAAGTCAAAAAATGCACTTATTTAGAAGTCATATCACCTCTCTATCACATCACTTCAAACCCAACCCATACCCAACTCATATTTTATAAAAAGTCAAAAAATGCACTTATTTAGAAGTCATATCACCTCTCTATCACATCACTTCAAACCCAACCCATACCCAACTCATATTTTATAAAAAGTCAAAAAATGCACTTATTTAGAAGTCATATCACCTCTCTATCACATCACTTCAAACCCAACCCATACCCAACTCATATTTTATAAAAAGTCAAAAAATGCACTTATTTAGAAGTCATATCACCTCTCTATCACATCACTTCAAACCCAACCCATACCCAACTCATATTTTATAAAAAGTCAAAAAATGCACTTATTTAGAAGTCATATCACCTCTCTATCACATCACTTCAAACCCAACCCATACCCAACTCATATTTTATAAAAAGTCAAAAAATGCACTTATTTAGAAGTCATATCACCTCTCTATCACATCACTTCAAACCCAACCCATACCCAACTCATATTTTATAAAAAGTCAAAAAATGCACTTATTTAGAAGTCATATCACCTCTCTATCACATCACTTCAAACCCAACCCATACCCAACTCATATTTTATAAAAAGTCAAAAAATGCACTTATTTAGAAGTCATATCACCTCTCTATCACATCACTTCAAACCCAACCCATACCCAACTCATATTTTATAAAAAGTCAAAAAATGCACTTATTTAGAAGTCATATCACCTCTCTATCACATCACTTCAAACCCAACCCATACCCAACTCATATTTTATAAAAAGTCAAAAAATGCACTTATTTAGAAGTCATATCACCTCTCTATCACATCACTTCAAACCCAACCCATACCCAACTCATATTTTATAAAAAGTCAAAAAATGCACTTATTTAGAAGTCATATCACCTCTCTATCACATCACTTCAAACCCAACCCATACCCAACTCATATTTTATAAAAAGTCAAAAAATGCACTTATTTAGAAGTCATATCACCTCTCTATCACATCACTTCAAACCCAACCCATACCCAACTCATATTTTATAAAAAGTCAAAAAATGCACTTATTTAGAAGTCATATCACCTCTCTATCACATCACTTCAAACCCAACCCATACCCAACTCATATTTTATAAAAAGTCAAAAAATGCACTTATTTAGAAGTCATATCACCTCTCTATCACATCACTTCAAACCCAACCCATACCCAACTCATATTTTATAAAAAGTCAAAAAATGCACTTATTTAGAAGTCATATCACCTATGTATTTAATTGAACAAATTCTATGTGAATTTTCCATTTCTTTTTCTTAGCATTCCATTATTGACTAGCATTCGATTTATGAAGTTTGTTAACATGAGCTATTAAGGTAGATGTTAGTAGGGGCAGAATAAAAAATTATGTCTAGAGGGCTAGGGTGTGGATAAAAAAAATTGAATTAGTTTTAGCATATGATTAATCGAATATAATTTCTTACTTAAACTTTGTGAAAATTATGTTATATTTCATAAGGAGAAAATTAAATAAATTTAACAAGTCATTTTTTTATAATAGTTATTTATTTATTTATTTTTATACATTATCATAGTTGTACATTATGAAGAAGAGCTTTTATATATAAATGAAAATAGATATTTATATGGTGTAATCAAAGACTCCCTAGAAAATAGATATACAGGTAACAACCCGTTCCTAGGAGTATAAAATCATCACGGCTTGGCCTTGCTTGGGCTCGTGCAAAAAATCGGGTTGAACCGAGTAGGTCTGGTTCTTAAAAATCTAGTCCCATGCCAAAGCCCAGGCTCAGGGATAATCAGGCTTCCGGTCTTAGCTTGGACCTGGGCACAGGCTTTGGTCATTTCTTGTTCGAGCTTGATTTTTTTAATTTTTTTAATTTTTTTCACCAAAATAGCTTGTAGGTGTCATTGGGCCTAGGCTTCGGGAAGGGTTGTGTCAGAAAAACATGGTCCAAGATTTAGTCCGAAAGGGTTGGGCTGGACTGGGCCTCGGGCCTAGTCAGGCCAATTTTGCAATATAAATATATACTATACCTAGATCATAAACAAGACTGACTGTTGGGATACTGTTGGAAGTGTCTTTTGAAGTCAAAGGGTTTTGCAAGTGAAAAATGACCAACACCCATGCTTCTTCTCCATGGAGCTCTCACTACTTCTACTTTTCATGGGTTGTGAGCCTCATAGAATAGAATCACCCAACCTTTATAGGGAGGACGGGTACCTGTGAGTATAGCAAGATTTGCTATGGGGCCAAACGGTGATGCTTTGGTGTGCTTTTCAAGATTTTTTTTTTATTTTATTTTTGGTCGCTTTGGGCTAAAAATACGTACCATTTACTAATAAAAATAAATATTATATTTCACAAAAATACATGACAAAAACGTATATGGTACACACCTTTTAGCATTACCCTAACAACTTTTGCATGTGATGTCTCAGTCAATTCATGACCTTTTTAGACTATTATGTAGAAAAGATAAAAAGGAGAAATAGAATTTAGTAGTAGGTAGCTGACATGAAATATTGTGGGTTAATATATATATATATTTTACTATTATGTCATTTCAATAATAAAGAGAGGCTATGATAGTTAAATTTTTATTTTCTTTATACATTATCATAGTTGTACATTATAAAGAAAGGATTTTATATATAAATGTAAATAAAAAATAACTCAGACCCCCACCACCACCACTGATTTTTGATTGACTCAAAAAAAATTTATTTTTTATTTTTTGTTCTCCACTCTTTGACCCCTACGTGTATGTGAAGGTGATGGGGTCACCCCCATGTGGGGGTCTCTAACACTGTTGAAATGTAAATAGATATTTATATGATGTAATCAAAGGCTCCTTAGAAATAGATATACAAATAAGGACCCTTTAGTAGGGGTTTAAAATCATCCTAGCCAGGCCTATTTGACCTGGCCCTGCTTGGGCTCTTGCAAAAAATTAGGCCAGATTGAGTCGGTCTAGTTCGTAAAAATCTAGGCCTAGGTCAAATCCCATGCCTAGGTGTAATCGGGCTTCAGGCCTGGGCATAGGCTTGTGTTCGGCCTGATTTATTTATTTAGTTATTTTCATCAAAATAGCTTCCAGCTGTCATTGGGTGCAGCTCGGGGTAAGTAGGGCTAGAAAAAACATGGCCCAAGCCCTAGCCTGGGGGGGTTAGGCCTTGAGCCTGGTCGGGTTGGGTCTCAGGCAGGCATGCATTTTTTGCAATACATATAGTATGTATGTGTATATATTATATATGATACATGGATGATAAACAAGACTAGCTGTTGGGATGGTGTTGGCAGTGCCATTGGAAGCCAGAGGGTTTGGAAATGAAATATGATCAACCCCCGCACTTCTTCTCCATGGAGCTCCCATTAGTTTTGCTTTTCATGGGTTGTATACCTCATAGAATAGAATCTCCCAAACTTTTTAGGAAGAAGGGGTACCTGCTGAGCACAATCAAATTTGTTATGGGGCCAAACAGTATCGCTTTGGTGCTCTTTAAGCCCATTTGGTGCTTTTTAAACCCCATTTTATTTTTGGCCACTTTGAGGCAAAAAATATATAATATATATCACAAAAATATATACAAAAGCGCATATGGTTTACATATTTTAGCATTACCCTAACAGCATTTGCATGTGATGTCTCTTGTTATTCATAGCCCTTTCAGACCGTCATGTAGAAAAGATAAAGAGAAAGAAGAGAATTTTGAAGTGGACAACTAACATGAGATATCGTGGATTAATATATATATATATATATATATTTCACTATTGCGTTATTTCAATAAAAAAAAGACGATGATAGTTAATTTTTTTTATACATTACATAGTTGTACCTTATAAAGAATGACTTTTATGTATGAATTGAAAGAGATATTTTTATATGGTGTAATCAAAAGCTTCTTAGAAATAGATATATAGATAACGACCCTTTGCTAGGGGTGTAAAATCGGCCTGGCTTGGCCCGCCTAGCTTGGTCCTGCTCAGGCTCTTGCAAAAAATTAGGGTCAAACCAGGGCCAGTCTAGTTCCAAAAAATTTAGGCCTAGGCCCAAGTCCAATCCTAGGGTTAATCAGACCTCAGGCCTGGGTTTGGACTTGGTCTTGGGCTTAGCTTGCAAGTGATGTTGGGCGTCAGACGGTTTGGGCCTCAAGTTGGGCTGTTTAGGCTAGGTCAAGCCCAAAAAAGCATGGACCAAGCCCTAGACTAGGGGGTCAGGTTGGGTCGAATATCGGGCCGGCAGACCATTTTTACACTCATTCCCTTCCCCCTCTCCTTATTTATTTTGCTTTTGCTTTAATTTTAATTTTTTTAATTGTTTTTTTTGCTTTTATTTATTTATTTGCAAAAGTTAGTGATTAATTGTTAGATTAACACCATGGAGAACTCACACCCTCTCCTTGATTAGATTAATGGTTTAACCAATGACTTGGTACAAATACAACCAAATACCATTAATCTTATCTTCCCATCTTTCAATTTTCTTTTGGCAAGTGATTTTTTTAGTAAATTTTTTAAGTTAAAATATAATGTGAAAAAATTAAAGTATTTGGAAAATTAATGCACTTCAATTTTTTTTTTAAGAATAAATGTGTAAAAGAAATGAAAAAGAATTTTAAAATTTTTTATATGATTTTTTATCTTTTTTATTCTTTTCAATATGTTTTTAACTATTTTAACACCAAACAATTTCTTTTCAATCACAAAAGCATTGCAAACATTATTTGGCAGATTTATAGTTAAAAGCTATGCACAATAAAATTACAAGAAATTTATATTTGTGGGCCCTGCTAGAGTAAAGAAAATTCTGCATTATTAAATGTACAGATTTGGTTTTTCCCAAATCAGTAATGATACATCCCTTTAATTTGGGAGTTCTAAAAGAGCACTAATAATGTGAGAAATCAAAAAAAAAAAAAGAAAAAGAAAAAGAAAAAAACCAAAATCAAAGCATCACATCACACGAGATCTACACATCAATTAAAACTATTAAAACTCTTAATTTAGAATTCCCAATCTTTTTTTCTTCCCCATATACATAAGAATGTTTTGTTAATGATTTATAGTGGTGCTTGATTATCACATGTATTGGTTGCCTTTTTTGTTTTTTATTTTTTTATTTGAGTGTAGCGGTTGTCTTTGTTTTTAAATTTAGTGATGCTAGATTATGATATAGTGGTGATAGTTGTGAAACACATAAATGGACACATTAATTTTCAAATATTTGAGGGTCAGAATTATAGATTCTTATGGTGTGATTATTTTTTAAAAGGGTGTGTACACTAGTCATTTCTTGAATTTTTAGATGTTTAGGTCCAGATTAACATAATGTTTTTACAAGAAAAATGATATGTCACCATAATTTTTATATAAAATTTACTCTCAAAATGATGTAACAATGATAAAAATTACACCCATATAGAATTACTTATTTTGTTTTTATTGCAATATTTGCGTACAATTTTTTATTTTTATTTTTTATATAGCACTACTTGTTCTATAATATGAAAAAAGTATCTATATAATATTATTTTCTTTTCTATTTTTTGTTTTGCAAATATACATCTATTTTAATATTGATTGGGAAAATTATTGCAAATTTAATGATATTCTTTTTTTAATTTTTTTTATAATTATAAAAATGTATATTTTAATATATTTACGTACAATATTTTCGCTATTTCCTTCCCCTCTCTTCTCATTTATTTTACTTTTTCTTCCATCTTCACAAATATTGCAATAAAAACAAAATAAGTAATGCTATATGGGTGTAATTTTTATCATTGTTACATCATTTTGAGAGTAAATTTTATATAAAAATTATGGTGACATATCATTTTTCTTGTAAAAACATTATGTTAATTTGGACCTTAACATCTAAAAATTCAAGAAATGACTAGTGTACACACCCTTTAAAAAAAATAATCACACCATAAAAATCTCTAATTCTAACCCTTAAATATTTGAAAATTAATGTGTCCATTTATGTGTTTCACAACTATCACCACTATATCATAAGCTAGCATCACTAAATTTAAAAACAAAGACGACCACTACACTCAAATAAAAAAATAAAAAACAAAAAAGGCAACCAATACACGTGATAATCAAACACCACTATAAATCATTAACAAAACATTCTTATGTATTTGGGGAAGAAAAAAAGATTGGGAACTCTAAATTAAGAGTTTTAATTGGTGTGTAGGTCTCATGTGATGTGATTTTTGATTTTGGTTTTTTTCTTTTCTTTTTTTTATTTCTCACATTATTAGTGCTCTTTTAGAACTCCCAAATTAAAGGGATGTATCATTACTGATTTGGGAAAAACCAAATCTGTACATTTAATAATGCAGAATTTTCTTTATCTAGTAGGGCCCACAACTATAAATTTTCTTGTAATTTTATTGTGCATAGCATTTAACTATAAATCAGCCAAATAATGTTTGCAATGCTTTTGTGATTGAAAAGAAATTGTTTGGTGTTAAAATAGTTAAAAACATATTGAAAAAAATAAAAAAGTTAAAAAATCATATAAAAAATTTTAAAATTCTTTTTCATTTCTTTTACACATTTATTCTAAAAAAAAAATTTGAAGTGCTTTAATTTTCCAATTACTTTAATTTTTTCACATCATATTTTAACTTAAAAAATTTACTAAAAAAATCACTTGCCAAAGGAAAATTGAAAGATGGGAAGATAAGATTAATGGTATTTGGTTGCATTCGTACCAAGTCATTGGTTAAACCATTAATCTAATCAAGGAGAGGGTGTGAGTTCTCCATGGTGTTAATCTAACAATTAATCACTAACTTTTGCAAATAAATAAATAAAAGCAAAAAAAAGAATTAAAAAAATTAAAATTAAAGCAAAAGCAAAATAAATAAGGAGAGGAGGAAGGGAATGAGTGTAAAAATGGTCTGCCGGCCCGATATGCGACACAACCCGACCTCCCAATCTAGGGCTTGGTCCATGCTTTTTTGGGCTTGACCTAGCCTGAACAGCCCAACCTGAGGCCCAAACCGTCTGACGCCCAACATCACTTGCAAGCTAAGCCCAAGACCAAGTCCAAACCCAGGCCCAAGGTCAGATTAACCCTAGGATTGGACTTGGGCCTAGGCTTAAATTTTTTGGAACTGGACTGGCCTCGGTCTGACCCTAATTTTTGGCAAGAGCTCGAGCAGGACCAAGCTAGACGGGCCAAGCCAGGCCGATTTTACACCCCTAGCAAAGGGTTGTTATCTGTATATCTATTTCTAAGAAGCTTTTGATTACACCATATAAATATCTCTTTCAATTCATACATAAAAGTCATTCTTTATAAGGTACAACTATGTAATGTATAAAAAAAATTAACCATCATCGTCTTTTTTTTATTGAAATAACGCAATAGTGAAATATATATATATATTAATCCACAATATCTCATGTTAGTTGTCCACTTCTAAATTCTCTTCTTTCTCTTTTTCTTTTCTACATGACGGTCTGAAAGGGCTATGAATAACAAGAGACATCACATGCAAACGCTGTTAGGGTAATCCTAAAATATGTAAACCATATGCGCTTTTGTTATATATTTTTGTGATATATATATTATATATTTTTATGATAAATATTATATATTTTTTGCCTCAAAGTGGCCAAAAATAAAATGGGGTTTAAAAAGCACCAAATGGGCTTAAAGAGCACCAAAGCGATATTGTTTGGCCCCATAACAAATTCGATTGTGCTCAGCAGGTACCCCTTCTTCCTAAAAGTTTGGGAGATTCTATTCTATGAGGTATACAACCCATGAAAAGAAAAACTAATGGGAGCTCCATGGAGAAGAAGTGCGGGTGTTGATCATTTTTCATTTCCAAACCCTCTGGCTTCCAATGACACTACCAACACCATCCCAACAGCTAGTCTTGTTTATCATCCATGTATCATATATAATATATACACATACATACTATATATATTGCAAAAACTGCATGCCTGCCTGAGACCCAACCCGACCAGGCTCAAGGCCTAACCTCCCCAGGCTAGGGCTTGGGCCATGTTTTTTCTATCCCTACTTAGCCCGAAGCCCGAGCTGCACCCAATGACAGCTGGAAGCTATTTTGGTGAAAATAACTAAATAAATAAATCAGGCCGAACACAAGCCTATGCCCAGGCCTGAAGCCCGATTACACCTAGGCATGGGATTTGACCGAGGCCTAGATTTTTACGAACTAGACCGACTCAATCTGGCCTAATTTTTTGCAAGAGCCCAAGCAGGGCCAGGTCAAATGGGCCTGGCTGGGATGATTTTAAACCCCTACTAAAGGGTCCTTATTTGTATATCTATTTCTAAGGAGCCTTTGATTACATCATATAAATATCTATTTACATTTCAACAGTGCTAAAGACCCCCACATGGGGGTGACCCTATCACCTCCACATACACGTAGGGGTCAAAGAGTGGAGAACAAAAAATAAAAAATAATTTTTTTTTAAGCCAATCAAAAATCAGTGGTGGTGGTGGGGGTCTAAGTCATTTTTTATTTACATTTATATATAAAATCCTTTCTTTATAATGTACAACTATGATAATGTATAAAGAAAATAAAAATTTAACTATCATAGCCTCTCTTTATTATTGAAATGACATAATAGTAAAATATATATACATATATATTAACCCACAATATTTCATGTTAGTTACCTACTACTAAATTCTATTTCTCCTCTTTATCTTTTCTACATAATAGTCTAAAAAGGTTATGAATTGACTGAGACATCACATGCAAAAGTTGTTAGGGTAAATGCTAAAAGGTGTGTACCATATACGTTTTTGTCATGTATTTTTGCGAAATATAATATTTATTTTTATAGTAAATGTTACGTATTTTTAGCCCAAAGCGGCCAAAAATCCAAAATAAATAAATAAATAAATATCTTGAAAAGTACACCAAAGCATCACTGTTTGGCCCGATAGCAAATCTTGCTATACTCACAGGTACCCGTCCTCCCTATAAAGGTTGGGTGATTCTATTCTATGAGGCTCACAACCCATGAAAAGTAGAAGTAGTGAGAGCTCCATGGAGAAGAAGCGTGGGTGTTGGTCATTTTTCACTTGCAAAACCCTTTGACTTCAAAAGACACTTCCAACAGTATCCCAACAGTCAGTCTTGTTTATGATCTAGGTATAGTATATATTTATATTGCAAAACTGGCCTGACTAGGCCCGAGGCCCAGTCCAGCCCAACCCTTTCGGACTAAAGCTTGGACCATGTTTTTCTGACTCAACCCTCCCCGAAGCCTAGGCCCAATGACACCTACAAGCTATTTTGGTGAAAGAAATTAAAAAATTAAAAAAATCAAGCTCGAACGAGAAATGACCAAAGCCTGTGCCCAGGCCCAAGCTGAGACCCGAAGCCTGATTATCCCTGAGCCTGGGCTTTGACATGGGACTAGATTTTTAAGAACTAGACCTACTCGGTTCAACCCGATTTTTTGCATGAGCCCAAGCAAGGCCAGGCTGTGATGATTTTATATCTATATCTATTTTCTAGGGAGTCTTTGGTTACATCATATAAATATCTATTTTCATTTATATATAAAAGCTTTTCTTCATAATGTACAACTATGATAATGTATAAAAATAAATAAATAAATAACTATTATAAAAAAATGACTTGTTAAATTTATTTAATTTTCTCCTTATGAAATATAACATAATTTTCACAAAGTTTAAGTAAGAAATTATATTCGATTAATCATATACTAAAACTAATTCAATTTTTTTTATCCACACCCTGGCCCTCTAGACATAATTTTTTATTCTGCCCCTATTAACATCTACCTTAATAGCTCATGTTAACAAACTTCATAAATCAAATGCTAGTCAATAATGGAATGCTAAGAAAAAGAAATGGAAAATTCACATCGAATTTGTTCAATTAAATACATATGGAGACCATGGACTTTTGTAGAGAGTGATTAGACTAACAAAAAAAATTTGACATAGAATTTGTTCAATTGGATACATATAGGGACCACAGACCTTTGTATACAGTAATTCGATTAACAAAAGAATTTGTTCAATTACCATGAACCTTTGTAGATGGTAATTTGACTAATAAAAAACTCACATGCAATTTATTCAATTAAATACATGAGGAGACCTGTGACCTTTGTGAACACTAATTTGACTAAAAAAAAAATTGAAATAGAATTTGTTCAATTAAATACATATGGAGACCATAGATCTTTATAGACAGTAATTTGACTAACAAAAGAATTGGCATAGAATTCGTTCAATTAAGTACATATGAAGAACACGAACCTTTGTAGACAGTAATTAGACTAACAAAAAAAATTGGCATAAAATTTGTTTAATTAAATACATATGGAGTCCACGGATCTTTGTAGACGGTAATTAGACCAACAAAAAAAATTGACATAAAATTTGTTCAACTAAATACATATGGAGACCATAGATCTTTATAGACGGTAATTCGACTGACAGAAAAATTGACGTAGAATTTGTTCAATTAAATACATATGGAGACCACAAACCCTTCTAGACGGTAATTTTTTATGTGACCTACAAAATATTGATATGGAATTGTTCAATTAGATGTATGCTATTAAGTATTAACCTATGTAACCCTTAGCTTGTTTATGGTTTGATTATCTATAAGGAATATGTGTAAATTTAAAGGTAATAAAAAGTTATATAATCTATCATAAGTGAAAATATTATGAGGGAAAGACCTTAACTAGGTTGCAAACGACTAATAGTTTGTTCAACATTGGTTTGAAAACCTGTTCATTTTCAAAGCATATTCAAACTTGGTATATTTAAGCAACAAGTTTATCTCAAACAAATTTTTAACAAGTCAAATACGAGTTGAGCTCGAGTAACTTATTTGTTTTTATAGTGCACAAATATTTAACAACGATCAAACTTGGCTTATTTACATAACAAGTTAATCTTGAACAAATTTTTAACAAGTAGTAGAACAAGAGTCAAGCTCGAGCAGTTTTTTTTAATAGTGCATAGTCGATAATAGGTTGTTTAAGATTGATTTGAAAACTTAATAAGATTTAAAATGTGTTTATAATTGGCTTGATTACATAAGGAGTTCTCGAACGAACTTTTAACGAGTCAAATACTAGTCGAGCACAAATAACTTTGTTTGTTTTACAATCCTAACTTTAATTAATATGTAATAAAAAAATAGTTTAATTTGTTAAATCTAACTGGGTACTTTTACTTCCCTTTGGACTTGCCACTCTCCGAAACAAAAAGAGAAAGACAACTTATTTAATTTTTTAACTAAGTCCACGAAGAAGGAAAGTTACTACACCCACATAGAAAAGAAGGTGCAGAGAATACATTATAAGAATCCTAAATCTGCAAGAAAACTAAGAGCTAGTCGGAAGGAAAGAAAAGATATCCATTTGAATCCTTACTTGTGTACTCGTTGACGAAGTAGAATGATAACAAAAATAATACATGTAATTGACCTTACTTAATTGAGACACAACTAAGATTAATTTGGTTAAGATGTAAATTTATTTTCTTTATTGTAATATAAGTGATAAATAAGTTATAAATAAATTGGTAGATAGTTCTAGCTTACCCATTACAACCCAACATTAAACATGCTACACATGTCAAATTAACCCAACACAATTAATTAATTAATTAGTTAAGTTGCTATTGAACTATTTTGTGTAATATATTTGTAAGTCAACATGACCCTACAAACCAGTTAATCGAACAGGCTTGACATTCCTAGACTATTCCAAATGAATCAAATTATTAAATAAATTACATATATGAAGAGTATTTTTTAAAGATACAAATTAATATTTGGTCTGAAGTATTTATTTCAAGGGGAAAGGTGTTTTGAGGTTATGCTCAGACACGTGGCATGGTATGATGCACCTAGATGTATGAATATGGTCCAAATAGGCTTTAAGTGATCTGGCATACGAGGGCGGACTCAAGAAATTAAATCAGAAAGACACTTATTAATTATTACATTAAAAACTTTTACAAAAATATTTCACATAAATTTTTACTATTGACTTCAAGAAAAATAAAAAATAAAAAATAAAAATAATAATGTTATTTGTAACTAGTTTATCATAGACCAAAAAAAAAAAAAAGTCATGAATATAAGTTTTAAGATAAATTATATAATGATAAAGTAATTTTTATACCAAATATGAGTAAAAATTCAATATAATAGTAATATTGCGTCATCATTGACATGTGATATCACCAATCAATAGTAAATAAATATATGGAGGATGAACAACACATGTCAAAATGTAACTAACAATCCAATAAATTCCATATCTTTATTGAGATTAATTATTTTTCATGTCAATTATAATAGACATCACCACTATATTGAAATTTTCATAAATAATAATAGGACTTATTGTAGTCTCTTTATTTTCAATCAAAATAACCATTATTGTTATCATAATTTAAAAAATGTCATTGACATTTCACTCTAAATAATATTTTTATAATTTTATTTATTTAAAGTTTTTTTTTATGTTTGTAAAAAAAAAAATCCAAAACTCAAGGGGGCACATGACCCTTAGACCCTCTTCGCCTCCGCCGCTGACAACTACTGACAACTACTGATGTGGTTGGGCTTGTGGGGCTTACTACTGGAGGTCATTGAGATGGTACTAAAAGGCTAATCTGGCATATCAAATTATATGTGGTTAGTTGATCCTTCTTAAGCAGAGTGTACAAATATCGTTAGAGTTGTTAGACAGTGTTCAGGAAGCTTGAAAGGCTAGCCAAAATGCCTTTGGAAGGTTTCTAAATTATTGCTGAAGAAACACCTTTGGGTTCAGATGGAGTTGAGCACGATTCTTATGATGTTAGAGAGGCATGTTTTACCCCTACCATCCTCTATTTTCATCTACGAAAGTGTACAGGTGGTCTTACACCTCAAAGAATGTGAATAATGCAGTTATTTAGGCTAAATATAACATAATATTAACAGAATTAGCAGAAAATAGCTGGTATAGTGTATTGTTAAGGACATTTGTATAGAATATGTTACTGTTGAAAACTATAATGTAGTAGTAGAGATTTAGCTGTAAAACTCTCGTAGGAACAAGGAGACTAAGTTCAAAGATTAATTCAGATATAAAACATATGCAAAAAATGGTCAAAGGCTTTGTTTTGCTCAAAAAGAACTCTGAAAGCTAAATTTGTGAAGAGCTGGAGCTTCTACTATGGAGATTTTCAAGAGAAAGAGCTTCCCCAATAAAGAAGAAGAAGAAGAACCCCTTATTTATAGAGAAATAAGGCTTCTAAGATTTAGACAAATGTATAGACCAATAATTGCATATAGATACTAATATGATATATGCAAAGTTTATTTCCATAATAGGAAAAGAAATTAATCTTACCATATATAGTAAATTTCAGGAGTAATAGTTGTCTGCCACTGCTACTGAACAAATTGAAAGATGGCTGAGATTACCTAATTAGACCTCCATCAATGAGAAAATGACACTTAAGAGGTGCTCGAGTGTCTTGTTCTCCGCTCGAGCAGGAGAGTCGTATATCAGTTCACAGCTAGGCTATTTCGAATCACTTTTTACACTTCCTCTCTCTCTCTCTCTTATTTTCCCAAAATTGATTTTGAGAGGTCCTCTCTCTAGAATCTCCCTTCTCCCTAGGGTTTGATCTAGTTAGAGTGTTCCCCGATCCTTCGGCCTTTGAAGAAAGTGTGTTGATCGTCAAGGGCTTCGTTTTGATCCAAAAAGTTTGGAGTTTGGAGAACTTTGGTTTTGGTCTTCTTCTCCATTTGAGTTCTAACTTCGAGGTAGGGATATCCTACTCCTCCTTATGAGCTTTGTCTTTAAATTTTAGCATTTTGATATGTTGGGGATTGTTGGGTAATTTTGAGAAAGTTTGGGTCTTTGTGTAATTTTACAAAAGATGGAGTTTTATTTATATAAGCCTATATGCATGTTTAGCATGGAGAAATGAGATAAATGTTGGGTTATTGATAGAAATGGAACCTTAAGGTTGTTTTGTTAATTATGGGAAATGCCCTAATTACATCGATAAATTAATCTGTGAAATTAATTTTGAGAAATGAGAAGTTGAAATTGAGAATGTTGAAATTGGGAACGTATGGGATTAAAGGGTGTAGTTGGATCATTTATCACTCACCTAGTTGAAATGTTGATATTTTATCCAAATGGTGTATTTATTTTCTCTTTAGAAATAACTGTTTTGGGCTATCGGTAGAGGATAGTCTTGATTGTTGTAGACAATGCATGATGATTAGGCAAACTAAAACTAATCAATTGAGTATGCTATCGAGTATAGCAGTTGGAATAATACATTAACTTTATGTATTGATTGATTATGTATATGATCTATGTTTATATACATTGTGTATGGGAGGAGATAGGGTATGTACTCCACAGTTTAGGGGAAAATAGGGGATGGACCTCTAAACCGGATTTTGTGTGACATTGATACATCACTACAATGTGCATCAAGTGTGGATTATGGAAGTGTTTGAATTGATTTGATATAGCACTAAAATGTATATCGTTATCAATTGTGAAGTATAGAAGTGTTTCTACGTTATATTGATACATCACCAAAATGTGTATCCTTTGTGAAGTATGGAAGTGATTTATGTATGATTGATACAGCACCAAAATGTGTATCCATCATGAATTTCGATAGTGTTTTAAAGATGAGTCTTAATCTCATTAAGTTATTTGGCTAGGCTCTGAGCCTTGTTTTCAAACTCAAAGTTGAGAAAGAAATGGGAAATGAACAGTAACATGAACTTAAATGTCATGAAACTGTAATGTGTTATAAGTGGAAATATAAGTGTGGACCATTTATCGAATGTTGTTATTTTAGTCATTGTTTATAGCTGGTTTAGTATATTTCTACTGGGCTGTGGCTCACCCTATAAGGGACATCATTTTCAGGTACAGGTAGCATGCCACCTCTAGGGACATAGCTTGGGAAGCTAGAGGCAAATAGACTGCTTTTGTTGTTTTGCTTTCTTTTGATGTATTACATGTAAATTCAAGCCAAAAGCTTAATATGTATTGAGTTAGCACTCTTCTTTTTGTAACCAAGTGTTGACTTGGAAAGCTGTAAGCCCGTAGGGCATTTGCTTTTGTTGTTAACATGTAATACCGTTGTAAGAACTACTCTGATAATAGGAAGATGTTTAATTCTCTTATATTGTTGCATGTCAAGAATGATGGGTTTTATGTATTATTTTGAGGGCGTTACAACTTGGTATCAGAGCGTACCGGGTTCGAATACTTTGGGTACGTGGGAAGTGATTAGGATCACAATGGGTTTGTCTCGCTTGTTAGAGACACATGTGTGACATTATGTGTTCATTTGATAACATGTTTATGTGACTATATGGGTATGAGATTTAGTTTCTAGGATGTTGATTGGATCCTTGGGTTTCTGTGAGTCTTGTTGGAAAAGCACTTGATCAATGTTGTTTCTAACCGGAACTCTAGTAACGCCTCGGGACTATCATTATCCGGAAATGAAATTCGTAAGTGCTTATGTGTTTATGTGCTTATGTGAAGTGAATTACAGTTGTCCATGTATTAGGACGCGAGTGTTTAGTTTTGGCACATTTATGAATGTGCTAATGTCCTTCGTTACCTTTATTAGGATGTCAGGACGAGGAAGAGGTGGTAGACGTGGCAGGCGTTGTAGGCAGGAGATGCTTTTACTGGATGATAATTCGGTGTAGCAGGAGGGGGTTGACCAGGCCAATGTGGCCGAGCCAGCAGGTTAGCAGGCTATGGGCGACTTAGCTCATGGGATAGCCAATGCTTTAAGGGAGTCTATGGGTATTCTCAGGGCTGAGAATCCAGTTCAAGCTCCAGTGCAAGCCTAGGTTGTTGAGGCAGGGCCTTCCTTCTTGAAGAGGGAGTTCTTCCGGTCTAACCCGGACGAGTTTATTGGGGATCCAAAGGAGCCACTTAAGGCTGATGAGTGGTTGGAGCAGATGAGTAAGACGTTCGAAATGCTTGGCATCGAGGACGGGGCGTTGAAAGTGACCTTGACATCCTTCTAGCTTAAAGGGGGTGCGGGTCAGTGGTGGAAATACATGAGGAGCCGTATTGCTGGCACGTGGGAGGCTTTTGTGGAGGCTTTTCATGAGAAGTACTTATCTTCAGCAGTCAAGGAGAAGCTGAGAGACCAGTTCTGCCAGCTTTTGCAGTTGAGTTCTTCAATGGCCGAGTATGAGGCTACTTTTACTAGCTTGTCCAGGTTTGCACCTGAACTTGTGGCTTCCGAGGAACGCCGCTGTATTGAGTTTGAGAAGAGGTTGAGGCGCGGCCTCAAGATGAGAGTTGTGGGTTCTGTGATTTGAGACAATGGGCGCTTGGTTGATGCTGTAGCCCATATGGAAATCATAATGCAGGAGGAGGAGGGACAGAGAGGCTCCAAGAGGAGCTAGGATGGTTAGGGTGATGGCAGGAGACAGAGGGGTGCTAACCCTCAGCAGTCTCAAGGTGGTGTGGCTAGATCGACCTTTCCAGTGCTGAGTGCAGGCTCGGGGAGAGGCAATCAGGGAGATTTCACTTGTTACAAGTGTGGTCAGCTGGGCCACAAGGCTTCGATTTGCCCACAGAGGGGAGGAGGTCAGAGAGCTGCTTCATCTTCAGCTAGACCGCAGAGCCAGAGTTAAGGCAGGGGTAAGTCCTTGTCTTGTTATTAGTGTGGTCAGCCTGGGCACCTGAAAAGGTTTTGCCCATAGTTGAGTGCTACTCTGGGCGCGTCTGGTTCTAGGCAGACGCAGGGTTTTCAACTAGCTCAGTCTGTGCAGGCCTCGAGGGCCAATTCGGGAGCTTCGTCGTCCCAGTCTGTGCAGCAGTCGTATGCTCCGAGGGGTGAGCAGGTGGATCAGGGGCTTACTAGACGCGTGTATGCTATTACCGCACAAGACCTAGTACCGGCTCCATCAGTTGTGAGAGGTACTTTTCTGTTTTGCAACTCGATTACTAGTGTGTTGATTGATACGGGTGCATCTCATTCCTTTGTATCTGTTGCATTTGCATCTGTTTTGGAGTTAGAGTTGGCATAATTAGCATCTCCTATATGTGTAGTGTCACCTATTGGGGGTGAGTTGATTTTGAAACAAGGATGTAGGGGTTGTGATATAGAAGTCACCAATCGCCGGCTTCCATTTCCTTTTGTAGTTATGCCCATGTCGGGATTTGATGTTATTTTGGGTATGGACTGGCTATCGTCATATCGGGCAGTTATTGATTGCTACCGCCAGAGGGTCACAGTATGTACCTTGAGCGGGGAGTGTTTCCATTTCTTCGGGGACCGAGTTGATAGTGTTTTGCCACCGGTGTGTGATCCGCGAGGGCGGAGTGAGCTTAGTGGTCTACTTGCTAGCTTTTTGAGTAGTGAGTGCGGTGAGACCCAGACTGTACCGAGAGTGGTTTGTGAGTACTCGGACGTCTTTCCCGAGGATCTCGTTAGTTTGCCACCTCACCGAGAGATCGAGTTCTCTATTGATTTAGTGCCCGGCACGGCGCCGATTTCTATGGCACCTTATCGTTTTGCCCCAGCCGAGTTGAGTGAGTTGAAGATTCAGCTCCAGGAATTGCTAGATAAGTGCTTCATCCGCCCTAGTGTTTCGCCGTGGGGAGCGCCGGCCCTCTTTGCTAAAAAAAAAGATGGTGCCTTGAGACTTTGTATCGACTACCGGAAGTTGAATCGGGCTACGGTCAAGAATAAGTACCCTATGCCACGTATAGATGACCTGTTTGACCAGTTGAAAGGTTCCCGTTGTTTTTCTAAGATAGACTTGAGATCGGGTTACCACCAGTTGAGGGTCAGGGAGGAGGATATTCTAAAGACGGCATTCCGTACGCGGTATGGCCACTATGAGTTTCTGGTGATGCCGTTTGGGCTCACCAATGCACTGACAATCTTTATGGACTTGATGAACCAAATCTTCCGAGAATTCTTGGATCGTTTTGTAGTCGTTTTCGTGGACGACATTCTGATTTATTCGCCTTTAGAGGAGGAGCACGAAGAACACTTGAGAGTGGTGCTTGAATTGCTTAGAGCCCATAGGCTATATGCCAAGTTTGGGAAGTGTGAGTTCTGGCTAGGGAAAGTCAAGTTCTTAGGCGATGTGATTTCCGGGGAAGGGGTGTCTGTTGATACATCCAAGATAGAGGCAGTGCAAGATTAGGCACAGCCTAAGAGTGTTTTTGAGATCCGCAGTTTTCTGGGACTAGCTGGGGGTATTATCGCCGGTTTGTGAAAGATTTCTCCAGGTTAGCTTCGCCGTTGACTAGATTGACGCGGAAAGGGGTCAAGTTTGTATGGAGTGAGACTTGTGAAAAGTCATTCCAGGCGTTGAAGGTTAGATTGACCACCGCTCCAGTTTTGATTATTCCGGAGAGAGGTTTGGGTTATACGGTTTATTGTGATGCTTCATGAGAGGGTTTGGGTTGTGTGTTGATGCAAGAGGGGAAAGTGGTAGCTTATGGCTCACGTCAGTTGAAAATTCACGAGAAGAATTACTTCACACAAGACCTTGAACTAGTAGCCGTGATTTTTGCCTTAAAGATTTAGAGGCACTATCTCTATGGTGAGAGGTTCGAGGTATTCTCGGACCATAAGAGTTTGAAGTATCTGTTCACATAGAGAGACTTGAATTTGAGGCAGAGAAGGTGGATGGAGTTCATTGAGGACTACGACTTTGAGTTGCACTATCACCCGGGAAAGGCCAATGTAGTGGCTGATGCCCTTAACAAGAAATCCATTAGTCATGTAGCTTGTATAGCCATTCGGGAATGGGAGATGTTGGGTGCACTTGGCGAGTTTGATTTGCTTCTGGGCGAATCCGTTGAGGCTACAGCCTTATTTTCTGTTGTTGCGAAGCCTACACTAGTGAGTCGAGTGTTGGAGGCACAGGGGGGGTGACCTTGAGTTAGAATCCCTCCGAGAGAAGATCTCCAGTGGGAAGGTTGAGAAGGGTTTGACGGTGTATCCCGACCAGAGTGTGAGATACCGAGACCGTGTGTTTGTGCCGGAGTCTTGCCGAGAAGAGGTACTCCGAGAGTTTCACCATTCACGCCTTGCGGTGCATCCGGGAGGCACTAAGATGTATCGGGATTTGGGTCGCCAATTTTGGTGGCGGGGTATGAAGAAGGATGCGGCCGTTTTTGTGTCTAAGTGCCTTACTTGTCAGCAAGTGAAGGCCGAGCATCAGAGGCCAGCGGGTTTATTGCAACCCTTGCCTATTGCCGAGTGGAAGTGGGAGCATGTCACTATGGACTTCGTTTTAGGTCTCCCAAGGACTCAACGGGGTAGTGATGCTATTCGGGTGGTTGTAGACCGGTTGACTAAGTCGGCGCACTTTATCCCTATACGCGTAAGAGATTCAATAGATCATCTAGCCGATTTGTATATTCAGGACATAGTGAGGTTGCACGGGGTCCCAGTGACGATCATCTCAGATAGAGATCCATGTTTTACTGCTAGGTTGTGGCAGAGTTTGCAGAGTGCCTTGGGTACTAAGTTGGCCTTTAGTACGGCTTATCATCCTCAGACTGACCGGCAGTCCGAGCATACTATTCAGATCCTTGAGGATATGCTTCGAGGTTGTGTCCTTGACTTTAGTGGGACATGGGAGAGGCACTTGCCCTTGGTAGAGTTTGCCTATAACAACAGCTTTCAGTCTAGTATCGGTATGGCACCGTTTGAGGCCTTGTATGGCCGACCTTGTAGGTCTCCAGTATGTTGGGCCGAGGTGGGTGATGCACCTTTGTTGGGCCCGGAGTTGGTGAGGGAAACGACGGAGAAAGTTGAGCTTATCCGTAGGAGGCTTGTTACAGCCCAGAGTCGCCAAAAGAGTTATGCCGACCGTAGGAGGAGGCCTTTGGCAATTGAGACAGGTGATCATGTTTTTCTGAAAATATCACCTAGGCGAGGTTTGATGAGGCTTGGGAAGAATGAGAAGTTATCCTCTCGGTTTATCGGTCCCTTTGAGATCCTTGAGAGGATTGGGGAGGTTGCTTATCGTTTGGCTTTGCCACCGCAGTTGTCCGGGGTACATGACGTATTTCATGTCAGTATGCTTCAGAAGTACGAGCCGGATCCATCACACGTGTTGGATTAGACAGACTTAGAGGTAGATAAGGATGCCTCGTATAAGGAGAGACCGGTTCGGGTCTTGGATAGGCGAGATCAAGTCTTGCGAGGCAAGACCATCCCTTTGGTAACAGTTTTGTGGAGACATCACGGAGTGGAGGAAGCCATTTGGGAACGTGAGTTGGAAGTCCGCGAGAAATATCCGGACATGTTTGTTGATGTATAATCATTTATTGATATTTTGTAATATTATTGAACTTTAAGAGCATTGTATATGTCTTGAGTTGTAAAACATGGTAAATGTTTTGGTTTATGGAAAAATTGTAAAACTTGCCTTAAAATGGAAGTTTGTTTTAACATTGTGTATGTTAAATGTTTTGTGGAGATGAAAGCATGATATTAATGTTGCAAATGTTATAGAATTGTAGAGAATGTGTTGAAATTGGAAAATTTCAAAGGGATGCATGTTGATAATGCAGGTTGTTATATATAATATAAATTGCCTATTGAAAAGAGATGAGATTGACCGGTAATGGGTTGGGATGTTTAATATTGTATTGTAATATTGTTGGGAATGAAGAAAACTTGTTTTTGAAAACTTGTATTTAATTTCGGGGACAAAATTCTTTAAGGGGGGGAGGTTATAGCGATCCCGGTTGTCCCTTTTACTGTTCAGCTGTATTCCGGACTCGGTTCCGTGGAGTTGGTAGTCATATTTGTCTTGTTGTCATCCTTTAAATCCATTTGCTTGAGTTTTAGGATGTGTTGGGCTTGGTTGTTACAGGTTGGTAGAGCTTTGGCTCCTATTGTTGTTGCCCAGTTTTTGAATGGTCCGCTCGAGCAGGTCATTTTGCGCTTGAGCGGGGTTTACACCCTTCCAGTATTTCGTGTCCCTGTAAAACTTCTGCAGGTGTGTTTTCTACGCTCGAGCGGGTTTCTTGCGCTCGAGCGGGATTGTTAGCGCTCGAGCGGGTAGTACATTTTTGGTGGAAGTTCTGGGAGTTGAAAATCTACGCTCAAGTGGACTGGTCTTTCGCGCTCGAGCAGGTGTGTTTTGTCCTTGTGTCTTGGAGCTCGAGCGGGCATTCTGGCGCTCGAGCGGACCCAGTTTTTTGTGCTTGACGCTCGAGCGTCTTGTTCTCCGCTCAAGCGGGAGAGTCGTATATCAATTCACAGCTAGGCTATTTTGAATCACTTTTTACACTTCCTCTCTCTCTCTCTCTTACTTTCCCAAAATCAATTTTGAGAGCTCCTCTCTCTAGAATCTCCCTTCTCTCTAGGGTTTGATCTAGTTAGAGTGTCCCCCGATCCTTCGGCCTTTGTAGAAAGTGTGTTGATCGTCGAGGGCTTCGTTTTGATCCAAAAAGTTTGGAGTTTAGAGCACTTTGGTTTTGGTCTTCTTCTCCATTTGAGTTCTAACTTCGAGATAGGGATATCCTACTCCTCCTTATGAGCTTTGTCTTTAAATTTTAGCATTTTGATATGTTGGGGATTGTTGGGTAATTTTGAGAAAGTTTAGGTCTTAGTGTAATTCTACAAAAGATGGGGTTTTATTTATATAAGCCTATATGCATGTTTAGCATGGAGAAATGAGATAAATGTTGGGTTATTGATAGAAATGGAACCTTAGGATTGTTTTGTTAATTATGGGAAATGCCCTAATTACATCGATAAATTAATCTGTGAAATTAATTTTGAGAAATGAGAAGTTGAAATTGAGAATGTTAAAATTGGGAACATATGGGATTAAAGGGTGTAGTAGGATCATTTATCACTCACCTAGTTGAAATGTTGATATTTTATCCATTTGGTGCATTTATTTTCTCTTTAGAAATAACTGCTTTGGGCTATCGGTGGAGGATAGTCTTGATTGTTGTAGACAATGCATGATGATTAGGCAAACTAAAACTAATCGATTGAGTATGCTATCGAGTATTGAATATAGCAACTGGAATAATACATTAATTCTATGTATTGATTGAATGTATATGACCTATATTTATATACATGTGTTGTGTGTGAGGAGATAGGGGATGTACTCCACGGTTTAGGGGAAGATAGGGGATGGATCTCTAAACTGGATTTTGTGTGACATTGATACATCACTACAATGTGTATCAAGTGTGGATTATGGAAGTGTTTGAATTGATTTGATATAGCACTAAAATGTATATCGTTATCAATTGTGAAGTATAAAAGTGTTTCTACGTTATATTAATACATCACCAAAATGTGTATCCTTCGTGAAGTATGGAAGTGATTTATGTATGATTGATACAGCACCAAAATGTGTATCCATCATGAATTTCGATAGTGTTTTAAAGATGAGTCTTAATCTCATTAAGTTATTTGGCTAGGCTCTGAGCCTTGTTTTCAAACTCAAAGTTGAGAAAGAAATGGGAAATGAAAAGTAACATGAACTTAAATGACATGAAACTGTAACGTGTTATAAGTGGAAATATAAGTGTGGACCATCTATAAGGGACATCATTTTCAGGTACAGGTAGCATGCCACCTCCAGGGACATAGCTTGGGAGGCTAGAGGCAGACAGAATGCTTTTGTTGTTTTGCTTTCTTTTGATGTATTACATGTAAATTCAAGCCAAGAGCTTAATATGTATTGAGTTAGCACTCTTCTTTTTGTAACCAAGTGTTGACTTGGAAAGCTGTAAGCCCGTAGGGCATTTGCTTTTGTTGTTAACATGTAATACCATTGTAAGAACTACTCTGATAATAGGAAGATGTTTAATTCTCTTATATTGTTACATGTCAAGAATGATGGGTTTTATGTATTATTTTGAGGGCATTACAACTTGGTATCAGAGCGTACCGGGTTCGAATACTTTGGGTACGTGGGAAGTGATTAGGATCACAATGGGTTTGTCTCGCTTGTTAGAGACTTATGTGTGACATTATGTGTTCATTTGATAACATGTTTATGTGACTATATGGGTATGGGATTTAGTTTCTAGGATGTTGATTGGATCCTTGGGTTTCTGTGAGTCTTGTTGGAAAAGCACTTGATCAATGTTGTTTTTAACCGGAACTCTAGTAACGCCTCGGGACTATCATTATTCGGAAATGAAATTCGTAAGTGCTTATGTGTTTATGTGCTTACGTGAAGTGAATTACAGTTATCCATGTATTAGGACACGAGTGTTTAGTTTTGGCACATTTATGAATGTGCTAATGTCCTTCGTTACCTTTATTAGGATGTTAGGACGAGGAAAAGGTGGTAGACGCGGCAGGCGTGGTAGGCAGGAGATGCCTTTACCGGATGATAATCTGGCGTAGCAGGAGGGGGTTGGCCAGGCCAATGTGGTCGAGCCAGCAGGTCAGCAGGCTATGGGCGACTTAGCCCGTGGGATAGCCGATGCTTTGAGGGAGTCTATGGGTATTCTTAGGTCTGAGAATCCAGTTCAAGCTCCAGTGCAGGCCCAGGTTGTTGAGGCAGGGCCTTCCTTTTTGAAGAGGGAGTTCTTCCGGTCTAACCCGAACGAGTTTATTGGGGATCCAAAGGAGCCACTTAAGGTTGACGAGTGGTTGGAGCAGATGAGTAAGATGTTCGAGATGCTTGGCATCAAGGACGGGGCGTTGAAGGTGACCTTGGCATCCTTCCAGCTTAAAGGGGGTGCTGGTCAGTAGTGAAAATACATGAGGGGCCGTATTGCTGGCACGTGGGAGGCTTTTGTGGAGGCTTTTCAGGAGAAGTACTTATCTCCAGCAGTCAGGGAGAAGCTGAGAGACCAGTTCTGCAAGCTTTTGCAGTTGAGTTCTTCAGTGGCCGAGTATGAGGCTGCTTTTACTAGCTTGTCCAGGTTCGCACCTGAACTTGTGGCTTTCGAGGAACGCCGCTGTATCGAGTTTGAGAAGAGGTTGAGGCGCGGCCTCAAGATGAGAGTTGGGGGTTCTATGATCCGAGACTATGGGCGCTTGGTTGATGCTGCAGCCCATATGGAGATCATGATGTAGGAGGAGGAGGGACAGAGAGGCTCCAAGAGAAGCCATGATGGTCAGGGTGATGGCAGGAGATAGAGGGGTGCTAACCCTCAGCAGTCTCAGGGTGGTGTGGCTAGATCGACCTTTCCAGTGCCAAGTGTAGGCTCGGGGAGAGGCAATCAGGGAGATTTCACCTGTTACAAGTGTGGTCAGCTGGGCCATAAGGCTTCGATTTGCCCACAAAGGAGAGGAGGTCAGAGAGCTGCTTCATCTTCAGCTAGACCGCAAAGCTAGAGTCAGGGCAGGGGCAAGTCCTTGTCTTGTTATCAGTGTGGTCAGCCTGGGCACCTGAAGAGGTTTTGCCCACAGTTGAGTGCTACTCCGAGCGCGTTTGGTTCTAGGCAGACGCAGGGTTTTCAGCCAGCTCAGTCTGTGCAGGCCTCGAGGGCCAATCCGGGAGCTTCGTCGTCCCAGTCTGTGCAGCAGTCGTATGCTCTGAGGGGTGAGCAGGTGGATCAGGGGCCTACTGGGCGCGTATATGCTGTTACCGCACAGGACCTAGTACCGGCTCCATCAGTTATGAGTGGTACTTTTCTGTTTTGCAACTCGGTTTCTAGTGTGTTGATTGATGTGGGTGCATCTCATTCCTTTGTATCTGCTGCATTTGCATCTGTTTTGGAGTTGGAGTTGGCACAATTAGCATCTCTTATATGTGTAGTGTCACCTATTGGGGGTGAGTTGATTTTGAAACAAGGATGTAGGGGTTGTGATATAGAAGTCGCCGATTGTCGGCTTCCATTTCCTTTTGTAGTTATGCCTATGTCGGGATTTGATGTTATTTTGGATAGGACTGGCTATCGTCATACCGGGCAGTTATTGATTGCTACCGCCAGAGGGTCACAGTATGTACCTTGAGCGGGGAGTGTTTCCATTTCTTGGGGGACCGAGTTGGTAGTGTTTTGCCACCGGTGTGTGATCCGTGAGGGCGGAGTGAGCTTAGTGGTCTACTTGCTAGCTTTTTGAGTAGTGAGTGCGGTGAGACCCAGACTGTGCCGAGAGTGGTTTGTGAGTACTCGGACGTCTTTCCTGAGGATCTCGTTAGTTTGCCACCTCACCGAGAGATCGAGTTCTCTATTGATTTAGTGCCCGGCACGACGCCGATTTCTATGGCACCTTATCGTTTTGCCCCAGCCGAGTTGAGTGAGTTAAAGATTCAACTCCAAGAATTGCTAGATGAGGGCTTCATCCGCTCTAGTGTTTCACCATGGGGAGCACCGGCCCTCTTTGCTAAAAAAAAAGATGGTGCCTTGAGACTTTGTATCGACTACCGGAAGTTAAATCGGGCTACGATCAAGAATAAGTACCCTATGCGCCATATAGATGACCTGTTTGACCAGTTGAAAGGTTCCCATTGTTTCTCTAAGATGATATACTTGAGATCAGGTTACCACCAGTTGAGGGTCAGGGAGGAAGATATTCCGAAGACGACATTCCGTACGCGGTATGGCCATTATAAGTTTCTGGTGATGCCGTGTGGGCTCACCAATGCACCGACAGTCTTTATGGACTTAATGAACCGAATCTTCCGAGAATTCTTGGATCGTTTTGTAGTCGTTTTCGTGGACGACATTCTGATTTATTCACCTTTAGAAGAGGAGCACGAAGAACACTTGAGAGTGGTGCTTGAATCGCTTAGAGCCCATAGGCTGTATGCCAAGTTTGGGAAGTGTGAGTTCTGGCTAGGGGAAGTCAAGTTCTTAGGCGATGTGGTTTCCGGGGAAGGGGTGTCTGCTAATACATCCAAGATAGAGGCAGTGCAAGATTGGGCACAGCCTAAGAGTGTTTTTGAGATCCGCAGTTTTCTGGGATTAGCTGGGTATTATCGCCGGTTTGTGAAAGATTTCTCCAGGCTAGCTTCGCCGTTGACTAGATTGACGCGAAAAGGGGTCAAGTTTGTATGGAGTGAGACTTGTGAAAAGTCATTCCAGGAGTTGAAGGTTAGATTGACCACCGCTCCGTTTTCGATTATTCCGGAGAGAGGTTTGGGTTATGCGGTTTATTGTGATGCTTCACGAGAGGGTTTGGGTTGTGTGTTGATGCAAGAGGGGAAAGTGGTAGCTTATGGCTCACACCAGTTGAAAATTCACGAGAAAAATTACCCCATACATGACCTTGAACTAGCAGCAGTGATTTTTGCCTTAAAGATTTGGAGGGATTACCTTTATGGTGAGAGGTTCGAGGTATTCTCGGACCATAAGAGTTTGAAGTATCTGTTCACATAGAGAGACTTGAATTTGAGGCAGAGAAGGTGGATGGAGTTCATTGAGGACTACGACTTTGAGTTGCACTATCACCCGGGAAAGGCCAATGTAGTGGCCGATGCCCTTAGCAGGAAATCCATTAGCGATGTAGCTTGTATAGCCATCCGGGAATGGGAGATGTTGGGTGCACTTGGCGAGTTTGATTTGCTTCTAGGCGAATCCGTTGAGGCTGCGGCCTTATTTTCTGTTGTTGCGCAGCCTATACTAGTGAGTCGAGTGTTGGAGGCACAGGGAGGTGACCTTGAGGTAGAATCCCTCCGAGAGAAGATCTCCAGTGGGAAGGTTGAGAAGGGTTTGACGGTGTATCCCGACCAGAGTGTGAGATACCGATACTGTGTGTTTGTACCGGAGTCTTGCCGAGAGGAGGTACTCTGAGAGTTTCACCATTCACGCCTTGCGGTGCATCCGGGAGGCACTAAGATGTATCGGGATTTGGGTCGCCAATTTTGGTGCTGGGGTATGAAGAAGGATGTGGCCGTTTTTGTGTCTAAGTGCCTTACTTGTCAGCAAGTGAAGGCCGAGCATCAGAGGCCAGCGGGTTTATTGCAATCCTTGCCTGTTGCCGAGTGGAAGTGGGAGCATGTCACTATGGACTTCGTTGTAGGTCTCCCGAGGACTCAGCGGGGTAGTGATGCTATTTGGGTGGTTGTAGACCGGTTGACTAAGTCGGCGCACTTTATCCCTATGCGCGTAAGAGATTCGATAGATCATCTAGCCGATTTGTATATTCAAGACATAGTGAGGTTGCACGGGGTCCCAGTGACGATCGTCTCAGATAGAGATCCTCGTTTTACTGCTAGGTTGTGGCAGAGTTTGCAAAGTGCCTTGGGTACTAAGTTGACCTTTAGTACGGCTTATCATCCTTAGACTGACAGGCAGTCCGAGCGTACTATTCAGATCCTGGAGGATATGCTTCGAGGTTGTGTCCTTGACTTTAGTGGGACGTGGGAGAGGCACTTGCCCTTGGTAGAGTTTGCCTACAACAACAGCTTTCAGTCTAATATCGGTATGGCACCGTTTGAGGCCTTGTATGGCCGACCTTGTAGGTCTCCAGTATGTTGGGTCGAGGTGGGTGATGCACCTTTATTGGGCTCGGAGTTGGTGAGGGAAACGACGGAGAAAGTTGAGCTTATCCGTAGGAGGCTTGTTATAGCCCAGAGTCGCCAAAAGAGTTACGCCGACCGTAGGAGGAGGCCTTTGGCATTTGAGATGGGTGATCATGTTTTTCTAAAAATATCACCTAGGCGAGGTTTGATGAGGCTTGGGAAGAGTGGGAAGTTATCCCCTCGGTTTATCGGTCCCTTTGAGATCCTTGAGAGGATTGGGGAGGTTGTTTATCGTTTGGCTTTGCCACCGCAGTTGTCCGGGGTACATGACGTATTTCATGTCAGTATGCTTCGGAAGTACGAGCCGGATCCATCACACGTGTTGGATTAGACAGACTTAGAGGTAGATGAGGATGCCTCGTATGAGGAGAGACCGATTCAGGTCTTGGATAGGCGAGATCAAGTCTTGCGAGGCAAGACCATCCCCTTGGTAAAAGTTTTGAGGAGACATCACGGAGTGGAGGAAGCCACTTGGGAACGTGAGTTGGAAGTCCGCAAGAAATATCCGGACATGTTTGTTGATGTATAATCATGTATTGAGATTTTGTAATATTATTGAACTTTAAGAGCATTGTATATGTCTTGAGTTGTAAAACATGGTAAATGTTTTGGTTTATGGAAAAATTGTAAAACTTGCCTTAAAATGGAAGTTTGTTTTAACATTTTGTATGTTAAATATTTTGTGGAGATGCAAGCATGATATTAATGTTGCAAATGTTATAGAATTGTGGAGAATGTGTTGAAATTGGAAAATTTCAAAGGGATGCATGTTGATAATGCAGGTTGTTATATATAATATAAATTGCCTCTTGAAAAGAGATGAGATTGGCCGATAATGGGTTGGGATGTTAATATTGTGTTGTAATATTGTTGGGAATGAAGAAAACTTGTTTTTGAAAACTTGTATTTAATTTCGGGGACGAAATTCTTTAAGGGGGGGGAGGTTATAGCGATCCCGGTTGTCCCTTTTACTATTCAGCTGTATTCCGGACTCGGTTCCGTGGAGTTGGTAGTCGTATTTGTCTTGTTGTCATCCTTTAAATCCATTTGCTTGAGTTTTAGGATGTGTTGGGCTTGGTTGTTATAGGTTGGTAGAGCTTTGGCTCCCATTGTTATTGCCCAGTTTTTGAATGGTCCGCTCAAGCGGCTCATTTTTTGCTCGAGCGGGGTTTACACCCTTCCAGTATTTCGTGTCCCTGTAAACCTTTTGCAGGTGTGTTTTCTACACTCGAGCGGGTTTCTTGCGCTCGAGCGGGATTGTTAGCGCTCGAGCGGGCAGTATGTTTTTGGTGGAAGTTCTGGGAGATGAAAATCTACGCTCGAGCGGACTGGTCTTTCGCGCTCGAGCAGGTGTGTTTTGTCCTTGTGTCTTGGAGCTCGAGCAGACCCAGTTTTTTGTGCTTAACGCTCGAGCGTCCTGTTCTTCGCTCAAGCGGGAGAGTCGTATATCAGTTCACAGCTAGGCTATTTTGAATCACTTTTTACACTTCACTACTACAAAAATAGTTAAAGATCACATTTAATGACACTTAAAAAGTGTGATTAAAAATGACCATTTTTAATCACACTCCTAAAGACCACACTTTAATAAAACTTAAAAGGTGTGATTAAAAAACATACATCACACCAAAAAAGTGTGATCTTTATCTATATTTGTAGTAGTGCTTCCTCTCTCTCTCTCTCTCTCTCTCACTTTCCCAAAATCGATTTTGAGAGCTCCTCTCTGTAGAATCTTTCTTCTCTCTAGGGTTTGATCTAGTTAGAGTGTCCCCCAATCTTTCGGCCTTTGTAGAAAGTGTGTTGATCGTCGAGGGCTTCGTTTTGATCCAAAAAGTTTGGAGTTTAGAGCACTTTGGTTTTGGTCTTCTTCTGCATTTGAGTTCTAACTTCGAGGTAGGGATATCCTACTCCTCCTTATGAGCTTTGTCTTTAAATTTTAGCATTTTGATATGTTGGGGATTGTTGGATAATTTTGAGAAAGTTTGGGTCTTAGTGTAATTTTACAAAAGATGGGATTTCATTTATATAAGCCTGTATGCATGTTTAGCATGGAGAAATGTAATAAATGTTGGGTTATTGATAGAAATGAAACCTTAGGATTGTTTTGTTAATTATGGGAAATGCCCTAATTACATTGATAAATTAATCTGTGAAATTAATTTTGAGAAATGAGAAGTTGAAATTGAGAATGTTGAAATTGGGAACGTATGGGATTAAAGGGTGTAGTTGGATCATTTATCATTCACCTAGTTGAAATGTTGATATTTTATCCATTTGGTGCATTTATTTTCTCTTTAGAAATAACTGTTTTGGGCTATCGGTGGAGGATAGTCTTGATTGTTGTAGACAATTCATGATGATTAGGCAAACTAAAACTAATCGATTGAGTATGCTATCGAGTATAGCGGTTGGAATAATACATTAACTTTATGTATTGATTGATTATGTATATGATCTATGTTTATATACATTGTGTGTGGGAGGAGATAGGGGATGTACTCCACGATTTAGGGGAAGATAGGGGTTGGACCTCTAAACCGGATTTTGTGTGACATTGATATAGCACTACAATGTGTATCAAGTGTGGATTATGGAAGTGTTTGAATTGATTTGATATAGCACTAAAATGTATATCGTTATCAATTGTGAAGTATAGAAGTGTTTCTACGTTATATTGATACATCACCAAAATGTGTATCCTTCGTGAAGTATGGAAGTGATTTATGTATGATTGATACAGCACCAAAATGTGTATCCATCATGAATTTCGATAATGTTTTAAAGATGAGTCTTAATCTCATTAAGTTATTTGGCTAGGCTCTGAGCCTTGTTTTCAAACTCAAAGTTGAGAAAGAAATGGGAAATGAAAAGTAACATGAACTTAAATGACATGAAACTGTAACGTGTTATAAGTGGAAATATAAGTGTGGACCATCTATCAAATGATGTCATTTTAGTCATTTTTATAGCTGGTTTAGTATATTTCTACTGGGCTGTGGCTCACTCTATAAGGGACATCATTTTCAGGTACAGGTAGCATGCCACCTCCAAGGACATAGCTTGGGAGGCTAGAGGCAAACAGACTGCTTTTGTTGTTTTGCTTTCTTTTGATGTATTACATGTAAATTCAAGCCAAGGGCTTAATATGTATTGAGTTAGCACTTTTCTTTTTGTAACCAAGTGTTGACTTGGAAAGCTGTAAGCCCGTAGGGCATTTACTTTTGTTGTTAACATGTAATACCGTTGTAAGAACTACTCTGATAATAGAAAGATGTTTAATTCTCTTATATTGTTGCATGTCAAGAATGATGGGTTTTATGTATTATTTTGAGGGCGTTACAGGTGACTACAGACACCTCTTTTTGACTGACCCTAATACTTGAGCACTTTCTTTTGATTACCCGATGATAAAAATAGGAATGTATTTCTCACATAATTCTCAGTAAGAAATATAGAATTTATGTTTTAGTTCCAACCCTAAGCCTGTTTTGGCCTAAGTGTTTAAGTCTTGTTCAAAACTCTCTTTCGAAACCTTCTTTCCGCTCTTTGTTCTGAATATTTTCGTAGTATTTCGGGGCTCACTTTTAAAATTCAAAATGAAACTTTTTTCTGAGGAAAATGAGCAAAGAACAGTGTAGAAATAGGAGGAAAGGATGATAATTCTGTCGAAAAATATTGTTTCGTGCAAAATAGTCAACCATGGCTAACTTTTTTGGCCGGCCACCCAATTAATCAGCCAGCTAGCCAAGGTTTTTTGGCCGATCGGCTAATTTGCCCAGGAGTAGGGCAATTTCGACAGAATTCTTGTTGAAAGCATATAGGTCATGCCATTTCAGATCTTTTGTTGATACATTCATGCACGATGTACACACCCACCCCCTCTATTATCCTTATTTGGCCTCTGTTGTCAAAGGGTGATTGTCTTCTTCGCAAAAGAGAGCATCCAATACAACCACCCTTGTCACCCCATTATACTTGTCTCTCACCTTGTCTCCCACTTCCTTGACTTGGCCTTCCATTATTGGCTATATAGAGGATCAAAGGAATGAATGAAAGGGAAGAGGAATGAATTAAGAGAAAAAGAGAGATATATAGAGAGAAAGAGAGAAGTCTTCAACATTTGAGCTATAAGCTTCCATACATTGATATACCATCTTCCATATATCAAAACTAGCCTAGAAATTCTGTAAGAGCCATATTTTTTAGCCTTAATCGAAAAGAGAGTGAGTGTTGTTGAAATTGAGAAAAACAGAAAGTTATATAACTCCCCACATACACACACTGTTAAACAACCCAAAAATACCATTCTAACTAGAATTTCAAATTTTTGAACTGAGAATTGAGAACACACTTCATAAACTTGAAAAGGAAGTTTGGAAATCAAATTCTTCTTTGGAAGGTAAATTTTACATAATTTTCATTTTCTTTTACTTTCTTGCATTTTCTTTCTTATATTGCTTTTCTTGCTTCAATTTCATGTTATAAACCTGTTGTAAGTTAACTGGAAGTGGTTAGTTGAGCCATTTGCATATTTTTCATTTGTTTTTCTGGTGTTTGAACAAAATAGAGTTTTTGTCCTGACCTGATTGGCCGGCCGACTAACTTTTGGTCGGCTAGCCACCTCTTCTGGACAAAACCCAATAGCCTCCCGATGTCAGGAAAAACAGTCTCCGATGGTCTCTGAGGCCCCCTGAAGCTCCTATTTTTCTTTTATTTTAGTTAGAGAGAGTTGTGAGGATATTTTGCTATAACATTTTTGTTGCTCTTCCCCCCAAATCTTATTTGTAATATTCAAAGCGTTGTAATAATTCCCTACTCCCACTTCTTTCTATCACGTTCTTTTATTTGCATTCCCTATCTGTACATATGTAGTATATCAAGCTTGTTATCATATCCATGCTTTGCATTCATGTTTTATACCTTAAGATCTAGCTAAATTTGCATCTATGAGTTTAATCTTATTATGCGATTTTGTGCGCTGCCTCATGTCTTGAGATGATTCATATGTCATATATTTTAGAAGTCGGATATTTAGTTGCATTTCATGAGTGAATTGCATTAGGATCTTGTATATAAGATCTTGTATATAGGATCATGCATGTTTTATTAATTTTATTTTATAATTATTTGCAGGATGTCGGTAAATATGTAAGTTTTTGTGCTTTAGCATCCCGCTTGTGTATTTTTCTTACTATGTTTAGCATCCTACCATGTGGCTATGTGCTTATTTGATATAACTCTGTGCATGCCAGTGGGTGAAAGTTGTGTTGTTTAATTTGAAATAAAATTAATTTTTATGATTGTACTATTCAAAACATTTTCAAGATAATGAAATCAAACTATTCCAAAATGGACGACACAGTCTATATTTGTTTGCCTCACATTATAAATTTTAAGATTTATTATTAATAATCAGAATATGAACATATGAAATTGATAAAATTCATCTCATGGTTTAGTTGAGGCTGATCTTTTGATCGAGTGAGTAGGAGTGCTCAATTAAAGACCTTTAAGGTTCCGAGCCAAGTATCTTTGATTACGATGAATAGTGGCCTTGGCACGAGTCACAGGTTTCCTAATTTTCCAAAAACATTTGGTGGCAGCTCTGTGATCTGATGAAACAATCCATTTCTGGCAAAAGAATTTGTAATAAAATGGATTTTCTATAAAAGTTGTCAAATCTGGACTCTCATCTATGTTTCGCATTGCATTCGTAAGACTAGATCGAAGATAGAAGTTTCATGCGTCTTGGAAACCACCGAAAATTGGTCAACATCAGAAGATTATGCCATTTTATCAAAAAGAAGTTAACCGTCTGGCCTAGGCCTAGCAAAACCTGTCTTGTTGCAACACCGAGAAAAGAACAAACAAGAAATATGTAGGCGACTCAACTACCCACTTCTGGTTAGCTTACAACAAAACTAATATACAACTTAAAACAAGAAAATGACTATAAGATTGAAAGTGCAAGAAAATGAAAGAATTGAAAACTAATCGCTTCCATTTAGATTACAACAAAACAATATGAAACAAGAGCAAGAAAATAAATATGAGCTAAACTAACTACTTGGATTACAACAAAACACTATGAAATAAAAAGTAAGAAAATAAATATGAGCTAAACTAACCACTTGGATTACAACAAAACGCTTTAAAATATGAAATAAGAAAATAAATATGAACTAAACTAACCACTTCCAATTAGATTATAACAAAATACTATGAAATCGAAAGTAAGAAAATAATTATGAAATAGAAAATATAATGAAAATGAAAGACTTGAAATTCACCTTCCAGAGAAAGATTGAACTTCTCGATTTCCAAACTTCATCTTGATCACCCTCAATGTTGTGAATTTTGATCTCAATCCTCAATTCAAGAGCTTGGAATTTGAACTTAGAATAATGTTTTGGACAAGTATATGATCACTGTTTAATCTTCTTCAACTTAGCAAGACTACTCTCACTTTGGTCAAAGCTTTACGACTTGGTTCTTGAGTGGTGTTTGCAAGGAAATATGAGATGTATAGAGGCTTTATAACTTCACTAATTTGGAAAGACAACTCTCTTACTTTCAAGACTTTTTTTTCCTCTCAAATTCTAACTCAAATTTAGGCTAAGTTTGGGAAGTCCCAAATAAGTCAAAAAGCCAAAAAGTTACTCAAAAAGTTAAAAAGTTAACACTATTCACCAAAAGTCAACAATTACGGCTGCACAACTCCCAATTCAAATTTTCCTCTACAAACCAATTTTTACAATTTTTTATTACACATTTTTCCATAAAAAGTCAAAAAGTTAACCCAAACATTCATATTTTCAATCTCAATTTTTTAGTCCAAAAAGACAAAAAGTGCACTTATTTAGTCTTCCCAAACTTGGCCTTAGTATTCTCTCTACACTTCTCTTCTAATTCATCTCCTCAAACTCAAGACTATAGCTCTCATTATATAGGCAATGCTAGTGGAGCAATGGTGGAAGACAAAGTGGATCATTTAGAGAAGATAATGGAGCTAATGGGGCACTAAAATGGAGCGTTATCCTCGTTGGCTCAAGCACTAGTCAATGGAGGATGAGTAAGCATGCATTTGGTGCAAAAATAGGTAAGAAATAACATCACAAAGTGCCTCACACAGTACAAAAAACTCGCCCAATGTGAATAGGTCACGACCGTAGTAAGGCAAGTTGCACCCGCGATCACATTGGTCGTGCCCGCGATGGTGCTACCGGTTGACCGGCTAGGGTGGATTTTGTCCATTTTTGCTCCGGTTTGATCTTGTTTCGCTCCGATTTGGTCCCATTTCACTCCGGGTGTCTCATAGGGCTTAAACACTTGGCCAATATAGGCTTAGGGTTAGGAATAAAGCTCAAATTCCAAGCTCTCTTACTAATAATTTTGTGAGAAACACATTCTGATTGTCATCATCAGGTAATCAAAAGAAAGCGCCTAAGTCTTAGGGCCGGTCAAAATGGGATGTCTACAATATTATGTGAATTTTTTTTTCCTGTGACTAATTTTTACTATTTTTATAACTATTTATAAAATTGAAAAAATATGCTGTGTGATTAATTTTTTTTAAACTAGTTTTAAGTTTGAAACGTAAACTGTTTGGTTGAATTTTTAAATTTTGTCTATTATTTTTTTTTAAAAAAATTAAAAGTAGCTTGATAAAAAAAAATATCGTTTTCATTTTCATATGATTCTATTTTTGTTTTTAATGAAAATAATATCTGTATGTTTGAATAATATTTTTATATTAATTGTATAATTTGAGTTAATATTTTTATTAGTCTCTACGTTTTTTCTTCGCAGATAAAATAATATTTTTTATTTAAAAATTAATTTTAAAAAAATAATATAAAATATTAGAAATATTTTTGTAATATCTTTTTCATTTATAAATAACTCAGATGTATATATATTTTTTAAAGTACTTTGTAGGGTGCAAGTCCATTATGTGTGGGGGTACATGTTCATTATGTGTTGGTGCAAGTTTAGTATGTGTGGTGTCCAAGTTAAACCTATGTAGTAGTGCAAGTCTAGTTTGTGTTAGCATGCAAGTCGAATCTATGTGAGGGTGCAAGTTTAGTATATGTGGTGTGCAAGTCAAATCTTTGTAGTTATGCAAGTCTAGTCTGTGTTGGCATGCAAGTCAAATCTATGTGGAAGTACAAGCTTAGTCTGTGTAGGGTGCAATTTAATGAGTAATTTACTGAGAATTTACTAAGTATTTTCTTAGTAATTTACTAAGAATTTTCTGGAAATTTTTTGAGAATTCACTGAATAATTTACTGAGAATTTACAGAGTAATTTTATGAAAATTTAACGAGAATTTACACTGAATTTACAAAATAATTTGCATAGAATTTACTATTAGTTTACTGAGAAATTATTATGAATTCACTGAGTAATTTTCTTAGTATTTACTGAGTAATTTACTGAGAAATTATTAGGAATTTACTGAGTAATTTACTGAGAATTTATTTGTAATTTACTGAGAATTTTTATAGAATTTGCTGAGCATTTTACTACGAATTTACTTAGTAATTTACTGAAAATTTACTGAGAATTTGCAGAGTAATTTATTGAGGATTTTATTGTATAATTTAATGGGAATTTAATGAGAATTTAATTAGTAATTTATTAAGAATTTGACAAGTAATGTACTGAGAATTTTGTGGGAATTCACCAAGTAATTTACTGAGAAATGACTGAGTAATTTGTTGAGAATTTACTAAGAATTTTGTTTGTAATTTACTAAGAATTTAATCAGAATTCACCAAGTAATTTTCTGAGAATTTATTGAGTAATTGACTGGAAATTTTCTGTGAAATTTACTTTATATTTATTGAGAATTTACTGAGAGTTTACTTGAAATTCACTGAGTGAATTCACTGAATAATTTACTGAGAATTGACAAAGCAATTTACAGAGAATTTACCATTAATTTTCTGAGCAATTTAGTGAGAATTTATAGAGAATTTACTGAGTAATTTACAGAGAAATTTACTAACAATTTACTTAGTAATTTACTGAGTAATAACTAGGAATTTTCTGAGTAATTTATTCAGAATTTGCTATTAATTTAATGAGGGTTTACTGGGAATTCACTGAGTAATTTGTTGAGAATTTATTGATTATTTTGCTGAGTATTTTCTTAGTAATTTACTATAAATTTACTGGAAAGTTTTAGAGAATTTACTGAGAATTCACTGAGTAATTTACTGAGAATTTACGTAGTAATTTACTGAGAATTTAACGGGAATTTGCTATGTAATTTACTGTTAATTTATTGAGAATTTATTGAGAAATTACTGAGCAATTTACTGAAAAGTTGCTGAGTAATTTACTGAAAATTTACAGAGTAATTTATTCACTATTTTTATCAGTAATTTACTGAGAATTTATTAGTAATTTACCGTGTAATTTGCTAAAAAATTTCTATGTAATTTACTGAGAATTTAATGAGTAATTTATTAAGAATTTGATGAGTAATGTACTGAGAATTTTTTAGGAATTCACCAAGTAATTTACTGAGAAATGACTGAGTAATTTGTTGAAAATTAACTGAGTAATTTACTGAGAATTTTGTTTGTAATTTTCTAAGAATTTACTAGCAATTTAATCAGAATTCACGGAGTAATTTTCTAAGAAGTTACTGAGTAATTGACTGAAATTTTTTTGCGAAATTTACTTAATATTTATTGAGAATTTACTGAGAGTTTACTTGAAATTCACTGAGTGAATTCACTGTGTAATTTACTGAGAATTGACAAAGCAATTTACAGAGAATTTACTGAGTAATTTAAAGAGAAATTTAATTGGTAATTTACTCACAATTTACTTAGTAATTTACTGAGAATTTATTGAGAATTTACTTAATACTTTACTGAGTAATAACTATGAATTTACTGAGTAATTTATTTAGAATTTACTAGTAATTTACTGAAAGTTTACTGGGAATTCACTGAGTAATTTATTGATTATTTTACTAAGTATTTTCTTAGTAATTTACTAAAAATTTACTGGGACTTTTTAGAGAATTTGCTGAGAATTCACTGAGTAATTTACTAAAAATTTACGTAGTAATTTACTGAGAATTTACTGTTAATTTATTGAGAATTTATTGAGAAATTACTGAGTAATTTACTGAAAATTTACAGAGTAATTTACTCAGTATTTTTATCAGTAATTTACTGGGAATTGATTGGTAATTTACTGTGTAATTTGCTGAAAATTTTCTAAGTAATTTACTGAGAATTTAATGAGTATTTTCTAAGTAATTTATTAAGAATTTACTAGGATTTTATTGAGAATTTATTGTGAATTCACAAAGAATTTATTTGTAATTTCCTGAAAATTTAATGAGTAATTTACTGAGAATTTATTAAGTATTTTCTTAATAATTTACTAAGAATTTTCTGGGAATTTTCTGATAATTCTTTAGGAAGTAATTTTATGAGAATTTAACGAGAATTTACACTGAATTTACAAAATAATTTGTATCGAATTTACTATTAGTTTACTGAGAAATTATTAGGAATTCACTGAGTAATTTTATGAGTATTTACTGAGTAATTTATTAGGAATTCACTGAGTAATTTGCAAAGAATTTACTGAGAATTTAATTGTACTGAGAATTTTTGTAGAATTTGCTCAGCATTTTACTGCGAATTTACTTAATAATTTACTGGGAATTTATTGAGGAATTTACTAAGAATTTGCAGAGTAATTTATTGAGGATTTTATTTGTGTAATTTAATGAGAATTTACTGAGTAATTTACTATGGAATTTTTTGATTAATTTACTGAGAATTTAATGAGTAATTTATTAAGAATTTCATGAGTAATGTACTGAGAATTTTCTGGGAATTCACCAAGTAATTTACTGAGAAATGACTGAGTAATTTGTTGAGAATTTACTGAGTAATTTACTGAGAATTTTGTTTGTAATTTTCTAAGATTTTACTAGCAATTTAATCAAAATTCACGTAGTAATTTTCTGAGAATTTACTGAGTAATTGACTGGAAATTTTCTGCGAAATTTACTTAATATTTATTGAGAATTTACTGAGAGTTTATGTCACGACCCCAAACTGCCCCTAGTAGAATAGTGCCGTGATAGCCAGTAATCCGAGATTACTGAAGGCCAACTCACAAAGATCACACACAAACAGAGTATACATATGGGGCTAACATGTATGGAAGCAATACATTTAAATCTAAATAGTCCATAAGAGCCGTGCATAGATCAAATGAAATGGCATACATCTTAATTAAAGTCTTACAACTTGATTAAAACATAAGTAAAATACATGTTACATCTTGATCAAAAGACTTCTCAAGCCGACATAAATAAAATACATGTAGTACAAAGTCAAAAGCATAATCTTCATGGTTGCCGACATAACATGCATATAAAACATCTTGCATGTAACAACCCTCATTTTGACTTAGTCATACTTGCATGCATTTATGGATGATCTTGTTTTAATATGTGCAATTGCAATCTTGTCTTGTTTTGCTTGAATGATTACTTACATGTTTTGTTCTCGTCTGGTGCGTTGCCGAGGTCATCTTAAGCCTAGACACCTTCGAGACCTTTGTCACTTAGAACTATCTTGGAACCCCGTTGGTTGACCTCCATCTTCGCCCTGGCATATTGGCCGAGATGTCATCATCTAGGCCGAGGTGCGCGTTGCCTAGGCCGAGATGTTAATATCTAGGCGTTCTAGATCCTTGATCCTTGCATGAGTGATTTTGTTCCTCGAATGGTATGACCTAGACCGAGGTGTGGCACACCTAGGCCAGGGTGTGGCACAGTTTAGTCAAGTGTTGTCCTTCCAAGCCGATGTCCTTGCCCCTTGATTGCCGGAGTCTTGTTGTTAGCCGATGTCGTTACTTGCCGGTGTGTTCGTGCCGCCTAGCTTGCTGAGTACGCTTTGTCTTGGTCTTGTCTTGTCAAGTCAGTCACCTTTTTGAGTTGAGCGAATTGGCCGATGCCACGTGTCCCGACAGAGGGATTAAGTCAGTGTTTGTCATGTGAGGCATATCATTTGTATCAGTCTTGCCTTTTTAGAGAGAGAAGCTCTAGTTAGAAGGAGAAGAAGTTTGAGCTAGAGAGGGGGGCTTCAAAGCTTGATCGTTGGAGCTTGAACCATTAGATTCGAGTTTTGAGGTTAGAATCGTAACCTATTCTTGTTGTTCTTATTGATCATCTAGCTGCATTTCATGATCAAACCTGTTCCACACGCCATTCATCAATTTAAAGTTGGTCTTAGAAAGAGAAAACGGTTTTCATGTGTTTTTGAAGAAAAGCCTCGTTTGATCCAAAAGTTTGCATTAAAGCTCATGTTTTTGTGTTTGTTTTGATAAGATCCTTGAGTGTGGGTACCCAGGTCCATGTTTTTGAATTCATAGCATGAAGTCTTAGCTGTTGTAATAGCAAGTTTCGATCTTTGCATTCATCTCCCTCATGTTCATGTTCTTCAAGTTCTTCATGCTCTTGTTCTTCATGTCTATCAAGAGGGAAATCCAGATTTTTCCCGACTACGCTTTCGAATGTGGCCGTCGGGACCACACCTCGGCGAGAAGGTGTGAGATCTTGGCCAAGTCTTGGTAGTTGCCCGGCGTGTTTTTCCAAAGATAAGAAACTATGTTTCGATTTGATTGACTTAGTTTTGAAGAATGTCTTGTTTTGAAAGTCCTTAGTGCCAGGGGACTATAATGCAACTGCTCATCTTGTTTTGAAAGTCCCTTGTGTTGGAGGACTCTAAACTTTCGCAGCACATCTTGTCTTGAAAAGTCCTTGTGCTGGAGGACTCTAAACTTTCGCAGCACATCTTGTTTTGAAAGTCCCTTGTGCTGGAGGACTCTAAACTTTCGCAGCACATCTCGTTTGAAAGTCCCTCGTGCTGGAGGACTCTAAACTTTCGCAGCACATCTTGTTTGAAAGTCCCTTGTGCTGGAGGACTCTAAACTTTCGCAGCACATCTCGTTTGAAAGTCCCTCGTGCTGGAGGACTCTAAACTTTCGCAGCACATCTCGTTTGAAAGTCCCTCGTGCTGGAGGACTCTAAACTTTCGCAGCACCCTTGATTTGTACTCTAGTGTTAAAGGGCTACGGGCTTTTGTAACATAGGTCCCTCGTGCTGGAGGACTCTAAACTTTCGCAGCACATCTTGCCTTGAAAGTCCCTTGTGCTAGAGGACTCTAAACTTTCTTAGCACCCTTGTTTGAGATGCCTATCTTGCTTTGTCTTGTTTTGCCACGGACGGTCTATCGCGTGGATATGTTTGCCGAAATGTTATTATTTGTAATATGTGATGCTAGTACGTATTCCTTGAAACTGTGAAGATTTGTTAGATGGACGAGATCCATTCCTTGTTATATATATATAGGGTTTTGTCTTGTATTGTTTTCAAAGGACTTCGGCTATTATTCATGCAAACCCCTTTATTATTTATGCCATTCACTGAGTATCCAAGCTCACCCTCTCTATATATATGTAGGTGATGAACAAGAAGGCGGTGACGCCTAGATGTGATTTCTGGAGCTTGTTTTGGGTCTTGTTTATGTCGGCAGTCTTAAAAATCATGCTTCTCAACTTTTAATATTTGTATTTCGAACACGTCGGCTGAGAAGCCTTTTGATCAAGATGTATGTTTTTGTATGATTGTTATGTCGGCAAAGAAGATGTCGGCAACTTGGCAGACTGTGTACTTAAACCTGTAATTCGTACAATTTGTTTATGTCGGCTTGTGGAGCCCTTTACCAGTACGAAAAATATAACTTGCACTTTGCTTGTTTGTTATTAAGTTATAACCCATATGTGAATGGTTGCTATCTCATTTGACTTATGCACAGCTCTTATGGACCACTGCCCCATGTATCTATACTCTGTATGTGTGTTAATTTTGTAAGATTGGCCTTCGGTAATCTCGGATTACTGGCCATCATGGCACCAAACTACTAGGGGCGGTTTGGGGTCGGGACATTGCACATAACACATCTAGGCATCACCGCCTTCTTGCTTGGCACCTACATATATATATATATATATAAGAGGGTGAGCTTGGATACTCAGTGAATGGTACAAGTAATAAAGGTTTAAATGAATGACGTCCGAGATCTTTTCAAAACATACATAACATAGCTTGTAACAAAACATGGGATGAATCAAGTTCATCAATCTTGGTCTTCCAAACGTGTGTGCTACAAAAGCTTAGAGTCCCCTAGCACGTACGGACTTGTGCCATAAAAGCTTATAGTCCCCTGGCACGTACGAACTTAACATGTGTGCTACAAAAGCTTAGAGTCCCCTAGCACGTACGGACTTGTGCCACAAAAGCTTATAGCCCCCTGGCACGTACGGACTTAACATGTGTACTACAAAAGTGTGATACCCCTGTTCCGTAGTATGCTAATTGGTCCTTAATTTGAGTATGATTATGTGTTTAATATGATTTCATGTGCCATTGTGTGAAAATATGTGGTTTTGAACTTCTATCTGTTCACCGTAGGAATATCTGTTTGATTTTTCCGCTTCAGAAATTTAATTGAAGGCCTTATCGGCCACAGAACCCAAAATTGATTGCGCCATTGTGATTAGCGTAATTTTTTGAGCCTACGGTGAAATTTAATTGGAAATTGATTTGGATCAAATTAAATCGATTAAATTGATTAATTAAGTGCTCAATTATTTTAATATTGATATCTTTGATTAGTAGGACTTACCTTAAGGGCACTATACACTCAAAATCTCTCTTTTACTTCATTTGGCTGGTTTTGATTCCAAGAGATAGAGGGAGAGTCGGCTATAGAGAGAGAAGGGAAGAGAATTGTGCAATTTTAGCTTAAAGCTTGGAAACCTTGAAGATTACCCAAGAGCTTGCTTTAGATTGTGAGAATTAAAGCTCCTAAGTGAGTAGTTCTTGGATTATAGTTTGTAATTTTGTGTATTCAAGCTAGTTTGGTAATCAAGGGTAAGATTGAAATGAAATTGAGTTGGCTTTGTTGAATTGAAGACCAATATGTGCATGCATGTAAGAAATTGCTTTGAAATTGCATGTTTGAGCACAAATATGTATAATCCATGTGAGATTTTAATGGAAACTCATGTTTTGACCACCTCTTCACCAATTAAGTTGAGAATGATGAGCATCTCCCACATGCATGTACAAATCATGGGAGTGTAAGTCTTGAATGTTTGAATTTGAGCATGTTGGTGATGAGTTTGAGATAATTTGGGACATGCATGTAGATAATTCAAGAAATTGAGCTTCCTAATGTTGTAATCTTGTATTGGTATCATGTTAGTATGTGTATATGTGAAATTTGAGCCATAACATGCATGAAGTGTTAGTTGAAAGTCGAATTGGAGCTCAAGAACACATTCTGGAAAACCCAGAAATTTGATGTCCGCTCAAGCGGAAAAACCGCCGCTCGAGCGTGAATTTCGTGCTCCCAGCATTTTTTTGCAGGCATGGGTCTACTCGAGCGGGGAAGTTGACGCTCGAGCGGGGAGCCATGTAGAGAGGCCTTCTGCTCGAGCGCCAGAACTCACGCTCGAGCATAAATTTGATGCAACCAGCACTTTTGCAGGCCTTAAGGGTCCGCTCGAGCGGGGACCCTGTTTTCTAAAATTCTGAAAATGCATCTTGTGTTCTGTTTTCCGTTCCCTTTCACTTCTAAACACTCTTAGGCATACATTGAGCATTGTAATTGAATTAAAGAGATGAGAATGAAGCCTAAAGAGGAATATGTGAATTAAAGAACAGATTGAATTAATTGTGACCCATATGTGTTATGTGATGTGTAGGGTCAAGCTCCAGGGCAAATCCACAAGCCGATCACTGTGAGTAATATCTGAAATATGTTGTTGTCCAATTGCTTACTTCTATGTAAGTTTTGTTAAGTTCATTAATTTGAATGGTGGACAAAGTTTGATATGAAAGTTTGAAAGGCCTAAGAGCCGGTTTGATCTGAAAGTTTGAAAGGCCTAAGAGCCATTTTGATATGAAAGTTTGAAAGGCCTAAGAGCCAGTTTGATCTGAAAGTTTGAAAGGCCTAAGAGCCAGTTTGAGCTGAAAGTTTGCAAGGCCTAAGAGCCAGTTTGATATGAAAGTTTGAAAGGCCTAAGAGCCAGTTTGATATGAAAGTTTGAAAGGCCTAAGAGCCAGTCTGATATGAAATTTTGAAAGGGCCAAAGGCCAGTTTGACATGAATGAATTGGGCCCAAGGCCGTCTGTTGTATAATGTTCCAATGTATTTTCTTTACTTGATATTATTCACTGGGCTTTCACTCACGCTCATTCATGTGTTTGTAGGTGAGCCAAGAGAGGTCCAGACCTAGCCCCAGTGAAGTCTGTTTGGAACAACCGGGTTTTGGAGAGTCAACCCATGTGTCTCACGCACGAGACTCGCCTTCACCTTTTTGCCATTTTGTTCTATGTTGTTATGTTGGCAAAGTCTTTGTATATGTCTGTATATAGTTTTCATGGGTTGACTTAGTTTTGGATGATCCTGTTGTACAGAACTCATGCTACTGTATTTCTATTGTGAGTTATTAATGTATATATGTATGGGTTGTTTGATGTGCCATGTAAGCACAGCTCTACGGATAAAATTTTGAAGTTGCTTCCGTTTGGCCCCCATTAACTCTGTTAAAATACGTTTGGTTTGGTTTGAGGCCGTAGGTAATCTCATGATTACTGGCCGGTTATGTCCTTAACCCACGGGGGCGGGTTCGGGTCATGACAGAGTGGTATCAGAGCACGAGTTAATAACTCACACACTTGTCCAAAAGAGCAGTAAGCGTCTAGAAAAGATCTAGGATGCATTCATGTGATAAGTATGAATTTGAAAGCATTGAGAATGTGCTTAACTGTTTTAATATGAACGACTATGTGTTATAAATTTGTAATTTACTTGCATTACAATCATTTGATTATGTATGCTCTTTAGTATATGCATACCTGTGTATCTTTTGTATAAAATGTAATGCAAGTTTAATCAGATGGTGAGAACAAAAGGTGATGAGATAGAGGAATCCTCCACTGCCAGAATAGACAGAATGGAAAGATTGATACAGGAAATGGTAGAAACTTTGAGACAACAACAGGAATGGCAACAACAGTGGCAGCAGCCACATCCTCCACCTCCACCTCCGGCACCTCCTGTGCCAGATAATCAGAATGATGATCGAATCATAGCTCTCACCAAAGAGTTCAAGAAAATGAAACCATCATAGTTCCATGGTGGATTAGATCCTTTGAAGGCTGAAGCTTGGGTCCTCGGCATCGAAAACTGTTTGAAGTGTTCCCGTGTTCGGAGACACAGAAAGTGCTTCTAGCCACCTTTATGCTAGAAGACGAAGCAAGAAGATGGTGGATGTTAATGCGTAAGAGTTACAAAGATGCTGATTGGGCAAAATTTCTAAAAATTTTCTATGACAAGTACTTCCCGCAGTGTGTTCGGGACAGGAAAGTGGCAAAGTTCATGGAACTAAGGCAAGACAGCATGACTGTGGCCGAGTACGAGGCCAAATTCACTGAATTGGCCAGGTTTGCACCACATGTAATTGATACTGACTATAAGAAGGCGTGACATTTTGAAGGTGGGCTTCGAAGTGACATTTTAGAGAGAGTGAATGTCTTGAAGCTGGAGACCTACGTTGGGGTGCTAGACAGGGCCATCATATCAGAAAATAACATAGCTAGACAAGCTAAGTCGACAACAGAATGGAAAGGCAGCAAAAGGCAAGGCTTCTTTTCAAAGAAGAAATTTATGAAAAAGCAGAATACGGGCTCCTCAAATACTTTGAATTCTTCCCAAGACATATCTCCCATGTGCAACATTTGCAGCAAAAGGCACCGTGGGGTTTATTACCGTGTGTCAGGGGCCTGTTTCAAGTGTGGTAAACAAGGGCACATGGCCCGAGATTGTAATCAGAACAGTGGAAGAATAGCTGCTAGTTCCACTGCATCGATCCCAAAACCAGGAAATATTGTGAGATCTACTCCCGCCGGAGATACTGTGAGACAAGGGAGAGTTTTTGCACTTGTTCTGGGCGATACACGGAATACCAATACAGTTGTTTCAGGTACTATTTCTATATGTAATCAGGATGCTTTTGTGTTAATTGACTCCGGATCCACACACTCTTTTGTGACATATGCATTTGCATCTAGACTGAATAGACCCTTAGAATTACTGCCATATCTGCTATGTGTGTCTGCTCCATCTGGGGAATCTGTATTGTGTGAATCTATATACCGGTTTTGTGATATGCGTGTTGAGGATGCTATCCTATATGTAGATTTGTTGCCCTTGAACTTTAGGCATTTTGATGTAATTTTGGGCATGGATTGGTTAACCAAGTATTGTGCCACCATTGATTGTGTGACAAAATGGGTTGTGTTTAAACTACCAGAACAGAAAGAGATTGTGTTTGTGGGAAATGGGATAGTGCCTCCACCTTATTTGATATCTGCAATGAAAGTATGTAAACTGATCAGGAAAGGGTGCCAGGGTTATTTGTGCTACGTGTTGTCTGAATAATCTGTAAATGTTGAGTTGAATGATATTTCTATTGTTAAAGAATTTCCAGATGTGTTTCCAAATGAATTACCAGGGGAATTGGTAGATAGGGAGATAGAGTTTACTATTGAAACTGTGCCAGGCACCCAGCCTATTTCCAAAAACTCCCTACAGAATGGCTACTGCCGAAATGAAAGAAGTGAAAGAACAGTTGCAAGACCTGCTCGACAAGGGTTTTATCCGGCCTAGCGATTCACCTTGGGGTGCACCAGTGTTGTTTGTGAAAAAGAAGGATGGAACTTTGCGTTTGTGCATCGATTATCGGGAATTGAACAAGGTAACAATAAAGAACAAGTATCCCCTACCCCGTATTGATGACTTATTTGACCAGTTGCAGGGATCACAGGTGTTTTCTAAGATTGATTTGAGATTCGGGTATCATCAGCTGAAAGTTAAGGCAGAGGATGTTGAGAAAATCGCATTCAAAACGAGGTATGGACATTTTGAGTTTCTTGTGCCATTTGGAGTGACTAATGCTCTGGCAGCATTTATGGACTTAATGAACCGAATTTTCAAAACCTACCTTGACGAATTTGTTGTGGTATTTATTGATGACATTTTGATATATTCTAAAGATAGACTTGAACATGAACACCATTTGAGAACTGTCCTACAAATACTTTGGGAAAGGAAATTATTTGCTAAATTAAAGAAATGTGAATTTTGGTTGGATGAGGTTGTTTTCTTAGGGCATGTTATCAACAAGGAAGGGATTTCAATGGACCCACAGAAAATAGAGGCAATTGTGAATTGGCCTACACCGACAAATGTAACAGAGGTTCGTAGTTTCATGGGTCTAGCCGGGTATTACAGGAGGTTTGTGACAAACTTTTCAAAGATAGCTGTACCTCTTACTCAACTGACACGCAAGGGACAACCATTTGAATGGAGCAGTGAAAGAGAATCAGCCTTTCATGAATTGAAAACAAGATTGACCACTGCACCGATTTTGACACTACCTTCAGGTACGAAAAATTTTGTAATTTTCAATGATGCGTCTCATAAAGGTTTGGGTTGTGTGTTAATGCAGAACGGAAAGGTTATTGCCTATGCCTCCCGACAGTTGAGACTGCATGAGAAGAATTATCCAACGCATGACCTAGAATTGGCCGCAGTTGTTTTTGCTTTGAAAATCTGGCGGCATTATTTGTACGGGACAAAGTGTGAAGTTTATACGGATCACAAGAGTCTGAAATACTTCTTAACACAGAAGGAGTTGAATATGCGACAAAGGAGATGGCTGAACTGATAAAAGACTATGATCTTGAGATTCAGTACCACCCCGGGAAAGCTAACACAGTTGCTGATGCCTTGAGTAGAAAATCAACGGAGAGTATAGCTTGTTTGCTTACTGAATAGAAAGAGATCTTGCAAGATTTTGAGAGATCTGAAATTGAAGTGGTAATGTGTGAACAGGGCAGATTGATAGCCGCTATTACAGCCAAGCCGGTAGTCATTGATGAAATCAAGCAAAAACAGAAGGAGGATGAATTCCTCCAGAAAGTGATTGATGAATTTGAGGCAAGTCCAAAAGCAGAGTTTAGCATTGAGAATGAAGTGTTGAGATTTTGGAACAGAATGTGTGTCCCAGATATTCCGAAACCAAAGAAGAGGGTTTTAGATGAAGCCCACAGATCCGTATTTGCTATGCATCCGAGTAACAATAAAATGTATCGGGATTTGAAACAAACCTATTGGTGGCCTAAAATGAAGAAAGAGATTGCAGAATATGTGTCCAAGTGTCTTCAGTGTCAGCAAGTTAAGGCTGAACATCAGAAACCTGGCGGTCTACTTCAACCTCTCCCTATTCCTGAATGGAAATGGGAACATGTGACTATGGATTTCGTTGTTGGCCTACCTCGGACTTCTCGAGGTATGGATTCTATTTGGGTTGTAGTTGATAGACTGACTAAATCTGCACATTTTCTACCAATTAGAACTACATTTAATGCTTATAGATTGGCTACTATTTATGTTGATGAGATTGTCCGTTTACACGGAGTTCCGGTATCTATTGTGTCGGATAGAGATCCGAAATTTGTATCTAGATTGTGGAAGAGTTTGTAGGAAGCTATGGGGACAGAACTAAGGTGCAGTACTGCATTCCACCCACAGACAGATGGGCAATCAGAATGAACAATACAGACTTTGGAAGATATGCTTCGGATGTGTGCTTTGAATTTTCAGGGGAGCTGGGAAGACTAGTTGCCACTTGCAGAATTTGCTTATAATAATAGCTTCCACTCCAGCATCGGTATGGCGCCATACGAGGCTTTGTATGGTAGAAGGTGTAGATCACCAAATTGTTGGACAGAGGTCGGAGATAGAGCTTTACTTGGGCCTGAAATTGTGCAAGACACTTCTGAGAAAATCAAGACTATTCGACAAAGGCTCAAAACAGCCCAAGACCTGCAAAAGAATTATGCAGATGTTCGGAGAAGACCTCTTGAGTATGAGGTTGGTGACCATGTATTCATCCGTGTTTCTACGATGAAAGGCCAAGTCAGGTTTGGGAAAAAAGGCAAGTTGTCGCCCCGTTACATTGGGCCGTTTCAGATTTTGGAAAGGCTTGGTCTGGTGGCCTATAGAGTTGCTTTGCCACCGGGATTTGAGCAAATCCACAATGTGTTTCATGTGTCGATGTTGAGGGGTTACCTCCGAGACCCGTTTCATGTGATTGATTATCACTGGGTAGCTTTGGATGAGAATATGGAATACGCCGAATGGCCAGAACGAATTGTTGACCGGCAACTGAAACAGTTAAGAAGCAAGTCCATCCCAATGGTGAAAGTGGAATGGAAAGAACACTATGGGACGGATGCTACATGGGAAAAAGAGGAGGAAATGCGTCTACGCTATCCACATTTGTTTCCCAACGAAGGTAAATTAAGTTTGGAGGACCAAACTTCCTAAAGGGGGGAAGACTGTGATACCCCTGTTCCGTAGTATGGTAATTGGTCCTTAATTTGAGTATGATTATGTGTTTAATATGATTTCATGTGCCATTGTGTGAAAATATGTGGTTTTGAACTTCTATCTGTTCACCGTAGGAATATCTGTTTGATTTTTCCACTTCAAAAATTTAGTTGAAGGCCTTAGCGGCCACAGAACCCAAAATTGATTGCGCCATTGTGATTAGCGTAATTTTTAGAGCCTACGGTGAAATTTAATTGGAAATTGATTTGGATCAAATTAAATTGATTAATTAAGTGCCCAATTATTTTAATATTGATATCTTTGATTAGTGGGACTTACCTTAAGGACACTATACACTCAAAATCTCTCTTTTACTCCATTTGGCTGGTTTTGACTCCAAGAGATAGAGGGAGAGTCGACTATAGAGAGAGAAGGGAAGAGAATTGTGCAATTTTAGCTTAAAGCTTGGAAACCTTGAAGATTACCCAAGAGCTTGCTTTAGATTGTGAGAATTAAACCTCCTAGGTGAGTATTTCTTGGATTATAGTTTGTAATTTTGTGTATTCAAGCTAGTTTGGTAATCAAGGGTAAGATTGAAATGAAATTGAGTTGGCTTTGTTGAATTGAAGACCAATATGTGCATGCATGTAAGAAATTGCTTTGAAATTGCATGTTTGAGCACAAATATGTATAATCCATGTGAGATTTTAATGGAAACTCATGTTTTGACCACCTCTTCACCAATTAAGTTGAGAATGATGAGCATCTCCCACATGCATGTACAAATCATGGGAGTGTAAGTCTTGAATGTTTGAATTTGAGCATGTTGGTGATGAGTTTGAGATAATTTGGGACATGCATGTAGATAATTCAAGAAATTGAGCTTCCTAATGTTGTAATCTTGTATTGGTATCATGTTAGTATGTGTATATGTAAAATTTGAGCCATAACATGCATGAAGTGTTGGTTGAAAGTCAAATTGGAGCTTAAGAACACATTCTGGAAAACCTAGAAATTTGATGTCCGCTCGAGTGGGGGAACCGCCGCTCGAGTGTGAATTTCGTGCTCCCAGCATTTTTTTGCAGGCATGGGTCTACTCGAGCGGGGAAGTTGACGCTCGAGCGGGGAGCCATGTAGAGAAGCCTTCCGCTCGAGCGTAAATTTGATGCAACCAGCACTTTTGCAGGCCTTAAGGGTCCGCTCGAGCGGGGACCCTGTTTTCTGAAATTTTAAAAATGCATCTTGTGTTCTGTTTTCCGTTACCTTTCACTTCTAAACACTCTTAGGCATACATTGAGCATTGTAATTGAATTAAAGAGATGAGAATGAAGCCTAAAGAGGAATATGTGAATTAAAGAACAGATTGAATTAATTGTGACCCATATGTGTTATGTGATGTGTAGGGTCAAGCTCCAGGGCAAATCCACAAGCCGATCACTGTGAGTAATATCTGAAATATGTTGTTGTCCAATTGCTTACTTCTATGTAAGTTTTGTTAAGTTCATTAATTTGAATGGTAGACAAAGTTTGATATGAAAGTTTGAAAGGCCTAAGAGCCGGTTTGATTTGAAAGTTTGAAAGGCCTAAGAGCCAGTTTGATCTGAAAGTTTGAAAGGCCTTAGAGTCAGTTTTATATGAAAGTTTGAAAGGCTTAAGAGCCCGTTTGATCTGAAAGTTTGAAAGGCCTAAGAGCCAATTTGAGCTGAAAGTTTGCAAGGCCTAAGAGCCAGTTTGATATGAAAGTTTGAAAGGCCTAAAAGCCAGTTTGATATGAAAGTTTGAAAGGCCTAAGAGCCAGTTTGATATGAAAGTTTGAAAGGCCTAAGAGCCAGTTTGATATGAAAGTTTGAAAGGCCTAAGAGCCAATTTGAGCTGAAAGTTTGCAAGGCCTAAGAGCTAGTTTGATATGAAAGTTTGAAAGGCCTAAGAGCCAGTTTGATATGAAAGTTTGAAAGGCCTAAGAGCTAGTGTGATATGAAAGTTTGAAAGGGCCAAAGGCCAGTTTAACATGAATGAATTGGGCCCAAGGCCGTCTGTTGTATAATGTTCCAATGTATTTTCTTTACTTGATATTATTCACTGGGCTTTCGCTCACGCTTATTCATGTGTTTGTAGGTGAGCCAAGAGAGGTCTAGACCCAGCCCCAGTGAAGTCTGTTTGGAACAACCAGGTTTTGGAGAGTCAGCCCATGTGTCTCACGCACGAGACTCGCCTTCGCCTTTTTGCCATTTTGTTCTATGTTGTTATGTTGGCGAAGTCTTTGTATATGTCTGTATATAATTTTCACGGGTTGACTTAGTTTTGGATGATCCTGTTGTACAAAACTCATGCTACTATATTTCTGTTGTGAGTTATTAATGTATATATGTATGGGTTGTTTGATGTGCCATGTAAGCACAGCTCTACGGACAAAATTTTGAAGTTGCTTCCGTTTAGCCCCCATTAACTCTGTTAAAATACGTTTGGTTTGGTTTGAGGCCGTAGGTAATCTCATGATTACTGGCCGGTTATGTCCTTAACCCATAGGGGCAGGTTCGGGTCATGACAAAAAGCTTAGAGTCCCCTAGCACGTACGGACTTGTGCCACAAAAGCTTATAGTCCCCTAGCATGTACAGACTTAACATGTGTGCTAAAAAAGCTTAGAGTCCCCTAGCACGTACAGACTTAACATGTGTGCTACAAAAGCTTAGAGTCCTCTAACACGTAAGGACTTGTGCTACAAAGGCTTAAAGTCCTCTAACATGTAAGGACTTGTGCTAGAAAGGCTTAGAGTCCCCTAGCACGTACGACTTTCCAAGAATGACATAAAAACAAAGCTTATACTTGATACACAAAATAGGGATAATCATTCATACTTGATCAAATACTTTTCTAAACCAAAGTAAAGCTTTAACAAATCTTTATAACATAACTTTATTAAAAATACCACTCACATAGCTCTTCGGATGCCGAGGTTCAAGCAAAGGTCCAAGTCCTACAAACATATGGCAAAGTCTACTAAATACACTTCAAGAAGACAGGAAGAGATGCACAAAGATGGATATGAAATGCATTCTTAAAACAAGCTTTACATGAATGCAAATGATCTCAGTGTAGACAAGCTCGCGGGGGACCTCGCTACAGCTCGGACTCGACTTTCGTAGTCACGGTTCTAAATCTGAACCAAAGAGTCCAAATCCGCCAAATCGTTTTGAGAAAACAGATTTTTGAAAGAAGTGCCAAACATGGACTGCTTTGCCAGATACAGAGTCGCCACCTAAATATTTTATTTTGGGAAATTTAGGAAACCCTGACTCGGTGCCAAAAAGGCCACGTGTCCGTCATCACCAAAGTTGCCTCGGCTCGGGGACTTGGGTACGATTGGGGAAGGTCACTTCGTGAGCACCCCCGCTCGCCCGGTCATAGACCGGCCTCTATTAACCATGATATCAATTTTTGAAAACATTGTGAGTTCTTATTCCGGTTTATTAGCCTAGGTTACTATGTGATGCGCACAGCATACAAGTATAGACTGGATCGCCTGAATTAGAACAAAACATTTCATGTTTATTTTTTTTGAAAGAGGTTTTGCTACCCGCAGGTAGGCTTGAAACATTTGATGATTTATTCCAATTCAGATAACCCAACCTTCACCCACAGGCATTCAGGCAGATATATCAGATAAGCACATAGCCTCATGGTAAGCATGCTATCATGGCATTCACTCACACACATGCAAGGATGCTAAAGCATAAAAACTCATACCGAGTACATTGCAAGCCAAAATAGAAACCTCATTAGAAATCAATGCATGTCCTAATTATACAGAAATGCTAATGCACACATGTAAAAGATGCAACTATAGCAGGCTCAGCTATTCTAAGATGGCATATGAAATGCTACAACTATCATGTATTCAACTTTGAAATTGAAAGTACAATGCAGTTAGTATGATGCGCCGAGCCCGGTGCGTGCAAAACAGATGAATGATGCAAACATGCTGTCATACTGTATGCTAATTGAAATATGCCCTAATCTAACCATCATAAGCAGGTAAATAAAAGGGAGAAAGACATGGGGTTAGAAGACATACAACGCACACACGCACACTTATTACAGTTGTGCCCTCGCGCAGAGGGTCCGAATAAATAATACAGTCTGAATATTACAGTCCCGAATGAAAGAATATTACAGTCCAAAATATTACAAAATCCTAATTAATTAACAAAATTAACTAAGAAAATAAATAAAACTGGCATGCAAGCCAGGGACTGCCTTGCTTCTGATGGATGATGCATGTCCGGGTTGTCTTGCGCGGAAATCCACCGGAATGCCCCCATAAGCCTCTGTTTACACCTGTTCTTGAAATGCGTGCCAAGCCCCAAAAAAGTTGCTGATTCTTCGTTTTGCTGCAACAAGAGAAGGGGCAAGAGGGCATAGCAATGTATTTGCACAGATATATGCATGTCTCGATCTTCGTGCCACAATCACGCATACCGAGGCATGATGGCCGAGGAGTCGAAATGCACAACTCAATATAGGATGAATGCACATGAAAATACAGCTAAACCTAACTCCATCATGGATGATCCGGAGTGTCGGTGACTGGGGAATTGAGATACATTCCGTCACTCGGAGTACGAAATGCACCTCGTTTCCCGTGCCCGGGCTAACTCCTATTCCGAACACGATGCAATATGCATGATATGCAATGAAATGCGACTAAGATACAATCCTATCATACACATGCTATGAAAATGAGATGCCTCGAAATGCGTGCACAAGGGCACGCAAACTGAGAAAATGCAGAATGCGATCTAAAATAACAACCTGGTGTGCACAATGCTGTAAAAATGAGATGTCTCGAAATGCGTGCACACGGGCACGCAAACCGAGAAAATGCAGAATGCGATCTAAATGACATGGAAATGTGATGTGAGCTTATACCAACATGAGTGAGCCACAGCCACACTCACACAGGATGCCGGCGGATAAAAATGAAGTGCCTCGAAATGCGTGCACACAGGCACGCAAACGAGGCAATGATAGAATGCGATGTAATGACATGGAAACATGATGTGGGCTTATACCAAACATGAGTGAGCCTCAGCCACACTCACACAGGATGCCGACGGATAAAAATGAAGTGCCTCGAAATGCGTGCACACGGGCACGCGAACCGAGGCAATGATAGAATGCGATGCAATGACATGAAAACATGGTATGGGCTTTCAGCCAACTGGTCCG
>NW_021024936.1:297335-320532 GCF_004153795.1 Camellia sinensis | reverse complement strand
AATCATGATGTGGTTTTTATGTACAGTATATGCTCTTGTTCTATATGTAACATACAAGTATAGACTAATTTCATGAAAAGTTGGAACGTTTGATTTCTAAAGCTCCACAGCTGTAAAGTGCACAGTGCAAGGAGCTCGGCCGGCCTGGTACTTTTGCTGCAGGTGGCCGGCCGGCCACACCCCCTAGCCGGCCGGCTAGGGGTCAAAAGGGTCAATCAGATTTTCTGGCCGGCCACCAATTGATGGTGTCCTCCTATGTGTGTACAACACAACCCTGTGGTTAAAAGTCCAAGAAAATGGGTCCAAGGGGTTCAACATTAGCTCGGAAAGAGGGGTTCAAAAGGGTCAAGTGGAATTACTGGCCGGCCACCAATTTTTAGGGTCCTCCCAAGTGTGTACATCACAAATATGTGGTTCAAAGTTCGAGAAAATGGGCCCAAGGTGTTCAACATTAGCCCGGAAGGAGGGGGTCAAAAGGGTCAAGTAACACTAATGGCCAGCCACCAACTTTTAGGGTCCTCCCATGTGTGTACATCACAAATATGTGGTTCAAAGTTCGAGAAAATGGGCCCAAGGTGTTCAACATTAGCCCGGAAGGAGGGGGTCAAAGCGCCGGAGGGGAGGATGTATAACTGGTTGCTGCAACAATTGCTGGCCTCCCACCCTTCAGTGACTTCCTGGTGATAAAACAGAGGTACCTGCCAAAAATGAACGAAACCGTTGCAAACGAATGTTCGGGGGCCAAAACGCGCAGTTCGGGGTCCCGAAAATGGGCTGTTAAGCATCGAAAGTGGCGTTCGGCCACGAAGTGGGTTTCTCAGACCCCAGTCGTCCCTCAAAAGGGAGCAAATAAGGAGTATGCCAAAAATTAGAGCAAACGGAGATGGTTAAGCAGTCCCGAACCGAGGCACACGGCCAACGGTCCCGAAAAACCGGAAACCGGACTCCGAAATGGGCAAAATGGCCTTCGGCCACAAAATGTAGCCCACGGCCATTGAGAGATGGTCTACGGGACCTCTCCCTCCCCTCAGGAAAAGAAACAGAGAAAACCGAGACTGGTTCGCAAACCGAGACAAGGCACAGAAGAGGGTCCGGAAGTCCGGGGGCAGGGCTCACAGCCGTGACTCTGAAACTTCTGAACGAGCACATTATGCAACATCACCAAGTGCTCAATCGGTGACATCTGAGTCTTAAGGTCGGTCAAAAATGGGGTGTCTACACTCAGCAAAACATGTTGGAAGTTAAACACTGTCTTTCATCTTGCGAAAACCTGCTGGGTACCAACCAGGTCTTTGCCGAGGTCCCACACCTCTTGGCCGAGGTGTGGTTACCTAGGCTTCGGCGTGCGGCTGCATGCCGAGGTTCATGCAAGACAAACTAAAGGTGTAAGTGAGCATGCAAGGTAGGCCAAGGTGAGATACGATGCATGGCCTAAGTGTGAAATGTAGGCAAGAATGGTCTCGGTAACCACACTTAGGGAAATGAGGTTGGGAAATGTCATGACCCGAACCCGCCCCCGTGGGTTAAGGACATAACCGACCAATAATCATGAGATTACCTACAGCCTCAAACCAAACCAACAGTATTTTAACAGAGTTAATGGGGGGCCAAACGGAAGCAGTTCAAAACTTTGTCCATAGAGCTGTGCTTATATGCACATCAAAACATTCCAAACATGCATATGTTAATAACTCACAGCAGAAAGTATAGTAGCATAAGGTTCTGTACATATAGGATCATCCAAAACTAAGTCAACCCATGGAAACTATATACAGACATATTCAAAGACTTCGCCCACATGACAAAATAAAACAGAATGACAAAAAGGCGAAGACAGTCTCGTGCGTGAGACGCAAGGGCTGACTCTCTAAAACTTGGTTGTTCCGCACAGACTTCACTGGGGCTGGGTCTGGACCTCTCTTGGCTCACCTACAAACACATGAATGAGCGTGAGCGAAAGCCCAGTGAATAATATCAATTAAAGAAGATACAATGGAACAATATACGTCAGACGGCCTTAGACCCGAATCATTCATGTCAAACTGGCCTTTGGCCCATTTATCTTTCATTTCAGATCATACTAGCCTCTGGCCCATTCAAACGTTCATTCAGACTATACCTTGGCCCTTTCAAACTTTCATATCAGACTGGCCTTTCGGCCCTTTCAAACTTTCATATCAGACTAGCCTTTCGGCCCTTTTAAACTTTCATATCAAACTGGCCTTTTGGCCTTTTCAAACTTTCGTATCAAACTAGCCTTTTGGCCTTTTCAGACTTTCATATCAAACTGGCCTTTTGGCCTTTTTAGACTTTCGTATCAAACTGGCCTTTTCAGACTTTCGTATCAAACTGGCCTTTTGGCCTTTTCAGACTTTCATATCAAACTGGCATAGCAAACATCGTCCACCATTCAAATTAATGAACTTACAAATCTTATAGAAGTAAGCAATTGGACAAGAACATATTTCAGATATCTTTGTTCAGATATTAGTCACAATGATCGGTTGGTTGAATTGCCCTGGAGCTTGACCCTAGAAGCTTTAATCTCCACAATCCTAGTTGAATCTTGAGTTCACCCCTTCAAATTTCCACAAGCTTGAGCCAAACACAATTCTCTCCCTTTCTCTCTCTATAACCGGCACTCTCTCTCTCTCTAGGCACAATATCTGATTTTTGAGCTCCAGTGAAAGAATTAAGGGCATAGTGCCCTTTTACATAATTTCCCACTAGCCAAAATAATAATAATAAAGTAATTGGGCATTAATTAATCGATTTAATCAATTTAATCTGATCCGAATCAATTTTCAATTAAATTTCACCGTATACTCTAAAAATTATGTCAATCACAATGACGTAGTCAATTTCAGGTTCTGTGGCCAATAAGGCCTCCAATTTAATTCCCAAAGCAGATAATCAAACAGATATTCCTACAGTGAACAGATAGAAATTCAAAACCACATATTTTCACATAATGGTACACAAAATCATATTAAACACATAATCATACTCATATTAAGGACCAATTAACATATTACGGAACAAAGGTATCACAGGAAATTTGGGTTCCCTTCCTTGAAGAACATGAACATGAAGAACATGAATGCTAAAATCATAACTTCTTTATTACAAAATCTGGGATTTCATGGCATGAGTTTGAAAACATGGGCCTGGGTACCCATACTTAAAGATCATATGAAAACAAACACGAAAACATTGATCTTGATGCAAGCTTTCGGATCAAAACATAGCTTTTCTTGAAGAACACATGAACATCGTTTTCTCTTTCTAAAATCGAGCTTTAAAGCAATGCATGGCTCATGAAACATGCTAGCTCATGTAATGCGATTAAATCAACATAAAGAACGATAAGAGCAGATCACAAATCTAACCTCAAGACACGGATCTAACGGCTCAAGGTGTGAAGATCAAGCTTGGAATCCACTCTCTTAAGAACTCCTCTTTCTCTCTTCCTAGAGCTTCTTTCTCTCTTCAAAAACAAGGATATAACAAATGATGTGTTTCTCTCTCTTTGCCGGCTGACTTAACACACTACAGGGACACATGGCAACGGCTGGTTGGCTCTCCTCAAAAAGGTGATTGAAAGACAAGACATGTGTAAGACAAAGTGTATCTAGCAAGCTTAACGGTATAGGCACTCCAGCAAGTAATGACATCGGCTAAGGACAAGGCTTCGGCAAGTAAGATGACAATGATCTCGGCTAGGAAGGACAACACTTGACTTAGCTGTGCCACACCTTGGCCTAGATGTGCCACACCTCGATCTAGGTCATACCACTCCAGGAACAAGATCACTTGGCTGCAAAGATAACATCTCAGCCTAGATAATACACATCTCGGCCTTGGTGATACACACCTCGGCCTAGATAATGACATCTCGGCCAATATGCCTGGGTGAAGATGGAGGTCAACCCAAAGTGGTTCCAAGGTAGTTCTAGGCTTACGATGACCTCGACTAAACATGACCTAGGTGTTACATGACTTAGGCTTGGGTCAGCAAGGAAGGAACAAAGCATGCATATATGACACTTAGACAAAACAAGACAAGATTCATGAATGTAAACTTAACAAGACAAAAGCATACAAATGCACATGAACATGACTAAGACATAAATGTGGGTCATTACAGTTTACTTGAAATTCACTGAGTGAATTCACTAAGTAATTTACTGAGAATTGACAAAGCAATTTACTGAGAATTTACTGAGAATTTATCATTAATTTTCTGAGCAATTTAGTGAGAATTTATAGAGAACTTATTGAATAATTTACAAAGAAATTTACTGTGTAATTTACTAACAATTTACTTAGTAATTTCCTGAGAATTTATTGAGAATTTACTTAATAATTTACTGAGTAATTTATTTCGAATTTACTAGTAATTTACTGAGAGTTTACTGGGAATTCACTGAGTAATTTATTGAGAATTTATTGATTATTTTACTAAGTATTTTCTTTGTAATTTACTAAAAATTTACTGGGACTTTTTAGAGAATTTATTGAGAATTCACTGAGTAATTTACTGAGAATTTACGTAGTAATTTACTGAGAATTTACTGTTAATTTATTGAGAATTTATTGAGAAATTACTGAGTAATTTACTGAAAATTTACAGAGTAATTTACTCAGTATTTTTATCAGTAATTTACTGGGAATTGATTGGTAATTTACTGTGTAATTTGCTGAAAATTTTCTAAGTAATTTACTAAGAATTTAATGAGTATTTTCTAAGTAATTTATTAAGAATTTACTAGGATTTTATTGAGAATTTATTGTGAATTCACAAAGAATTTATTTGTAATTTACTGAAAATTTAATGAGTAATTTACTGAGAATTTACTAAGTATTTTCTTAGTAATTTACTAAGAATTTTCTGGGAATTTTCTGATAATTCGCTGAATAATTTACTGAGAATTTGGGAAGTAATTTTATGAGAATTTAATGAGAATTTACACTGAATTTACAAAATAATTTGCATCAAATTTACTATTAGTTTACTGAGAAATTATTAGGAATTCACTAAGTATGTAACAACCCACATTAATGTCCTAGTCATGTTTGCACGCATTTGTATGTTTTGCCATGTTAAGTTACTGTAACAACCCATATTCATGTCATGGTCATGTTCATGTTCATTTACATAACTTTGTCTTGTTAAGTTTGCATTCATGAATCTTGTCTTGTTTGCTTAAGTGTTGCTTGCATGCTTTGTTCCTTCCCTGCCATGCCAAGCCTAAGTCATATTAAGCCTAGATCATTCCAAGCCGAGGTCATCTTCAGTCTAGAATTTATCTTGGAACCCCTTTGTTTGACCTCCACCTTCGCCTTGACATATTGGCCGGGATGTCATTATCTAGGTCGAGGTGTTCATCACGAAGGCCGAGATGTGTATTGTCTAGGCCGAGATGTTACCTTTGCACCTAAGTGATCTTGTCCTGGAGTGGTATAACCTAGACCGGGGTGTGGCACATCTAGGCCAAGGTGTGGCACAGCTTAGTCAAGTGTTGTCCTTCCTAGCCGAGGTCATTGTCACCTTAGTTGCCGAAGCTTTGTCCTTAGCCGATGTCATCACTTGCCGGAGTGCCTTGCCTGGTAGCTTGTTAGATACACTTTGTCATAGTCTTGTCTTGTCAATCTATCACCTTTTTGAGGAGAACCAACCAGTCGTTGCCACGTGTCCGAGCTGAGTGTTAAGTCAGCCGGCAGAGGGAGAAAACTATCATTTGCTATATCTTTGTTTTGAAGAGGAGAGAGAAGCTCTAGGTGAGGAAGAGAAGTTCTTGAGGGAGAGTAGATTTCCAAGCTTAATCCCTAGAGATCGAACCGTTAGATCCGTGTTCTAAGGTTAGATTCTTAATCTACTCATGTTGTTCTTTACGATCATGTTATTGCATTGCATGATTGAATATGATTTGTAAGCTATGCATTGCTCTGAAGTTCGATTTTAGAAAGAGAAAATAGCATTCATGTGTTCTTCAAGAAAAGTCATGTTTTGATCCGAAACCTCATGCCAAGATCCATGTTTTTGTGTTTGTTTTCACATGATCTTCAAGTATGGGTACCCAGGTCCATGTTTTCGAACTCATAGCATGAAATCCCAAATTTTGTAAATAAAGAAGTTATGATTTTAGCATTCATGTTCTTCATGATCTTCATGTTCATGTTCTTCATGTTCTTCACGGGTGGAAACCCAAATCTCCAGACCTCACTTCCCTAAGTGTAGTCGCCGAGATCACTCTTGCCTAGATCACACACTTAGGCCAAGCATCGTATCTCACCTTGGCCTACCTTGCATGATCACTTACACCTTTAGTTTGTCTTATGCATACCTCAGCATGCAACCGCGCGCCGAAGCCTAGGTAACCACACCTCGGCCAGGAGGTGTGGGACCTCGGCAAAGACCTGGTTGGTACCCAGCATGTCTTCCTAACATGTAAAACAGTGTTTTGACCTCCAGCATGTTTTTCCGAGATCATTTGCATGCATATAAGACTTGTTTTGAGAAGTGCATTCCATAGACTTTGCCATGTGTTTGTAGGACTTGGACCTTTGCCTTGATCCCGACGTCCCAAGAACTATGTAAGTGGTATTTTTAATAAAGCTATGTTATCATGTTTTGATAAAATTTGCTTTACCTTGTTTTGAAAAATATTTGATCAAGCATGAATGATTATCCCTATTTTGTATATCAAGTATTATCTTGTTTTGATGACATTTTCGGAAAGTCCGTACGTGCCAGGGGACTATAAGCACTTGTGGCACAAGTCCTTAGTGCCAGGCGACTATAATGCAACTGCACATCTTGTTTTGAAAGTCCGTACGTGCCAGGGGACTATAAGCACTTGTGGCACAAGTCCTTAGTGCCAGGGGACTATAATGCAACTACACATCTTGTTTGAGATATCTCCCTTGCTTTGTCTTGTTTTGCCACTGACGGTTTACCGCGTGGGTCTTGTAAGTCCGGAATGTCATCCCTTGTATTATGTAGATGCTATTAACATCCAAAGTAAGTAAGTAAGTTTTGGTAAGATCAAGTTGATGAACTAGATTTATCTCACGTTTTGTACAAGCTATGATATGTATGTTTTGCAAAGACCTCGGGTATCATTCATTTAACCCCTTTATTACTTATACCATTCACTGAGTATCCAAGCTCACCCTCCCTATGTATATATGTAGGTAACAAGCAAGAAGTCGGCTACGCCGAGATGTGTGTTTTGTATGCATGTTATGTCGGCAGTGAGGATGTCGGCAATCTTGAAGCTCATGTATTTTGAACATGTCGGCTCGAGAAGCCTTTTAGCCAAGATGTAATATGTATTTTATTTTGTTTATATTCAAGTTGTAAAGCTATGTAAAGATGTATGCCATTTCATTTTATTTACGCACTGCTCTTATGGACCACTTGTATTGTAAATTATTGCTTCCGCACTTGTTAGCCCCATATGTAATACTCTGATTGTGTGTGAATTTTTGAAAGTTGTCCTTCGGTAATCTCGGATTACTGGCCATCACGGCACCACTCTACTAGGGGCGGAATGGGGTCATGACAGAGTAATTTACAAAGAATTTACTGAGAATTTTTGTAGTATTTGCTAAGCATTTTACTGCGAATTTACTTAGTAATTTACTGGGAATTTACTGAGAAATTTACTGATAATTAACTGAGAATTTGCCGAGTAATTTATTGAAAACTTTATTTGTGTAATGTAATGAGAATTTACTTCGTAATTTATTGTGGAATTTTTTGAATAATTTACTAAGAATCTAATGAATAATTTATTAAGAATTTGATGAGTAATGTACTGAGAATTTTCTGGGAATTCACCAAGCAATTTACTGAGAATTTTGTTTGTAATTTTCTAAGAGTTTATTAGCAATTTAATCAGAATTCATTGAGTAATTTTATAAGAATTTACTGAAACTTTCTGCAAAATTTACTTAATATTTATTGAGAATTTACTGAGAGTTTACTTTCAATTCACTGAGTGAATTCACTGAGTAATTTAAAAGCAATTTACTGAGAATTTACCATTAATTTTCTTAGCAATTTAGTGAGAATTTATAGAGAATTTGCTGAGTAATTTACAGAGAAATTTACTGTGTAATTTACTAACAATTTACTTAGTAATTTACTTAGTAATATTCACTGAGTGAATTCACTGAGAATTGACAAAGCAATTTACTGAGAATTTACCATTAATTTTCTTAGCAATTTAGTGAGAATTTATAGAGAATTTGCTGAGTAATTTACAGAGAAATTTACTGTGTAATTTACTAATAATTTACTTAGTAATTTACTTAGTAATTTCCTGAGAATTTACTTAATAATTTACTGAGTAATAACTACGAATTTACTGAGTAATTTATTTAGAATTTACTAGTAATTTACTGAGAGTTTACTGGGAATTCATTGAGTAATTTATTGAAAATTTATTGATTATTTTACTAAGTATTTTTTTAGTAATTTACTAAAAATTTACTGGGACTTTTTAGAGAATTTATTGATAATTCACTGAGTAATTTACCGAGAATTTATGTAGTAATTTACTGAGAATTTAACGAGAATTTACTGTTAATTTAATGAGAATTTATTGAGAAATTACTGAGTAATTTACTGAAAAGTTACTGAGTAATTTACTGAAAATTTACAGAGTAATTTACTCAGTATTTTTATCAGTAATTTACTGGGAATTTATTGGTAATTTACTGGGTAATTTGCAGAAAATTTTCTAAGTAATTTACTGAGAATTTAATGAGTATTTTCTAAGTACTTTACTAAGAATTTACTAGGATTTTACTGAGAATTTATTGTGAATTCACAAAGAATTTATTTGTAATTTACTGAAAATTTAATGAGTAATTTACTGAGAATTTACTAAGTATTTTCTTAGTAATTTACTAAGAATTTTCTGGGAATTTTTTAAGAATTCACTGAATAATTTACTGAGAATTTACGGAGTAATTTTACGAGAATTTACACTGAATTTATAAAACAATTTGCATAGAATTTACTGTCAGTTTACTGAGAAATTATTAGGAATTCATTGAGTAATTTTCTGAGTATTTACTGAGAATTTATTAGGAATTCACTGAGTAATTTACAAAGAATTTACTGAGAATTTACTTGTAATTTACTAAGATTTTTGTAGAATTTGCTCAGCATTTTACTGTGAATTTACTTAGTAATTTACTGGGAATTTACTGGGAATTTACTGAGAAATTTACTGAGAATTTGTAGAGTAATTTATTGAGAATTTTATTTGTGTAATTTAATGAGAATTTATTAAGCAATTTACTATGGAATTTTTTGAATAATTTACTGAGAATTTAATGAGTAATGTACTGAGAATTTTCTAGGAATTCACCAAGTAATTTACTGAGAAATGACTGAGTAATTTGTTGAGAATTTACTGAAAATTTTGTTTGTAGTTTTCTAAGAATTTACTAGCAATTTAATCAGAATTCAATGAGTAATTTTTTGAGAATTTACTGAAAATTTTCTGCGAAATTTGCTTAATATTTATTGAGAATTTACTGAGAGTTTACTTGAAATTCACAGAGTGAATTCACTGAGTAATTTACTGAGAATTGACAAAGCAATTTATAGAGAATTTACCATTAATTTTCTTAGCAATTTAGTGAGAATTTATTTAGAATTTACTGAGTAATTTACAGAGAAATATACTGTGTAATTTACTAACAATTTACTTAGTAATTTCTGAGAATTTATTGAGGATTTACTTAAAAATTTACTAAGTATAACTAGGAATTTACTGAGTAATTTATTTAGAATTTACTAGTAATTTACTGAGAGTTTACTGGGAATTCACTGAGTAATTTATTGAGAATTTATTGATTGTTTTACTAAGTATTTTCTTAGTAATTTACTAAAAATTTACTGGAAATTTTTAGAGAATTTACTGAGAATTCACTGAGTAATTTACGGAGAATTTACGTAGTAATTTACTGAGAATTTAACGGGAATTTACTGAGTAATTTACTGTTAATTTATTGAGAATTTATTGAGAAATTACTCAGTAATTTACTGAAAAGTTACGGAGTAATTTACTAAAAATTTACAGAGTAATTTACTCTGTATTTTTATCAGTAATTTACTGGGAATTTATTGGTAATTTACTGTGTAATTTGCTGAAAATTTTCTAAGTAAATTACTGAGAATTTAATGAGTATTTACTAAGTAATTTACTAAGAATTTATTGTGAATTCACAAAGAATTTATTGATAATTTACTGAAAATTTAATGAGTAATTTACTGAGAATTTACTAAGTATTTTTTTAGTAATTTACTAAGAATTTTCTGAGAATTTTTTGAGAATTCACTGAATAATTTACTGAGAATTTAGGGAGTAATTTTATGAGAATTTAACGAGAATTTACACTGAATTTACAAAATAATTTGCATAGAATTTACTATTAGTTTACTGAGAAATGATTAGGAATTCACTTAGTAGTTTACAAAGAATTTACTCAAAATTTACTTGTAATTTACTGAGAATTTTTGTAGAATTTGCTTAGCATTTTACTGCGAATTTACTTAGTAATTTACTGGGAATTTACTGACAAATTTACTGAGAATTTACTGAGAATTTGCAGAGTAATTTATTGAGGACTTTATTTGTGTAATTTAATGAGAATTTACTTAGTAATTTATTTTGGAATTTTTTAAATAATTTACTAAGAATTTAATGAATAATTTATTAGGAATTTGATGAGTAATGTACTGAGAATTTTCTGACAATTCACCAATTAATTTACTGAGAAATGACTGAGTAATTTGTTTAGAATTTACTAAGTAATTTACTGAGAATTTTGTTTGTAATGTTCTAAGAATTTACTAGCAATTTAATCAGAATTCACTGAGTAATTTTTTAAGAATTGACTGGAAACTTTCTGCAAAATTTACTTAATATTTATTGAGAATTTACTGAGGGTTTACTTGAAATTCACAGAGTGAATTCACTAAGTAATTTACTGAGAATTGACAAAGCAATTTATAAAGAATTTACTGAGAATTTACCATTAATTTTCTTAGCAATTTAGTGAGAATTTATAGAGAATTCGCTGAGTAATTTACAGAGAAATTTACTAACAATTTACTTAGTAATTTCCTAAGAATTTATTGAAAATTTACTTAATAATTTATTGAGTAATAACTAGGAATTTACTGAGTAATTTATTTAGAATTTACTAGTAATTTACTGAGAGTTTACTGGGAATTCACTAAGTAATTTATTGAGAATTTATTGATTATTTTACTAAGTATTTTCTTAGTAATTTACTAAAAATTTACTGAGAATTTTTAGAGAATTTACTGAGAATTCACTGAGTAATTTACTGAGAATTTATGCAGTAATTTATTGAGAATTTAACGGTAATTTACTGAGTAATTTACTGTTAATTTATTTAGAATTTATTGAGAAATTACTGAGTAATTTACTAAAAAGTTACGGAGTAATTTACTGAAAATTTACAGAGTAATTTACTCAGTATTTTTATCAGTAATTTACTAGGAATTTATTGGTAATTTACTGTATAATTTGCTGAAAATTTTCTAAGTAATTTACTGATAATTTAATGAGTATTTTCTTAGTAATTTACTAAGAATTTTTTGAGAATTTTCTGAGAATTCACTGAATAATTTACTGAGAATTTACAGAGTAATTTAATGAGAATTTAACGAGAATTTACACTAAATTTACAAAATAATTTGCATAGAATTTACTATTAGTTTACTCAGTAAATTACACTGTAAATTTTTCTGTAAATTACTCAGTAAATTCTCTGTAAATTGCTTTGTCAATTCTCAGTAAATTACTCAGTGAATTTCAAGTAAACTCTCTGTAAATTCTCAATAAATATTAATTAAATTTCGCATAAAATTTCCAGTCAATTACTCAGTAAATTCTCAAAAAATTACTTAGTGAATTCTGATTAAATTGCTAGTAAATTCTTAGAAAATTACAAACAAAATTCTCAGTAAATTCTCAACAAATTACTTAGTCATTTCTCAGTAAATTACTTGGTGAATTCCCAGAAAATTCTCAGTACATTACTCATCAAATTCTTATTAAATTACTCATTATATTCTCAGTAAATTATTCAAAAAATTTCATAGTAAAATACTCCGCAAATTCTCATTACATTACACAATAAAATCCTCAATAAATTATTCTGCAAATTCTCAGTAAATTCCCAGTAAATTACTAAGTACATTTGCAGTAAAATGCTGAGCAAATTCTACTAAAATTCCCAGTAAATTACAAGTAAATTCTCAGTAAATTCTTTGTAAATTACTTAGTGAATTCTTAATAAATTCTCAGTAAATTGCTTAGAAAATTACTCAGTGAATTCCTAATAATTTCTCAGTAAACTAATAATTTATTGAGAATTTCCTTAATAATTTATTGAATAATAACTAGGAATTTACTGAGTAATTTATTTAGAATTCACTAGTAACATACTGAGACTTTACTGGGAATTCATTGAGTAATTCATTGAGAATTTATTGATTGTTTTACTAAGTATTTTCTTAGTAATTTATTAAAAATTTACTGGGTATTTTTAGAGAATTTACTGAAAATTCACTGAGTAATTTACTGAGAATTTACGTAGTAATTTACTGAGAATTTAACGGTAATTTACTGAGTAATTTACTGTTAATTTATTGAGAATTTATTGAGAAATTATTGAGTAATTTACTAAAAAGTTACGTGAGTAATTTACTTGAAAATTTACAAGAGTAATTTACTCAGTATTTTTATCAGTAATTTACTAGAGAATTTATTGTAATTTACTGTGTAATTTGCTGAAATTTTCTAAGTAATTTACTGATAATTTAATGGTATTTTCTAAGTAATTTACTAAGAATTTACTAAGATTTTCTTAGTAATTTACTGAGAATTTTTTGAGAATTTCTGAATAATTTACTGAGAATTTACGAGTAATTTAATGAGAATTTAATGAGAATTTACACTAAATTTAAAAATAATTTGCATAGAATTTACTATTAGTTTACTCAGTAAATTACACGTAAATTTTCTGTAAATTACTCAGTAAATTCTCTGTAAATTGCTTTGTCAATTCTCAGTAAATTACTCAGTGAATTTCAAGTAAACTCTCTGTAAATTCTCAATAAAATATTAATTAAATTTCGCATAAAATTTCCGTCAATTACTCAGTAAATTCTCAAAAATTACTTAGTGAATTCTGATTAAATTGCTAGTAAATTCTTAGAAAATTACAACAAAATTCTCAGTAAATTCTCACAAATTACTTAGTCATTTCTCAGTAAATTACTTGGTGAATTCCCAGAAAATTCTCAGTACATTACTCATCAAATTCTTAATAAATTTACTCATTATATTCTCAGTAAATTATTCAAAAATTTTCATAGTAAATCTCAGTCAATTCTCATTAAATTACACAATAAATCCTCAATAAATTATTCTGCAAATTCTCAGTAAATTCCCAGTAAATTACTAAGTAAATTTACAGTAAAAATGCTGAGCAAATTCTACTAAAATTCCCGTAAATTACAAGTAAATTCTTTGTAAATTACTTAGTGAATTCTAATAAATTCTCAGTAAATTGCTTAGAAAATTACTCAGTGAATTCCTAATAATTTCTCAGTAAACTAATAATTTATTGAAATAATTAACTAGGAATTTACTGAGTAATTTATTTAGAATTCACTAGTAACTTACTGAGACTTTACTGGGAATTCATTGAGTAATTTATTGAGAATTTATTGATTGTTTTACTAAGTATTTTCTTTAGTAATTTATTAAAAATTTACTGGGAATTTTTAGAGAATTTACTGAAGAATTCACTGAGTAATACTAAGAATTTACGTAGTAATTTACTGAGAATTTAACGGAAATTTACTGAGTAATTTACTGTTAATTTATGAGAATTTATTGAGAATTACTGAGTAATTTACTAAAAAGTTACTGAGTAATTTATTGAAAATTTACAGAGTAATTTACTCAGTATTTTTATCAGTAATTTACTGAGAATTTATTGGTAATTTACTGTGTAATTTGCTGAAAATTTTCTAAGTAATTTACTGATAATTTAATGAGTATTTTCTAAGTAATTTACTAAGAATTTACTAAGTATTTTCTTAGTAATTTACTAAGAATTTTTTGAGAATTTTCTGATAATTTACTGAGAATTTACGGAGTAATTTAATGAGAATTTAATGAGAATTTACACTAAATTTAAAAAATAATTTGCATAGAATTTACTATTAGTTTACTCAGTAAATTACACAGTAATATTTCTCTGTAAATACTTACTCAGTAAATTCTCTGTAAATTGCTTTGTCAATTCTCAGTAAATTACTCAGTGAATTTCAAGTAAACTCTCTGTAAATTCTCAATAAATATTAATTAATAATCGCATAAAATTTCCAGCTCATTACTACAGTAATATTCTCAGAAAAATTTACTTAGTGAATTGACTGGAATAAATTAATAGGCCATGAGAGGAGTTTATTAAACTTGAAATTCACTGAGTTCCTTAGAAAAATTATCACAATTTAGCTGAGACACAATTGACAATTACAGGCAATTTTAACAGGAGATATAAAATAACTGAGTAATTTACAGAGAAATTTACTGTGTAATTTTCTATCTGATAACAAATTACTGTAAACTAATGAGTAATCTATGGCAAATGTATTTTTAAATTTAGTTGTAAATTCTCATTTACAATTTCTTCTATTCAATATTACTCCGTAATTTCCTCAGCTAAATTCTTATTCAGTCTCAAAAATACTCGAAATAATTCTTAGAAAATTTACTAAGAAATACTTAGTAAATTCTTAGTATAATATACTTAGGAAAAACCTTCATTAATTATCAGTAAAATTACATTAGAAATTTCAGTAATTATGCACGTGTGAGAATTTTACCAATACCATTCTCCAGGATAAAATTTAACTTGATAAATCTCATAGCTGTAGATCAAATTTAATCTCTCTATAATTTTCAATAACTTACCTAACATATCACTTAATAAATTTACTAAGGGTATTTATAAATTTTACTCAGTTAACACTATAGTTCAAAATTTTCATTAGTAACCTTAACTAAGCAAATTCTCATTAAAATTTACCACAATTATTCCTCAAAAATTCATTCTGACAATTCTTCAGGTAAAGTTTACCCCAGTATACCACAGTATTTTAACCTAATAGTAAATTTACAGTACGATTAATGCTAGAGTAAAGTTATTCACAAGATGATTTCTATCAGTAAATTTCTATCCGCACACATATAATATTCCTCTACTAGTAAATATTAACAAGTAAATATTCTTTACATATGTTCACATTCAATTTTAGCTATTGCAATTCCCTAAAGAAATTAAGTAGTGTATGCTCAGTAAATTTATCTGATGTATCTATAGATTCCTACAGTATATCTTACCTCAAGTTTTATCAAATTAATTATAATTTTACTCTGCGAGATGAGAATTACGGGAGTGAAATTTCCTTGGCAGTTAGTAATATTCTAATGCACAATTATATACTTGAGATTGATATTATGGAAAATCACACTAAGGTAATTTACCAGGAGATATTTACTTGTATTCTTATGGAAGTATGTAAGTATAGAATTTCATCATGCATTATGTACTGTAAATTTCAAACTTTACATTAGTAACACTTATTGGGTACTGAGACTTACTGAATGAACTTGCGAATATTATTGGGATTTTTTGGGGTTAATAATAATGTCAATTTGATGTTGGCCTGAATTATTTTTATTGCTCATGTAATTTTTGAGCTTCCTTTACTGGATGTAGTTTACCATGCCTTATGTTAGGTTTTCTGAATTTTCTTATGTAGATCTTGTGTATTTATTACTGAGCAAACCATCCTTCTGGGTAATATTTAGAGCACTATTGTGAGGCCTTAGCACTAGAATGAGAATTTGTTGCTCTACTTGAGCAGTTATATGAGATTTTGTTTTTACTTTTCTAGAATTTACTAGCATTATATCCAGTAAAAATCACCTAAAGTAAATTTTTCTTGAGTAATCTACTGGGTAGTTGAACTAGGAAATTTATGCGAACTTTAATTAATATTATTGAGAAATTACAGAGAGTTATTGAAATTCACTGAGTATATTTCTGAGAATTTGTACACAAGCATTTACAGAGATTTACTGAGTAATTTACAGAGAAATTTACTGTGTAATTTTACTGAGTAAACAATAGTAAATTCTATCAAATTATTTATTTAAATTTATGTAAATTTCTCATTAAATTCTCATTAAATTCTCCGAAATTCTTCAGTATTATCAGAAACATTTACTTCAAAATGAGTTATAAGTAATTTATCTAAAAACCGCTGTAGGTAAATTCTTAATAGTTATAACCTTAGTAGATAGCAGTCATTAAAATTATCAGTTAACTTTCTGTAGACATTTAATTTCAGCAAATACACAGTAAATTACGAATAATTCTCAGTATTACTGATAAAATACTGGTAAATTACTCCTTAAATTTTCAATAAATTATCAGTAATTTTTAGTAAATTTACTCAGTAATTTTTCTCAAAAAATTAACAGTAAATTACTCAGTAAATTACCCGAGTTAATTCTTCTCTCATAAATTCTACGTAAATTCCAGCTAAAATTACTGGTCAGTGAATTTTTCAGAAATTCTCTAAAAATACCAGTTAATTTTAATAATTATTAAGAATACTTAGTAAAACATCAATAAATATTTCTTGCAAAGACATTTTATTGAGGGAATATAACTCAAATGTAATTCCCAGTTAAACATGCCAGTATGTTACTAGTGTTCTAAGATAAATTATTACTTACTCATGAATTCCTAGTTTCATTATTCAAAAAATAGAATTATTAAGGAACTTCTCAATATTATTAGTTTACTGAGCATTTAGATTTCCTGAGTAGATTTTTTCTACTGCAATTTAGCTGGAGAATTTAATTTTATATTTCGGAAGAATAATTTTACTTACACGTAATTAATGTTAAATATCTACCACAAGAATCTCATTACTTATTGAACGAATTTTTAATCAGTAATTTATTACTTGAGGAATTTATGTCGGGTAATTCTGTAATTTACTTACTGGGATGTAGGTTAGTAATATGGGCTTCGAGCTATGAATCTAATAGCAAATGGTTACTAGTTTTCAAATTAAGTAATTACTTTACGGGGAGATATTATCAATATTTTAACGAAGGTAATTTCTAAGTACAACTGAAATATTTATTTTGAGGAACTGAAGGAATTTTAATGTGTTAACTCGGGATTAATGAGAATTTGCCAGACACGTACTTTCTAATGGATTAATATTTGAAATTAATTATACTGATATTTCACAAAGAAATTTCGTTGGTAAGATGAATAATTAAATAACCTCTGAAAAATTGGTTACATGAGGTAATGGTTACTGATGAATTAATTGTTATCTAAGTATTTCTTAGTATTTACATCAGTATTCCCTTGGTAATTTTACACTAGAAATGACTGAAGAGTTATCCATTTGTTAAGGATGATAGTTGATTAAATGAGTAATGTACTGCTGAGAATTTTCCGGGAGATTCCTACTGGTAACTTTACTGAGAATTTTGTTTGTAATTAATATCTAATGGAATTTCTAGACAATGTAAATTCAGAATTCAACTTTGAGGTAATTTTCTGCCTAAGCAAATTTACTCATAATTGACTGGAAATTTTCTGCGTAATCTCACTTTTAATATTTATTGAGCCACCATTGGTTAGTGAGAAGTTTTAAACTATTGGAAAAATTTCACATTGAGTGAATTCACGAGTAATTTTCTAAAAATTGACAAAGCATTTACAGGGAATTTACTGAGTACCATTACCATTCATTTTCTGATCAATTTAGCGAGAATTTTAAGAGAATTTACTTGAGTAATTTTACCAGAGAATTACCCTAAAAGTAATTCACTAGAGTACATGACTAGTGAAATGTTTAACTAACAATTTACTATCTTGTAATTTTTTACTTGTGAGAATTTATTGAAGAATTTTCAAATTAATATATTTACTGAGTAATAACTGGAATTTTACTTTTTGAAGTAATTTACTTTAAAATTTTACCTTGTATTTACTGAGAGTTTACCTTCCGGAATTCCACTGAGCTAATTTATGAGAATTTATTGAAAATTTTGTTTTTACTAAGGTATTTCTTAGTAAATGATACTAAAGAAAATTACTGGGCCAATTTTTAGAGAATTTATTGTTTGAGTAATTTTTAACGCGTGAATAATATATTATCTAACTGATTACTGAGAGAATGTTGACAGGGAATTACTAAATAATTTACTGTTACATTTATTGAGAATTTAACTGAAAATTACTTTGAGTATTTACTAAGAAATGTTATGAGTTAATTTACTAAAATTTACCTTCTCCTTTTTTACTGAGGTAATTTACTTCTGTAATTTTTTTATTTGTAATTTACCCGGAATTTATTGGTAATAGCACATTTAAATATTGTAAATTTGCTGACAATCATTTTTTAATAATAATGTACGATATTTAATGAGTATTTTTCTTAAGTAATTTACTAAGAATTTTTACTACGAAGAATTTTACTCAGATAATTTATTGTGAATTCCACTAAAGAATTATTGTCATTTACTGAGAAAAGTTTAAATACCGCGTAATTTACTAAGAATATTTCACTACTACGTACATAAGTTATTTTTTGTTTTCTTGAGTTAAATAAATTACTAAGTTAAATTCTTATGGGTAATTTTCCTGAGAATGAGAGTAATCACTGAATACATTGACTTTAAGCTGGAGAATATTACGAAGTAATTTTTATGAGAATTTATCTACTAAATTTACAAAATAATTTTGCATCTAGGAATTTACTGTTTAGTTCCTTTAGATAGAGATTAAATTATTAGGAAATATCAACTTAGAGTAATTTGAGTAATAATTTACTGAGAATTTTATTAGGATATTTATTTTTCGACACGTGAGGTAATATTACAAAGAATTTTACCTTTGAGAATATACTTGTAAAATTTACTTGAGAATTCCATTTGTAGGAGTAATTGCTCGGCATGTATAAATTGAAGAATATACTGAGAAATTTTACACTGAGAAATCTTTACTTGGATGAAATTGCGAGTAGTTATTATTGAGAATTTTATTGGGTAATTCTTTAACTTTGAGAGAGTAGTTTTACTTAGTTATTTTAACTACTGTGGAAAATTTTTTTTGAGAATTATAGGAGTTTAACACTAAGGAGAGCTAAATGAAGTATAATTTTATTATTAGAATTTGCATGAGTAATGTACTAAGAGAATCCTTCCTCACTAAGGAAATATTTTCACACTGCAAGTAATGGTTACTTATTGAGTAAAATGACCCTCGGAGAACTAATTTGATTTGAGAATTTTACGAGTAAGCTTTACTGAGAATTTTGGGTTTGTAATTTTTCTAAAGAAATTTACCCAGCAAATTTTAATTCAGTACTATTCACTGAGCTGAGTTAATTTCTGAAAATTTACTCGTTAACTATATTGATTGGGAATTTCTGCAAAACCTTTTCTTCATAATTTTATTGAAGAGAATTTATCATAAAAGAGTTATTACATGAAAATATTCACCTCTGAGTTGAATTGATTCACTGAGTAGATTTATTTTTTTCTGAGACTTGAATAAAGCAGTTTACTGAAGAATTTACCATTAATTTTCTTCCTTTGGCTGATTACAAAAAATTTTTTAGTGAAGAATTGTTTGTAGATGAAATTTCTGTTTTAAACCGAGTAATTTATATAAAGAGAATTTAATCACCTGTGTAATTTACTAATAATATTAACATACGTATTTTTACTGAGAAATTTTCTGAATAATTTAACTTGAGTATAACTAGGAATTTACTGAGTAATTTATTTATGAATTTTTACTTAGTAATTTGTTACTTAAAGTAGTCACGCCTTTCTACTGGGAATGGAGCTTTCACTAGATAATTTATTATTGAGAATATTGTGATTGTTTTTACTAAGTATTTTACTTAAGATTATAATTTTTACTAACAAATTTACGTAGGAAATTTGTAGAGAATTTACTAAGTAATTCTACCGAGAATTACGTAGTAATTTACTGAGAAAATTAACGGGATTTACTTAAATAATTTACGTGTTAATCTTATTGAGAATTTATTGAGAAATTACCCTTGAAGTACTTTTACGTTAAAAATTAATGAGGTAATCTTACTACGAAAATTTAACCTGGAGTAATTACCTCAGTTATTTTATTAGTAATTTACTCGGGAATTTTATGATGGTATAATTTTCTCAATTTACCTCTAGTGTAAATAATATAAATTGCATCAAAAGAAATTTTTATTTCAAGTTAAGTTAATTACCTGATTAATTTTAATATGAGTATATTTCTAAGTTCATATTAACTAAGAATTCTACGGATTTTACTAAACTCAGAAATTTATTGTGAATTCACAAAGAATTTTTGGTAAAATTACCTGAATAATTTAAATTAAGCGTAATTTTTACTAAGAAAATTTACTAAGATATTTCTAAGTAATATTACTAAGGAATTTTAATGGGAATTTTCTCTGAGAAATTACTCACTAAATAATTCATTTATACAATGAGAATTATACGAATAATTTTATGAGAAATTTATCATACATAAATTAACTAAAATATTTGCATACGAATTTAGCTTATTAGTTTACTAGAAAAAATTATTAGGGAATTCAACTGAAGAATTTTTCTGAGTAATTTACTGAGAATATTTAGTTAGGGTATTTTTTCACTGAGCTATTACAACTTGAGAAGAAATAATTATACTTCAGACATTGAGAATTTATATAAACCCTATATTATACACCACCTTGTAATTTACATGAGAATTTTTTGTTCAGAATTTGCCTATCCGCTCGGCCATTTTATTGAAAAATTTTATCTGAGAAATTTACTTGAGATAGTAATTAACATGATAATTTGCAAGAGTCTAGGTTTTATTGAGACAATCCTTTATTAATAAGGGATTAATCCTATGTTAATGAGAAAATAATTACTTTACGGAGTAAAATTTTACTATGGAATTTTTTTTTTGACAGTAACTTATTATTTTAGTATAAAAAAATTCTCGAGCCAAAAACTTACTTAATTTTCAAATAAAAATTTCTAGAAATAAATTAACAGTAATTACTAGTAATTGGCAAATGAGTGTTAAAAGTTCTACAATCAACATTACTAAGCATATACTAAATCATCAGTAAAATTACATCAAAGACAAAAATTACAAATTAAAACGCTAATATAAAGCCACTAAGATAATAAATAATACAAAAATAATAATAAATAACACATATGCAAATTCTCAGTAAAATTCCATACCCTTAAATTATAAGAGTGTCTTCTAGTACAAATGGTATACTAATATACGGCTGTTCACACATAATTACTAGAAGAAATACTATAGTCACATAATATAATCACCCTATAAATTCTCAAATAATACTTAGTGAATTGCCAGTATCTTACTTCACACAGTTATAAAATTACTAGTAAATCTAAATAAATTACTCAAAGGTAAATTCCTAGTTATTAATAACTTCAATATAAAATTATTAAGTTAAAGATAATAATTTTTCAATATACATTAAATTTAAGTAATTAAGGAAATTACTAAGTAAATTGTTAGTTAATAGATTGAGTCTTATCTGTAAATTACTCAAGTCGAATTCTCTTCTAATAAGTAACCTTTCTCAACACACTACATTTGCTAAGAAATTAAGTGGTAATTCTCATAAATTTCTTATAATTGCTTTGGGTCAATTCTACTTCAGTGAGAAATTACTTAGGTGGAAGAGCTATTCACGGCTTCTGCTGTTGATCAGAGATAAACCCGAATTGGTCAGTAAATTCTCAATAAATATTGAGTTAGAATTTGGCAGAAAGAGCTCACAGTTACCACGTCGAATTCTAAAAAGAATAAAAATGTCTCTGGGAAATACATCACACCAAAGTATATATTACTTAGAGAAAATGCTTAAGAGAAATTAATTTCTGTTGTAAATGATTAGCTGAGGTGAGAATTATCGGATTAAAATTGCTATAGAATTTTAATATTCTTCCTTAGAACAGTGGTTACAAGAATTGTTTGTTTGTAATATCTTCAGTATAAGATATAACTTTTACGTATACCAGCATTTTCTTAAATACAAAATCAACATCAAGATCAATTTCATCAATGTTAAACAGCATATTGGTGATTGTCCACTAGGTAAACGATTCTCAAACAATTACTGCATCAAATTCTCCTAATAAATTATCATTATAATTTCTAGTTATATCTGTAAATAATTTTAAACTACGGAAAATTGTCAAAAATAATAATGACTGGTAAATATTTCTCGCGTAAAGGGATGATATTTAAACTATATTTATTGAGAAATTTAATTAGTAGTTTTACTATTGAATTTCCTCAGCACTGCAGTGATTAAAAATTATCACTAGAGCACATAGAAAAATGTATCTCTCGAGTACTCCATGAAAAAGCAGTTCTATACTTTTGAGACTTAATTTTCTCTGCTACACTTACCTCAGCTATATTTGTATCAGATTAAGATTTTTTCTTAGTCAATCCAGTAAATCTACTAGTAAATTCGACAAGTAAATGTCTCAATGACACTTCTCACATCAAAAAAATTCTTCAGTAAATTAAGTATAATTTTAGAGTAAGATATTTCTTTTAAAACTACTAAGTGGATTCCTAAATATTTCTCAGTAACAATAGGTATTCTATGACACAGAAATTATTTTGTAAATTCATGTAAATTCTCGGTTAAATTCTCATTAAAAATTCTACCCTAAAAGTTTTTCTCAGATTGAGAGAATTAAGTTATTCCATGAATATTCTTCTTCTACAAAAATAATCTGACAGAAAATTCTAAGTAATATGAATCTAAAAAATACTTAGTAATTCTCCTAGTAAATTACTCATTAAATTTTTTTTCAGTAATTATCAAACTGAGTTATACAATCTCTTTTGTGAAGTTCCAAATATAATTCTTATAAAATTTATAACTAGTGTATAGTAAACATATTACTCATTAAAATCTATATTAGTAAAAACAAAAAGTAAAATTCTCAGTGAAATGACA
>NW_021024936.1:267601-293101 GCF_004153795.1 Camellia sinensis | reverse complement strand
TCCTGAGTAATTTACAAAGAATTTGCTGAGAATTTTTGTAGAATTTGCTCAGCATTTCACTGCGAATTTACTTAGTAATTTACTGAGAAATTTACTTATAATTTGCAGAGTAATTTATTGAGGATTTTATTGTGTAATTTAATGAGAATTTACTGAGTAATTTATAGACAATTTTGTTTGCAATTTTCTAAGAATTTACTAGCAATTTAATCAGAATTCACTGAGTAATTTTCTGAAAATTTACTCGGTAATTGACTGGAAATTTTCTGCGAAATTCACTTAATATTTATTGAGAGTTTACTGAGAGTTTACTTGAAATTCACCGAGTAATTTTCTGAGAATTGACAAAGCAATTTACAGAGAATTTATTGAGAATTTACCATTAATTTTCTCATCTGAGTATTTTCTAAGTAATTTACTAAGAATTTACTAGGATTTTACTCAGAATTTATTCTGAATTCACAAAGAATTTGTTGGTAATTTACTGAAAATTTAATGAGTAATTTACTGAGAATTTACTAAGTATTTTCTTAGTAATTTACTAAGTATTCCCTGAGTAATTTACACTGAAATGACTGAGTAATTTGTTAAGAATTTGATGAGTAATGTACTGAGAATTTTCCGGGGATTCACTGAGTAATTTACTGAGAATTTTGTTTGTAATTATCTAAGAATTTACTAGCAATTTAATCAGAATTCACTGAGTAATTTTCTGAGAATTTACTCAGTAATTGACTGGAAATTTTCTGCGAAATTCACTTAATATTTATTGAGAATTTACTGAGAGTTTACTTGAAATTCACTGAGTGAATTCACTGAGTAATTTTCTAAGAATTGACAAAGCAATTTACAGGGAATTTACTGAGAATTTACCATTATTTTTCTGATCAATTTAGCGAGAATTTATAGAGAATTTACTGAGTAATTTACAGAGAAATTTACTGTGTAATTTACTAACAATTTACTTTGTAATTTACTGAGAATTTATTGAGAATTTTCTTAATAATTTACTGAGTAATAACTTGGAATTTACTGAGTAATTTATTTAAAATTTACTTGTAATTTACTGAGAGTTTACTCGGAATTCACTGAGTAATTTATTGAGAATTTATTGATTGTTTTACTAAGTATTTTCTTAGTAATTTACTAAAAATTTACTGGGAATTTTTAGAGAATTTACTGAGTAATTTACCGAGAATTTATATACTAATTTACTGAGAATTTGACGGGAATTTACTAAATAATTTACTGTTAATTTATTGAGAATTTACTGAGAAATTACTGAGTAATTTACTAAAAAGTTAATGAGTAATTTACTGAAAATTTACCGAGTAATTTACTCTGTATTTTTATTTGTAATTTACTCGGAATTTATTGGTAATTTACTTTGTAATTTGCTGAAATTTTATAAGTAATTTACTGATAATTTAATGAGTATTTTCTTTATTAAGAATTTATTGAGAAATTACTGAGTAATTTACTAAAAAGTTAATGAGTAATTTACTCAGTATTTTTATTAGTAATTTACTCGAAATTTATTGGTAATTTACTTTGTAATTTGCTGAAATTTTATAAGTAATTTACTGATAATTTAATGAGTATTTTCTAAGTAATTTACTTAGAATTTACTACGATTTTACTCTGAATTTATTGTGAATTCACAAAGAATTTATTGGTAATTTACTGAAAATTTAATGCGTAATTTACTAAGAATTTACTAAGTATTTTCTTAGTAATTTACTAAGAATTTTCTGGGAATATTCTGAGAATTCACTGAATAATTTACTGAGAATTTACGAAGTATTTTATTAGTGGAATTTACTGTCAGTTTACTGAGAAGTTATTAGGAATTCACCGAGTAATTTTCTGAATATTTACTGCAAATTTATTAGGAATTCACTGAGTAATTTTCTGAGTAATTTACTGAGAATTTATTAGGTATTCACTGAGTAATTTACAAAGAATTTACTGAGAATTTACTTGTAATTTACTGAGAATTTTTTGTAGAATTTGCTCGGCATTTTATTGCAAATTTACTGAGAAATTTACTGAGAATTTACTGATAATTTGCAGAGTAGTTTATTGAGAATTTTATTGGGTAATTTAATGAGAATTTACTGAGTAATTTACTATGGAATTTTTTGAATAATTTACTATGAATTTAATGACTAATTTATTAAGAATTTGATGAGTAATGTACTGAGAATTTTCTGGGAATTCACCAAGTAATTTACTGAGAAATGACTGAGTAATTTGTTGAGAATTTACTGAGTAATTTACTGAGAATTTTGTTTGTAATTTTCTACGAATTTACCAGCAATTTAATCAGAATTCACAGAGTAATTTTCTGAGAATTTACTGAGTAATTGACAGCAAATTTTCTGCAAAATTTACTTAATATTTATTGAGAATTTACCGAGATTTTTCTTGAAATTCACTGAGTGAATTCACTGAGTAATTTACAGAGAAATTTACTTAGTAATTTACTGGGAATTTATTGAGAATTTACTTAATAATTTGCTGAGTAATTTATTAAGAATTTACTAGTAATTTACTGAGAGTTTACTGGGAATTCACTGAGTAATTTATTTAGAATTTATTGATTGTTTTACTAACTAATTTCTTAGTAATTTACTAAAAATTTACTGTGAATTTTTTGAGAATTTACTGAGAATTCACTGAGTAATTTAACGGGAATTTACGTAGTAATTTACCAACAATTTAACGGGAATTTACTGAGTAATTCACTGTTAATTTATTGAGAAATTACTGATTAATTTACTTTTACCAAGAATTTAACGGGAATTTACTGAGTAATTCACTGTTAATTTATTGAGAAATTATTGAGTAATTTACTGAAAACTTACTGAGTAATTTACAGAGTAATTTACTCAGTATTTTTATCAGTAATTTACTGGGAATTTATTGGTAATTTATTATGTAATTTGCTGAAAATTTTCTAAGTAATTTACTGAGAATTTAATGAGTATTTTCTAAGTAATTTACTAGGATTTCACTCATAATTTATTGTGAATTCACAAAGAATTTGTTAGAAATTTACTGAAAATTTAATGAGTAATTTACTGAGAATTTACTAAGTATTTTCTTAGTAATTTACTAAGAATTTTCTGGGAATTTTCTGATAATTCACTGAATAATTTACTGAGAATTTACGGAGTAATTTTATGAGAATTTGACGAGAATTTACACTGAATTTATAAAATAATTTGCGTAGAATTTACTGTTAGTATACTGAGAAACTATTAGGATTTCACCGTGTAATTTTCTGGGTATTTACTGAGAATTTATTCGGAATTCACTGAGTAATTTACAAAGAATTTACTGAGAATTTACTTGTAATTTACGGAGAATTTTTGTAGAATTTGCTCGGCATTTCATTGCGACTTTACTGAGAAATTTACTGAGAATTTCTGAGTAATTTACAGAGAAATTTACTGTGTAATTTACTGGGAATTTATTTAGAATTTACTTAATAATTTGTTGAGTAATTTATTAAGAATTTACTAGTAATTTACTGAGAGTTTACTGGGAATTCACTGAGTAATTTATTTAGAATTTATTGATTGTTTTACTAACTATTTTCTTAGTAATTTACTAAAAATTTACTGTGAATTTTTAGAGAATTTACTGAGAATTCACTGAGTAATTTAACGAGAATTTACGTAGTAATTTACCAAGAATTTAACGGGAATTTACTGAGTAATTCACTGTTAATTTATTGAGAAATTACTGAGTAATTTACTGAAAACTTACTCAGTAATTTACAGAGTAATTTACTCAGTATTTTTACTGGGAATTTATTGGTAATTTATTATGTAATTTGCTGAAAATTTTCTAAGTAATTTACTGAGAATTTAATGAGTATTTTCTAAGTAATTTACTAGGATTTCACTCATAATTTATTGTGAATTCACAAAGAATTTGTTAGAAATTTACTGAAAATTTAATGAGTAATTTACTGAGAATTTACTAAGTATTTTCTTAGTAATATTTACCGGGATTTTACTTGAAATTCACTAAGTGAATTCACTGAGTAATTTACAGAGAATTTACCATTAATTTTCTGAGTAATTTACAGAGAAATTTACTGTGTAATTTACTTAGTAATTTACGGGGAATTTGTTGAGAATTTACCTAATAATTTGCTGAGTAATTTATTAAGAATTTACTAGTAATTTACTGAGAGTTTACTGGGAATTCACTGAGTAATTTATTTAGAATTTATTGATTGTTTTACTAACTATTTTCTTAGTAATTTACTAAGAATTTACTGTGAATTTTTAGAGAATTTACTGAGAATTCACTGAGTAATTTAACGAGAATTTACGTAGTAATTTACCAAGAATTTAACGGGAATTTACTAAGTAATTCACTGTTAATTTATTGAGAATTTATTGAGAAATTACTGAGTAATTTACTGAAAAGTTACTGAGTAATTTACTCAGTATTTTTACCCGTAATTTACTGGGAATTTATTGGTAATTTACTTAATAATTTACTAAGTAATAACTACGAATTTACTGAGCAATTTATTTAGAATTTACTAGTAATTTACTGAGAGTTTACTGGGAATTCACTGAGTAATTTACAAAGATGATTTACAGAGTAATTTACTCAGTATTTTTACCAGTAATTACAGGGAATTTATTGGTAATTTATTGTGTAATTTGCTGAAAATTTTATAAGTAATTTACTGAGAATTTAATGAGTATTTTCTGAGTAATTTACTAGGATTTCACTCATAATTTATTGTGAATTCACAAAGAATTTCTTAGAAATTTACTGAAAATTTAATGAGTAATTTACTGAGAATTTACTAAGTATTTTCTTAGTAATTTCCTAAGAATTTTTTTGGAATTTTCTGATAATTCACTGAACAATTCACTGAGAATTTACGGAGTAATTTTATGAGAATTCAACGAGAATTTACACTGAATTTAGATAATAATTTGCGTAGAATTTACTGTTAGTTTACTGAGAAATTATTAGGAATTCACCGAGTAATTTTCTGGGTATTTACTGAGAATTTATTAGGATTTCACTGAGTAATTTACAAAGAATTTACTGAGAATTTCCTTGTAATTTACTTAGAATTTTTGTAGAATTTGCTCCGCATTTCCCTTCGAATTTGCTGAGAATTTGCAGAGTAATTTATTGAGGATTTTGTTGTGTAATTTAATGAGAATTTACTGAGTAATTTACTACGGAATTTTTTGAATAATTCGCTGAGAATTTAATGAGTAATTTATTAAGAATTTGATGAGTAATGTATTGAGAATTTTTTGGGAATTCACCAAGTAATTTACTGAGAAATGACTGAGTAATTTTTTGAGAATTTACTGAGAATTTTGTTTGTAATTTTCTGAGAATTTACTAAGTAATTGACTGCAAATTTTCTGCGAAATTTACTTAATATTTATTGAGAATTTACCGAGATTTTACTTGAAATTCACTGAGTGAATTCACTGAGTAATTTACAGAGAATTTACCATTAATTTTCTGAGTAATTTACAGAGAAATTTACTGTGTAATTTACTGGGAATTTATTTAGAATTTACTTAATAATTTGTTGAGTAATTTATTAAGAATTTACTAGTAATTTACTGAGAGTTTACTGGGAATTCACTGAGTAATTTATTTAGAATTTATTGATTGTTTTACTAACTATTTTCTTAGTAATTTACTAAAAATTTACTGTGAATTTTTAGAGAATTTACTGAGAATTCACTGAGTAATTTAACGAGAATTTACGTAGTAATTTACCAAGAATTTAACGGCAATTTACTGAGTAATTCACTGTTAATTTATTGAGAATTTATTGAGAAATTACTGAGTAATTTACTGAAAAGTTACTGAGTAATTTTGTAGTGACCCACATTTCATGTCCTCATCATGTTCATGAGCATCTGTGTGATTATGATTTATTAAATTTGCATGTGTGTGTTGCGATTTGTTTCGTTTGAGTTAATGTGATCCATGCCTTGTCTTGAAGCCTTGTGATTTGTCTAAGTGTAGTATGCTTGTCTTGTTCCTTCCTTGATGTGAAACCTAGGTCACGGCTTGCCGGAGTTATACTAGCCGATGTTATTCCTAGCCGAGGTCATCCTTAGTCCAGTAATAGTATCTTGGAACCCCTTGTCGACCTCAGTCCTTGCCTTGACCACATTAGCCGAGATGTTACCTTGCAACCAAGCGATCTCGTCCTGGAGTGGTGCGACCTAGGCCGAGGTGTGGTGCATCTAGGCCAAGATGTGGCACAGCTTAGTCAAGTGTTGTCCTTCCTAGCCGAGGTCATTGTCGCCTTAGTTGCCGAAGTCCTTTTGTTAGCCGACGACATCCCTTACCGGAGTGCCATTCCGTGTAGCGTGTTAGATACGCCTCGTTGTTAGCCGATGTCATTGCCCCGTCGGAGAGCCCATACCGCTTTGCTTGTTGAACACCCTTCCACTATGCTTTGTCTGGCCTGTCAGCCACCTTTTTCAGGATGAACCCAACCAGTCGCCGCCACGTGTCTCAGCAGAGGGTTAACCCCAGAACCGGGTATAGAAATCTATTATTGGTATCATAAACTTGCCTTGTAGAGAGAGAAGCTCTAGGAGGAAGAAAGAGTTTTAGAGTGAGGAAGTAAATCTTCAAGCTTGATTCCTAGAGATCGAACCGTTAGATCCGTGTCCTAAGGTTAGATTCTTGATCTGCTCATGATGTTCTCTATGTTCATGTTATTGCATTGCATGATCGGATATGATTTGTAAGCCATGCATTGTTTTGAAGTTCGATGTTAAAGAGAGAAAATGGCATTCATGTGTTCTTCAAGAAAGTCATGTTTTGATCCGAAAGCTTTTTGCCTAGACTCATGTTTTGTGTTTGTTCTTACATGATTTTCAACTATGGGTACCCAGGTCCATGTTTTCAAACTCGTAACATGAAAATCCTAGATTTGTGATGTCAGATTATGATTGAGCATTCATATTCATGTTTTCACACCCATGTTCTTCATGTTCATCAGCAGAGGGAAACCCAGAGTTTCCCGACCTCTTTTCCTTGCATGTGGCCCTCGGGAACACACCTCGGCGAGGAGGTGTGGAACCTCGGCCTAGACCTGGTTGGTGCCCAGCATGTTTTCTGAAAACATTTGTGTACATACGAAACTTGTTGAAGGTGCATTTAATAGGCTTTGCCATGTGTTTGTAGGATTTGGGTTTGTCTCGACCCCGACGTTTGAAGAAACTATGTGAGTGGTATTTTTAATAAAGCTATGTTACACTTGTTTTCGTAAATCTCGTCTTGCTTCGTTTTAGAAAAGTATTTGATCAAGCATGAATGATTATCCCTACTTGTATATTAAACACTTTGCTTGACCCCGACGTTTGAAGAATATTGTGAGTGGTATTTCTAATAAAGCTATGTTACACTTGTTTTGATAAATCTTGTTTCGCTTTGTCTTGAAAAGTATTTGATTTGGCATGAATGACTATCCCTACTTGTATATTAAACACTATCTTGTTTTGATGACATTTCTTGAAAGTCCTTAGCTGCAGGGGACTATAATGCAACTGCACTCTTGTCTTGAAAGTCCTTAGCTGCAGGGGACTATAATGCAACTGCACTCTTGTCTTGAAAGTCCCTAGCTGCAGGGGACTATAATGCAACTGCACTCTTGTCTTGAAAGTCCTTAGTTGCAGGGGACTATAATGCAACTGCACTCTTGTCTTGGGAATGTCATCACCCTCTTGTATTAAGTAGTTGTAATAACATCCAAAGAACTTGAAAGGCCGGCAATAGACTTGATTTCCCCCTTGATTGTAAAGTATGCTATGTATTGTTTTGAAAGAGATCTTGGATATCAATCATGCAAAACCTTTATTTCTGATATCATTCACTGAGTATCCAAGCTCACCCTCTCTATATATATGTAGGTGATGAACAAGAAGGCATTGAGGCCTAGACGTGATTGCCGATGTGTTTTGGGTGCTTTGCCGACATGTTTTGGATTAGCATTTTTGCACCATCTTGAAGATCATGCTTCTCGGCTTATTTTTCATTTGTACTTGTATATGTCGGCTTGAGAAGCCTTTTGGTCAAGATGTTGTTTTGTATTTCATTTCCTTCTTGTATGTAAGTTGTGAGACTTTATAAAGATGTATGTCTTTTCGGTGGACTTATGCACTGCTCTCATGGACTATTTAGATTCTTTATGTATAAGTATTGCTTCCGCACTTGTAAGCCCCATATTTTATACTCTGATTGTGTGAGATTCTTGTAAGTCGGCCTTCGGTAATCTCGGATTACTGGCCATCACGGTACCAAACTACTAGGGGCGGTTTGGGGGCGTGACAATACCTTAACGATCTGTTTGGAAATTAAATAAAAAAGGAAGTTGAATAGAAAAGAAACTTGAATAAAAAAAGAAGTTGAATAGAAATAAAAATGAAAGTTGCAGAAAATTAAAAATGGAAGTTCATTCAAGAAACCACTATACCGTAACGATCTATTTAGAAATTAAATAAAAAATGAACTTTAATAGAAAAGTAAATTGAATAAAAATGGAAGTTGAATAAAAATGGAAGTTGAATAAAAATAAAAATGAAAGTTGCACAAAATAAAAAATGTAAGTTCAATCCAGAAACCACTATACTTTAACGATCTATTTGGAAATTTAATAAAAAAGAAAGTTTAATAGAAAAATAAATTGAATAAAAATGGAAGCTGAATAAAAATAAAAGTGAAAGCCGCATAAAATTAAAAATGGAAGTTCAACCCAGAAACCACTATACCTTAACAATCTATTTGGAAATTAAATAAAAAAGGAAGTTGAATAGAAAAGAAACTTGAATAAAAAAACAATTTGAATAGAAATAAAAATGGAAGTTGCAGAAAATTAAAATTGGAAGTTTATTCAAGAAACAACTATACCTTAACGATCCATTTGAAAATTAAATAAAAAAGGAAGTTGAATCGAAAAATAACTTGAATAAAAAAGGAAGTCGAATAAATAAAAAAATGGATGTTGCAGAAAATTAAAAATAGAAGTTCATTCCAGAAACCACTATACTTAAAGATCTATTCGGAAATTAAATTAAAAAGGAAGTTTAATAGAAAAGTAAATTGAATAAAAATGGAAGTTGAATAAAAATAAAAGTGAAAGTTGCATAAAATTAAAAATGGAAGCTCTATCCAGAAACCATTATACCTTCACGTTCTGTTTGGAAATGAAATAAAAAAGGAAATTGAATAGAAAAGAAACTTCAAAAAAAAAAGAAGTTGAATAGAAATAAAAATGGAAGTTGCAGAAAATTAAAATTGGAAGTTCATTACAGAAACCACTATACCTTAACGATCTATTTGGAAATTAAACAAAAAAGGAAGTTTAATAGAAAAGAAAATTGAATAAAAATGGAAGTTGTAGAAAATTAAAAATGGAAGTTCATTGTAGAAACCACTATACCTTAACGATCTATTTGGAAATTAAATAAAAAAGGAAGTTAATAGAAAAATGACTTGAATAAAAATAGAAGTCGAATAAAAATAAAAATGAAAGTTGCAGAAAATTAAAAATGGAAGTTCATTCAAGAAACCACTATACCTTATCGATCTATTTCGAAATTAAATAAAAAAGGAAGTTTAATAGAAGTGTAAATTCAATAAAAATGGAAGTTGAAAAAAAATAAAAGGGAAAGTATCATAAAATTAAAAATGGAAGTTCAATCCAGAAACCACTGTACCTTAATGATCTATTTACAAATTAAATAAAAAAGGAAGTTGAATAGAAAAGAAACTTGAATAAAAAAAGAAGCTGAATAGAAATAAAAGTGGAAGTTGCAGAAAATTAAATTTGGAAGTTCATTCAAGAAACCACTATACCTTAACGATTTATTTTGAAATTAAATAAAAAAGGAAGTTGAATAGAAAAGAAACTTGAATAAAAAAAGAAGTTGAATAGAAATAAAAATGGAAGTTGCAGAAAATTAAAATTGGAAGTTCATTCAAGAAACCACTATACCTTAACGATCTATTTGGAAATTAAATAGAACAGGAAGTTGAATAGAAAATTGACTTGAGTAAAAATGGAAGTCGAATAAAAAAAAATGGAAGTTGAATAAAAATAAAAATGTTAGTTGCAGAAAATTATAAGTGGAAGTTCATTCAAGAAACCATTATACCTTAACGATCTATTTGGAAATTTAATAAGAAAGGAAGTCGAATAGAAAAATAACTTGAAAAAAAATGGAAGTTCAATAAAAATAAAAACGGTAGTTGCAGAAAATTATAAATGGAAGCTCATTCAAGAAACCACTATACCTTAACGATCTATTTGGAAATTAAATAAAAATGAAGTTGAATAGAAAAATGACTTGAATAAAAATGGAAGTCGAATAAAAATAAAAAAGGAAGTTGCAGAAAATTAAAAATGGAAGTTCATTCAAGAAACCGCTATATCTTAACGATCTATTTGGAAATTAAATAAAAAAAGGAAATTAAATAAAAAATGAAATTGAATGAAAACGGAATTTCCATAAAATTAAAAATGGAAGTTCATTCAAGAAACCACTATTTCTTACCGATTTATTTGGAAGTTAAATAAAAAAGGAAGTTGAATAGAAAAGAAAGTTGAATAAAAAAAGAAGTTGAATAGAAATAAAAATGGAAGTTGCAGAAAATTAAAAATAGAAGTTCATTCAAGAAACCACTATACCTTAACGATCTATTTGGAAATTAAATAAAAAAGAAATTTTAATAGAAAAATGACTTGAATAAAAATGGAAGTCGAATAAAAATAAAAATGGAAGCTCATTCAAGAAAACACTATACCTTATCAATCTATTTGGAAATTAAATAAAAATGGAAGTTTAATAGAATAGTAAATTGAATAAAAATGGAAGTTGAATAAAAAGAAAAAAGAATGTTGCATAAAATTAAAAATGGAAGTTCAATCAAGAAACCACTATACCTTAACGATCTATTTGGAAATTAAATAAAAACGGAAGTTGAGTAGAAAAGAAACTAGAATGAAAAACGAAGTTACATAAAAATAAAAATGGAAGTTGCAGAAAATTAAAAATGGAAGTTCATTGAAGAAACCGCTATACCTTAACGATCTATTTGGAAATTAAATAAAAATGGAAGTTGAATAGAAAATTAACTTGAATAAAAATGGAAGTTGCAGAAAATTATAAATGGAAGCTCATTGAAGAAAACCAATATACCATAACGATCTATTTTGGAAATTAAATTAAACAGGAAGTTTAATAGAAATGTAAATTGAATAAAAATGGAAGTTGAAAAAAATTAAAAGTGAAAGTTGCATAAAATTAAAAATGGAAGTTCAATCCAGAAACCACTATACCTTAACGATTTATTTGGAAGTTAAATAAAAAAGGAAGTTGAATAGAAAAGAAAGTTGAATAAAAAAAGAAGTTGAATAGAAATAAAAATGGAAGTTGCAGAAAATTAAAATTGGAAGTTCATTCTAGAAACCACTATACCTTAACAATCTATTTGGAAATTAAATAAAAAAGGAAGTTGAATAGAAAATTGACTTGAGTAAGTTCCCGAAGTGGCACTCAACTGTGGGCAAAACCTCTTCATGTGGCACTCAACTGTGGGCAAAAGGAAGTTAAATAAAAAAGGAAGTTCAATCCAGAAACCACTATACCTGCGTCTGCCTAGAACCAGACGCTCCCGAAGTGGCACTCAACTTTGGAAATTAAATAAAAAAGGAAGTTCAATCCAGAAACCACTATACCTGCGTCTGCCTAGAACCAGACGCTCCCGAAGTGGCACTCAAGTGTGGGCAAAACCTCTTCATGTGCCCAGGTTGTCCACACTGATAACAAGTCAAGAGCTGCCCCCTGCCCAAATTCTGACTCTGCGGTCTAGCTGAAGAAGATGCAGCTTTCTGACCTCCACCCTTCTGCGGGCAAACTGAAACCTTGTGACCCAGCTGGCCACACTTATAACAAGTGAATTCCCCCTGACTGCCTCTCCCCGAGCCTACACTCGGCACTGGAAAGGTCGATCTAGAGACTGCACCCTGAGACTGCTGAGGGTTATAACCCTTCTGTCTCCTGCCATCACGGAGACAGAAGGGTAATAACCCTCAGCAGTCTCAGGGTGCAGTCTCTAGATCGACCTTTCCAGTGCCGAGTGTAGGCTCGGGGAGAGGCAGTCAGGGGGAATTCACTTGTTATAAGTGTGGCCAGCTGGGTCACATCTCTAGAATAATCAGATTGTTGCCTAGCCTTGGTGATTGTTAAGAAAAGCACAAAGTAAACAAATAAGATTTTGTAAACTTTTAGCTTGTGGGGAAAAGGGTCTAGGGTACTTATTGAATAGAAATAGATTGAGTTGGGATGTGAGGAAAAGTAAGAGAGAGAAGAGAAAGTGAAAAAGTGATTTGAAAAGTCACAATTTCGGGACTTTAACCCAGGTCTCCGCTCGAGCGTAAAACACCCCGCTCGAGCGTCCACTCACAGACTTGCGCTCGAGCGGCCAACCTCCCGCTCGAGCGCAGAATGCACTCGCCCAGCACTTTTGCAGAACCAGGCCTCCGCTCGAGCTCCCAACCCTACGCTCGAGCGTCCACTCAGACAACCCCGCTCGAGCGGCCAATACCACGCTCGAGCGTACAACGCTGCACAGGAAAATACTGAATGGGTGTAATCTCCGCTCGAGCGCCAACACCTCCGCTCGAGCGTACAGGCCAAAAATCTGGGCAACTAGTTTTGGTTTCTAAACTCAACCAACCTGAAACAAATCCGCCCAACACATCCTATAACTCAAATACGAAGTAAAAGGATGTAAACAAAATAATAAACAACTACCAACATCCACGGACACATGTCCGGATCACGGTATAACAAGGGTAAACCCGGGATCGCTATAAATTTGCTGAGTAATTTATTAACAATTTACTAGTAATTTACTGAGAGTTTACTGGGAATTCACCGAGTAATTGATTTAGAATTTATTGATTGTTTTACTAACTATTTTCTTAGTAATTTACTAAAAATTTACTGTGAATTTTTAGAGAATTTATTTAGAATTCACTGAGTAATTTACCGAGAATTTACGTAGTAATTTACTGAGAATTTAACGGGAATTTACTAAGTAATTTACTGTTAATTTATTGAGAATTTACTGAGAAATTTACTGAAAAGTTACTGAGCAAATTACAGAGTAATTTACTCAGTATTTTTACCAGTAATTTACTTGGAATTTATTGGTAATTTATTGTGTAATTCGCTGAGAATTTTCTAAGTAATTTACTGAGAATTTAAAGAGTATTTTCTATGTAATTTACTAAGAATTTCCTAGGATTTCACTCAGAATTTATTGTGAATTTATTTTTATCAGTAATTTACTGGGAATTTATTGGTAATTTACTTTGTAATTTGCTGAAAATTTTCTAAGTAATTTATTGAGAATTTTCTAAGTAATTTACTAAGTATTTACTAGAATTTTACTCAGAATTTATTGTGAATTCACAAAGAATTTATTGGCAATTTTCTGAAAATTTAATGCGTAATTTACTGAGAATTTACCAAGTATGTTCTTAGTAATTTACTAAGAATTTTTTGGGAATTTTTTGAGAATTCACTGTATAATTTACTGAGAATTTACGGAGTAATTTTATAAGAATTTAACGAGAATTTACACTGAATTTTCATAAAAATTTGCATAGAATTTACTATTAGTTTATTGAGAAATTATTAGGAATTCACTGAGTAATTTTCTTAGTATTTACTAAGAATTTATTAGGAATTCACTGAGTAATTTACAAAGAATTTAATTAGAATTTACTTGTAATTTACAGAGAATTTTTGTAAAATTTGCTCGGCATTTTACTGCGAATTTACTGGGAATTTACTGACAAATTTACTGAGAATTTACTGATAATTTACACAGTAATTTATTGAGGATTTTATTGTGTAGTTTAATGTGAATTTAGTAAGTAATTTACTATGGAATTTTTTGTATAATTTACTGACAATTTAATGAGTAATTTATTAAGAATTTGATGAGTAATGTACTGAGAATTTTTTGGGAATTCACCAAGTAATTTACTGAGAAATGACTGAGTAATTTGTTAAGAATTTACTATGTAATTTACAGAGAATTTTGTTTGTAATTTTCTAAGAATTTACTAGCAATTTAATCAGAATTCACTGAGTAATTTTCTGAGAATTTACTGAGTAATTGATTGAAAATCTTATGCGAAATTTACTTAATATTTATTGAGAATTTACTGAGAGTTTACTTGAAATTCACTGAGGGAATTCACTAAGTAATTTTCTAAGAATTGACAAAGCAATTTACAGAGAATTTACTGAGAATTTACCATTAATTTTCTGATCAATTTAGTGAGAATTTATAGAGAATTTACTGAGTAATTTACAGAGAAATTTACTGTGTAATTTACTGACAATTTACATAGTAATTTACTGAGAATTTATTGTGAATTACTTAATAATTTACTGAGTAATAACTAGGAATTTACTGAGTAATTTATTTAGAATTTACTAGTAATTTACTGATAGTTTACTGGGATTTCACTGAGTAATTTATTGAGAATTTATTGATTATTTTACTAAGTATTTTCTTAGTAATTTACTAAAAATTTACTGGGAATTTTTAGAGAATTTACTAAAAATTCACTGAGTAATTTACCGAGAATTTACGTAGTAATGTACTGAGAATTTAATGGGAATTTACTGTTAATTTATTGAGAATTTATTGAGAAATTTCTGAGTAATTTACTGAAAAGTTACTGAGTAATTTACTGAAAATTTACAGAGTAATTTACTCAGTATTTTTATCAGTAATTTACTGGGAATTTATTGGTAATTTACTGTGTAATTTGCTGAAAATTTTCTAAGTAATTTACTGAGAATTTAATGAGTATTTTCTAAGTAATTTACTAAGAATGTACTACGATTTTACTCAGAATTTATTGTGAATTCACAAAGAATTTATAGATAATTTACTGAAAATTTAATAAGTAATTTATTGAGAATTTACTAAGTATTTTCTTAGTAATTTACTAAGAATTTTCTGGGATTTTTCTGAGAATTCACTGAATAATTTACTGAGAATTTACACTGAATTTACAAAATAATTTGCATAGAATTTACTGTTAGTTTACTGAGAAATTATTAGGAATTCACTGAGTAATTTTCTGAGCATTTACTGAGTAATTTACTGAGAATTTATTAGGAATTCACTGAGTAATTTACAAAGAATTTACTCAGAATTTACTTGTAATTTACTGAGAATTTTTGTGGAATTTGCTCAGCATTTCATTGCGAATTTATTTAGTAATTTACTGGGAATTTACTGAGAACTTTTCTAAGAATTTACAGAGTAACTTATTGAGGATTTTATTGTGTAATTTAATGAGAGTTTACTGAGTAATTTTACTATAAATTTTTTTGAATAATTTGCTAAGAATTTAATGAGTAATTTATTAAGAATTTGATGAGTAATGTACTGAGAATTTTATGGGAATTCACCATAATTTATTGAGAATTGACTGAGTAATTTGTTGAGAATTTACTAAGAATTTTGTTTGTAATTTTCAAAGAATTTACTAGCAATTTAATCAAAATTCACTGAGTAATTTTCTGAGAATTTACTGGGTAATTAACTGGAAATTTTCTGCGAACTTTAGTTAATATTTATTGAGAATTTAGTGAGAGTTTAATGAGTAATTTACTGAAAATTTAATGAGTAATTTACTGAGAATTTACTAAGTATTTTCTTAGTAATTTACTAAGAATTTTCTGAGAATTCACTGAATAATTTTATGAGATTTTAACGAGAATTTACACTGAATTTACAAAATAATTTGCATAGAATTTACTTTTAGTTTACTGAGAAATTATTAGGAATTCACTGAGTAATTTACTGAGAATTTACTTGTAATTTACTGAGAATTTTTGTAGAATTTGCTCAGCAATTTACTTCGAATTTACTTAGTAATTTATTTGGAATTCACTGAGAAATTTACTGAGAATTTGCAGAGTAATTTACTGAGGATTTTATTGTATAATTTAATGAGAATTTACTGAGTAATTTTACTATGTAATTTTTTGAATAATTTGCTGAGAATTTAATGAGTAATTTTTTAAGAATTCCATGAGTAATGTACTAAGAATTCTCTGGGAATACACCAAGTAATTTACTGAGAAATGACTGAGTAAATTGTTGAGAATTTACTGAGTAATTTACTGAGAATTTTGTTTGTAATTTTCAAAGAATTTACTAGCAATTTAATCAGAATTCACTGAGTAATTTTCTGAGAATTTACTAAGTAATTGACCGAAATTTTTTTGTGAAATTTACATAATATTTATTGAGAATTTAGTGAGAGTTTACTTAAAATTCACTTAGTGAATTCACTGAGTAATTTTTTGAGAATTGACAAAGCAATTTACAAAGAATTTACTGAGAATTTACCATTAATTTTTTGATCAATTTAGTGAGAATTTATAGAGAATTTACAGAGTAATTTATAGGGAAATTTACTGTGTAATTTACTAACAATTTACATATTAATTTTCTGAGAATTTATTTAGAATTTACTTAATAATTTAGTGAGTAATAACTAGGAATTTACTGAGTAATTTATTTAAAATTTACTAGTAATTTACTGAGAGTTTACTGGGAATTCACTGAGTAATTTATTGAGAATTTACCGATTGTTTTACTAAGTACTTTCCTAGTAATTTTTTAAAAATTTACTGGGAATTTTTAGAGAATTTTCTGAAAATTCACTCAGTAATTTACTGAGAATTTAACGGGAATATAATGAGTAATTTACTGTTAATTTATTGAGAAATTACTGAGTAATTTACTGAAAAGTTACTTAGTAATTTACTGAAAATTTACAGAGTAATTTACTCATTATTTTTATTAGTAATTTACTAGGAATTTATTTGTAATTTACTTTGTAATTTGCTGAAAATTTTCTAAGTAATTTACTGGGAATTTAATGAGTATTTTCTAAGTAATTTACTAAGAATTTACTAGGATTTCACTCAGAATTTATTGTGAATTCACAAAGAATTTATTGGTAATTTACTGAAAATTTAATGAGTAATTTACTGAGAATTTACTAAGTATTTTCTTAGTAATTTACTAAGAATTTTCTGGGAATTTTCTGAGAATTCACTAAATAATTTACTTAGAATTTACGAAGTAATTTTATGAGAATTTAACAAGAATTTACATTGAATTTACAAAATAATAATGCATAGAATTTACTGTTAGTTTACTAAGAAATTATTAGGAATTCACTGAGTAATTTTTTGAGTAATTTACTGAGAATTTATTAGGAATTCACTAAGTAATTTACAAAAAATTTACTGAGAATTTACTTGTAATTTACTGAGAATTTTTGTAGAATTTGCTTAACATTTCACTTCGAATTTACTTAGTAATTTACTTGGAATTTACTGAGAAATTTAATGAGAATTTGCAGAGTAATTTACTGAGGATTTTATTGTGTAATTTAATGAGAATTTACTGAGTAATTTTATTATGGAATTTTTTGAATAATTTGTTGAGAATTTAATGAGTAATTTATTAAGAATTTCATGAGTAATGTACTGAGAATTCTCTGGGAATACACCAAGTAATTTACTGAGAAATGACTGAGTAATTTGTTGAGAATTTACTAAGTAATTTACTGAAAATTTTGTTTGCAATTTTCAAAGAATTTACTAGCAATTTAATCAGAATTCACTGAGTAATTTTCTGAGAATTTACTGAGTAATTGACCGAAAATTTTATGCGAAATTTACTTAATATTTATTGAGAATTTAGTGAGAATTTACTTGAAATTCACTGAGTGAATTCACTGAGTAATTTTCTGAGAATTGACAAAGCAATTTACAAAGAATTTACTGAGAATTTACCATTAATTTTTTGATCAATTTAGTGAGAATTTATAGAGAATATACTGAGTAATTTACAGGGAAATTTACTGTGTAATTTACTAACAATTTATGTAGTAATTTTCTGAGAATTTATTTAGAATTTACTTAATAATTTACTGAGTAATAACTTGGAATTTACTGAGTAATTTATTTAGAATTTACTAATAATTTACTGAGAGTTTACTAGGAATTCACTGAGTAATTTATTGAGAATTTATTGATTGTTTTACTAAGTTTTTCTTAGTAATTTACTAAAAATTTACTGGGAATTCTTTGAGAATTTACTGAGAATTCACTGAGTGATGAACTGAGAATTTACGTAGTAATTTACTGAGAATTTAACGAGAATTTACTGAGTGATTTACTATTAAGTTATTGAGAATTTATTGAGAAATTACTGAGTAATTTACTGAAAAGTTACTGAGTAATTTATAGAGTAATTTTCTCAGTATTTTTATCAGTAATTTACTGGGAATTTATTGGTAATTTACTGTGTAATTTGCTGAAAATTTTCTAAGTAATTTACTGAGAATTTAATGAGTATTTTCTTAGTAATTTACTAAGAATTTACTAGGATTTTACTCAGAATTTATTGTGAATTCACAAAGAATTTATTGGTAATTTACTGAAAAATTAATGAGTAATTTACTGAGAATTTACTAAGTATTTTCTTAGTAATTTTCTAAGAATTTTCTGGGAATTTTCTGAGAATTCATTAATAATTTACTGAGAATTTACGGAGTAATTTTCTGAGACTTTAATGAGAATTTACACTGAATTTACAAAATAATTTACAAAGAATTTACTGTTAGTTTACTGAGAAATTATTAGGAATTCACTGAGTAATTTTCTGAGTATTTACTGAGTAATTTATTTGGAATTCACTGAGTAATTTATAAAGAATTTACTAAGAATTTTTGTAGAATTTGCTCAGCATTTCACTGCGAATTTACTTAGTAATTTACTGGGAATTTACTGAGAATTTGCAGAGTAATTTATTGAGGATTTTATTGTGTAATTTAATGAGAATTTACTGATTAATTTTACTATGGAATTTTTTGAATAATTTACTGAGAATTTAATGAGTAATTTATTAAGAATTTGATGAGTAATGTACTAAGAATTTTCTAGGAATTCACCAAGTAATTTACTGAGAAATGACTGAGTAATTTGTTAAGAATTTACTGAGTAATTTGCTGAGAATTTTGTTTGTAATTTTCTAAGAATTTACTAGCAATTTAATCAGAATTCACTGAGTAATTTTCTGAGAATTTACTGAGTAATTGACTGGAAATTTTTTGCGAAATTTACTTAATATTTATTGAGAATTTACTGAGGGTTTACTTGAAATTCACTAAGTGAATTCACTGAGTAATTTTCTCAGAACTGATAGGGCAATTTACTGAGAATTTACCGTTAATTTTTTGATCAATTTGGTGAGTATTTATAGAGATTTTACTCAGTAATTTACAGAGAAATTTACTGTGTAATTTACTAACAATTTACGTAGTAATTTACTGGGAATTTATTGAGAATTTACTTAATAATTTGCTGAGTAATTTATTTAGAATTTACTAGTAATTTACAGAGAGTTTACTGGGAATTCACTAAGTAATTTATTGAGAATTTATTGATTATTTTACTAAGTATTTTCTTAGTAATTTACTAAAAATTTTCTCGGAATTTTTAGAGAATTTATTGAGAATTCACTGAGTAATTTACTGAGAATTTACGTAATAATTTACTGAGAATTGAACGGGAATTTATTGAGAAATTACTTAGTAATTTACTAAAAATTTACAGAGTAATTTACTTAGTATTTTTATCAATAATTTGCTGGGAATTTATTGATAATTTACTGTGTAATTTGTTGAAAATTTTCTAAGTAATTTACTGATAATTTAATGAGTATTTTCTAAGTAATTTATTTAGAATTTACTAGGATTTCACTCAGAATTTATTGTGAATTCACAAACAATTTATTGGTAATTTACTAAAAATTTAATGAGTAACTTACTGAGAATTTACTAAGTATTTTCTTAGTAATTTACTAAGAATTTTTTGAGAATTTTCTGAGAATTCACTGAATAATTTTCTGAGTTTTTACGGAGTAATTTTATGAGAATTTAACGAGAATTTACATTGAATTTACAAAATAATTTGCGTAGAATTTACTGTTAGTTTACTGAGAAATTATGAAGAATTCACTGAGTAATTTTCTGAGTATTTACTGAGTAATTTACAGAGAATTTATTAGGAATTCACTGAGTAATTTACAAAGAATTTACTGAGACTTTACTTGTAATTTACTGAGAATTTTTGTGGAATTTGCTCAGCATTTCACTGCGAATTTCCTTGGTAAGTTACTGGGAATTTACTGAGAATTTGCAGAGTAATTTACTGAGGGTTTTATTGTGTAATTTAATGAGAATTTACTGAATAATTTACTATGGAATTTTTTGAATAATTTACTATGGAATTTTTTGAATAATTTACTGAGAATTTAATAAGTAATTTATTAAGAATTTGATGAGTAATGTACTGAGAATTTTCTGGGAATTCACCAAGTAATTTACTGAGATATGACTGAGTAATTTGTTAAGAATTTACTGAGAATTTTGTTTGTAATTTTCTAAAAATTTACTTGCAATTTAATCAAAATTCACTGAGTAATTTTCTGAGAATTTCCTGAGTAATTGACTAGAAATTTTTTGCGAAATTTACTTAATATTTATTAAGAATTCACTGAGAGTTTACTTGAAATTCATTGAGTGAATTCACTGAGTAATTTTCTGAGAATTGACAAAGCAGTTTACAGAGAATTTACTGAGAATTTACCATTAATTTTCTAATTAATTTAGTGAGAGTTTATAGACAATTTACTGAGTAATTTATAGGGAAATTTACTTTGTAATTTACTAACAATTTATGTAGTAATTTACTGAGTAATAACTAGGAATTTACTGAGTAATTTATTTATAATTTACTAGTAATTTACAAAGAGTTTACTAGGAATTCACTGAGTAATTTATTGATTGTTTTACTATGTATTTTCTTAGTAATTTACTTGGAATTTTTAGAGAATTCACTGAGAATTGACGGAGTAATTTACTGAGAATTTAACGGGAATTTACAGAGTAATTTACTGTTAATTTGTTGAGAAATTACTGAGTAATTTTCTTAAAAGTTACTTAGTAATTTACTCAGTAATTTATTGGGAATTTATTGGTACTTTTCTGTGTAATTTGCTGAAAATTTTCTAAGTAATTTACTAAGAATTTAATGAGTATTTTCTAGGTAATTTACTAAGAATTTACTAGGATTTTACTTAGAATTTATTGTGAATTCACAAAGAATTTATTGGTAATTTACTGAAAATTTAATGAGTAATTTACTGAGAATTTACTAAGTATTTTCTTAGTAATTTACTAAGAATTTTCTGGGAATTTTCTTAGAATTCACTGAATAATTTACTGAGAATTTACGGGGTAATTTTAAGAGAATTTAACGAAAATTTACATTGAATTTAAAAAATAATTTGCATAGAATTTACTGTTAGTTTACTGAGAAATTATTAGGAATTCACTGAGTAATTTTTTGAGTATTTACTGAGTAATTTACTGAGAATTTATTAGGAATTCACTGAGTAATTTACAAAGAATTTACTGAGAATTTACTGAAAATTTACTTGTAATTTACTGAGAATTTTTGTAGAATTTGCTCAGCATTTCACTGCGAATTAGCTTAGTAATTTACTAGGAATTTACTGAGAAATTTACTGAGAATTTGCAGAGTAATTTATTGAGGATTTTATTGTGTAATTTAATGAGAATTTGCTGATTAATTTTACTATGGAATTTTTTGAATAATTTACTGAGAATTTAATGAGTAATTTATTTAGAATTTGATGAGTAATGTACTGAGAATTTTCTAGGAATTCACCAAGTAATTTACTGAGAAATGACTGAGTAATTTGTTGAGAATTTACTGAGTAATTTACTGAGAATTTTGTTTGTAATTTTCTACGAATTTACTAGCAATTTAATCAGAATTCACTGAGTAATTTTCTGAGAATTTACTGAGTAATTGACTGGAAATTTTCTGCAAAATTTACTTAATATTTATTGAGAATTTATTAAGAGTTTACTTGAAATTCACTGAGTGAATTCACTGAGTGAATTCACTGAGTAATTTTCTAAGAACTGACAAAGCAATTTACAGAGAATTTCCTGAGAATATACCATTAATTTTCTGATCAATTTAGTGAGAATTTATTGAGAATTTACTGAGTTATTTTCTGGGAAATTTACTGTGTAATTTACCAACAATTTACTTAGTAATTTACTAAGAATTTATTGAGAATTTACTTAATAATTTACTGAGTAATAACTAGGAATTTACTGAGTAATTTATTTAGAATTTACTAGTATTTATTGAGAGTTTACTGGGAATTCACTGAGTAATTTATTGAGAATTTATTGATTGTTTTACCTAGTATTTTCTTAGTAATTTACTAAAAATTTACTGGGAATTTTTATAGAATTTTCTAGGATTTTACTCAGAATTTATTGTGAATTCACAAACAATTTCTTGGTAATTTACTGAAAATTTAATGAGTAATTTACTGAGAATTTACTAAGCATTTTCTTCGTAATTTACTAAGAATTTTCTGGGAATTTTCTGAGAATTTACTGAATAATTTACTGAGAATTTACTGTCACGACCCCAAACCGCCCCTAGTAGTTTGGTGCCATAATGGCCAGTAATCCGGGATTACCGAAGGCCAACTTACAAAATCCACACACAACAGAGTATAAATATATGGGGCTCACAAGTACGGAAGCGATTTATACAAACAGATTAGTCCATAAGAGCTGTGCATAAGTCAAATGAGATAGCAACCATTTACATATGGGTTATAACTTAATTACAAACAAAGCAAAGTACAAATTACATTTTACATATTAGCAAAGGGCTCCACAAGCCGACATAAACAAATTGTACGAATTACAGGTCTAAGAACACAGTCTGCCAGATTGCCGACATCTTCCTTGCCGACATAACAATCATACAAAACACACGTCTTGATCAAAAGGCTTCTCAAGCCGACGTATGCAACATACAAGCAGTACAAATCGAGAAGCATAATTTTCAAGACTACCGACGTTAATACAGGTTAAGCCGACATGATCAAAAACCCAAAATAAGCTCCAGAACCACATCTAGGCGTCACCGCCTTCTTGTTCATCACCTACATATATATAGAGAGGGTGAGCTTGGATACTCAGTGAATGGTATAAATAATAAAGGGGTTTGCATGAATAATAGCCGAAATCCTTTCAAAACGATATAAGACAAAACTCTATATATAATAAAGAATGGACCTCGTCCATCTAACAAATCTTCAAAGTTTCAAGGGATACTTACTAGCATCACATATTACAAATAATAACATTCTGACAACCATATCCACGCGGTAAACCGTCCGTGGCAAAACAAGACAAAGCAAAAGAGGCATCTCAAACAAGGGTGCTACAAAAGTTTAGAGTCCTCTAGCACAAGGGACCTATGTTACAAAGGCCGTAGCCTTTTGACACGAGAGTGCTGCGAAAGTTTAGAGTCCTCCAGCACAAGGGACTTTCAAACGAGATGTGCTGCGAAAGTTTAGAGTCCCCCAGCACAAGGGACTTTTCGAGAAGGTCATCAAGACAAGATCATACTTGATATACAAAACAGGGACAATTATTCATGGTTAACAAACACTTTCAAAACAAAGCAAAACAAAGTCTTTATCAAAACGTATAACATAGCTTTATTAAAAAATACCACTCACATAGTTCTGCAAACGTCGGGGTCAAGGCAAGTCCAAGTCCTACAAACACATGGCAAAGTCTATTGAATGCACTACTCAAAACAAGTCTAGCATACATGCAAATGACCTCGACATTCTTCAAAACTAAGTCAAATCAAATCAAAACACAGTTTCCTATCTTTGGAAAACAAGCTGGGCAACTACCAGGTCTAGGCCGAGGTCCCACACCTCCTTGCCGAGGTGTGGCCTGGACGGCCACATTCAAAAGCGAAGTCAGGAAAAACTGGGTTTCCCTCTTGACAACATGAAGAACATGAGCATGAAGGGTATGAAGAACATGAACATGAAGAAAATGAATGCAAAGATCAAAACTTGCTATAACGAAAGCTAAGATTTCATGCTATGAATTCAAAAACGTGGACCTGGGTACCCATACACAAGGATCATATCCAAACAAACACAAAAACATGAGCCTTAGTGCAACCTTTTGGATCAAACGAGGCTTTTCTTCAAGAACACATGAAAACCATTTTCTCTTTCTAAAACCAACTTTAAATCGATGTATGGCGTGCGGAACATGTTTGATCGTGCAATGTAGCTAGATGATCAGTAAGAACAACAAGAATAGGTTACGATTCTAACCTCAAAACTCGAATCTAACGGTTCAAGCTCCAGGGTTTCCTAAATTTCCCCATTTTAAAAATATTTAGGTGGCGACTCTGTATCTGGCAAAGCAGTCCATGTTTGGCACTTCTTTCAAAAATCTATTTTCTCAAAAACGATTTGCCGGATTTGGACTCTTTGGTTCAGATTTAGAACCGTGACACAAATTGAGGCCGAGCTGTAGCGAGGTCCCCCGCGGACGTGTTACAGCAGCGGCTGGTTGGTGCTAAACAAAAAGGTGACTGAGTGACAAGACAAAACTATGACAAAGTGTGTTCAACAAGCAAGACGGCATGGGCACTCTGGCGAGTAAGGACCTCGGCTAATATCAAGACATCGGCAAGTAGGTGGCAAGGACATCGGCTTGGAAGGACAACACTTGACTAAGCTGTGCCACACCTTGGCCTAGATGTGCCACACCTCGGTTTAGGTCATACCGTTCCAGGAATAAAATCACTCATGCAAGGATCAAGGATCTAGAACGCCTAGATATTAACATCTCGGCCTGAATGATGCACATCTTGGCCTAGGCGGCGCGCACCTCGGCCTAGATGGTGACATCTCGGCCAATATGCTGGGGTGAAGATGGAGGTCAACCAAAGAGGTTCCAAGATAGTTCTAAGTGACAAAGTTCTCAAAGGTGTCTAGGCTTAAGATGACCTTGGCAACACACTAGACAAGAACAAAGCATGCAAGCAATCATTCAAGCAAAACAAGACAAGATTTGCAAATGCACATATTAAAACAAGATCATCCATAAATGTATGCAAGTATGACTGAGTTAAAATGAGGGTTGTTACATCCTACCCCCCTTAAAGAAGTTTGGTCCCCAAACTTGAGTTACCTTGTTCCAAAAACAATTCTGGATGTCGGACTTTCATTTCCTCTTCCATTTCCCACGTAGCATCCTTGCCGTAATGCTCTTTCCATTCAATCTTCACCATCGGTATTAGATGGAGTTGTTGGCTTTAGTTGCTTATATGTGCATTCATGTCATATTGAGTTGTGCAATCCGACTCCTCGGCCATCATGCATTGAGATGCGTGATTGGTGGCACGAGGATCGAGA
>NW_021024936.1:254510-265139 GCF_004153795.1 Camellia sinensis | reverse complement strand
GTAACAATGACCTCGGCTAGGAAGGGCAACACTTGACTAAGCTGTGCCACACCTTGGTCTAGGTCATACCACTCCAGGACAAGATCAATCAGGTGCAAAGGTAACATCTCGGCCTAGATAATTCACACCTCGGCCTTGGTGATGAACGCCTCGGCCTAGATAATGACATCTCGGCCAATATGTCAGGGCGAAGGTGGAGGTCAAACAAAGTGGTTCCAAGATAATTCTAGACTCAAAATGACCTCGGCTAAACTCACACCAAGCAAGGTACAAAACATGCTAAAGCACTTAAACGAACAAGGACAAGACTCGAAATGCAAGTTTACAAGACAGAATCACATGAATGCATATGAGTATGGTTAGGATAGCGTGAGGGTTATTACATCCTACCCCCCTTAAAGAAGTTTAGTCCCCAAACTTGAGTTACCTTGATTCGAGAATAACTCCGGGTATCGGACTTTCATTTCTTCTTCCATTTCCCACGTAGCATCCCTGCCGTAATGCACTCTCCATTCAATCTTCACCATCGGTGTTGCCTTATTTCTCAATCGCCTCACTTGTCTATCGACAATGCGTATCGGCTCCTCTTCATAGCTTAGGCCTTCATCAACCACAATCCCGAAATGATCAATCACGTGTAGTGGATCCCGTATATACTTCTTCAACATCGAGATATGAAACACATTATGAACTTGACTTAATCTCGGTGGTAAAGCAAGTCTGTAGGCAACCGGGTTAACTTTCTCAAGAATTTCAAACGGTCCAATGTAACGGGGTGCCAATTTACCCTTCTTCCCAAATCTTGAAACTCCTTTCATCGGCAAGGTTCTCAGGAACACATGATCTCCTACTTTGAATTCTAATTCCTTTCTTCTCTGGTCGGTGTAACTCTTTTGTCGGCTCTGAGCGGTTCTGATTCTCTGTTGGATAAGCTTAATCTTTTCGGTTGTCCTTTGAACTAAATCGGGGCCGATCAAAGCTTTGTCGCCTACTTCGGTCCAACATATCGGCGATCTGCACTTTCTCCCATGCAAGGCTTCATACGGCGCCATGCCAATGCTAGCTTGGTAGCTGTTGTTGTAAGCGAACTCTACTAATGGAAAATGCACTTCCCAGCTTCCCTTGAAGTCCAATACACACAATCTAAGCATATCTTCAAGTGTTTGAATTGTTCTCTCTGTTTGGCCATCAGTCTGGGGATGAAAAGCTGTACTAAACCTCAATTCGGTTCCCAAAGCCCTTTGTAAACTCTGCCAAAATCTAGAAACAAATTTTGGATCTCGGTCTGACACGATGGACATCGGCACACCATGAAGTCTAATGATCTCATTCATATACAACACAGCAAGTCAATCAGTGTTGAACAAAGTCCTAACCGGCAAGAAATGCGCTGACTTAGTTAACCTGTCGATTATAACCCAAATCGAATCCATTCCTTTCTGTGTCTTCGGCAAACCAACCACAAAGTCCATGGAGATGTCTTCCCATTTCCACTCAGGAATCGGCAAAGGTTGGAGAAGTCCTGCCGGCCTCTGATGTTCCGCTTTCACTTGTTGACAATACAAACACTAAGACACGAACTCGGCTATTTCTCTTTTCATATTCGGCCACCAAAAGGTTTGTTTTACATCTTGATACATCTTGGTGTTCCCTGGATGAACTGCAAATCTGGATCCATGAGAGTCTTTCAAAATCCTTCTTTTCAATTCTGGGACGTCGGCCACGCACAATCTTCCTTCGAACTTAAGCACTCCATTCTCAAGGGCGTAACCCGACCTCGGCCTGGTGGTAATCTCATCGGCTACCTTCTTCAGGAATCCATCCTCCATTTGCCTTGCCTTTACTTCCCCAATGGTAGTCGGCTCCACTGAAGTCATGGCTAGGCATGCCAAACTTCCCACTGACTTCCTACTCAATGCGTCGGCTACCGAGTTCGCTTTACCTGGGTGATACTGAATCTGCATGTCGTAATCTTTCAATAATTCAAGCCATCTTCTCTGCCTCAAATTTAGTTCCTTTTGAGTGAACAAGTACTTCAAGCTCTTGTGATCTATAAAAACTTGGCAAGAGGCTCCATACAAGTAGTGACGCCAAATCTTCAAGGCAAACACCACGGCGACGCATTCCAGATCATGGGTTGGATAGTTCTTCTCATGAAGTTTCAACTGACGAGATGCATATGCTATGACTCTGCCCCCTTGCATTTAATACACAACCCAAACCCTTATGTGAAACATCACTGAAAATCTGAAATTCCTCATTACCTGACGGGAGTACAAGAACTGGTGCCGTAAACTAACCTCGTCTTCAACTCTTGGAAAGCTGATTCTCTATCATTGGTCCATTCATATGCTGTTCCCTTCTTAGTTAGTTGTGTCAATGGTACTGCTATCCTTGAGAAGTCCTTCACAAACTTTCTATAATAACCTGCCAAGCCTAGAAAACTACGAACCTCGGACACGTTGGTCGGCGTCGGCCAATTCACAATGGCTTCAATCTTACTCGGATCAATTGATATACCCTCTTCATTAATCACATGCCCTAAAAATGAGATGCTGAAAAGCCAAAACTCGCACTTACTCAACTTAGCGTACAGCTTCTTATCTCTCAAGATTTGCAGGGCAAGCCTCAGATGATTCTCGTGCTCAATTGTACTCTTGGAATAGATCAATATGTCGTCAATAAAAACAACTATGAACTCATCCAGATACGGCTTAAAGACTCTGTTCATCAAGTCCATGAACGCTACAGGAGCATTGGTCACTCTGAAAGGCATTACCAAAAATTCGTAGTGGCCATATCTTGTCCGAAAAGCAGTCTTCTCAATGTCCTTGGCTTTAACTTTCAACTGGTGGTAGCCCGACCTAAGGTCAATCTTGGAAAAGACTCGTGCCCCTTGTAATTGATCAAGCAAATCGTCAATCCTAGGCAATGGGTACTTGTTCTTAATGGTTACCTTATTAAGCTCTCTGTAATCAATGCAAAGGCGAAGTGTGCCATCCTTTTTCTTAACAAATAAAACGGGTGCTCCCCATGGTGAAGTGCTCGGCCTAATGAATCCCTTATCCAACAATTCTTGTAACTGTAGTTTCAGTTCTCTAAGTTCAGCTGGGGCCATCCTATAGGGTGTTTTGGAGATAGGTTGCGTTCCCAACATGAGGTCCACAGTAAACTCTATTTCTCTATCGACCAAGTGGCCAGGTAGCTCATTTGGAAAAACGTCGGGAAATTCCTTAACAACTGGTATATCGGCTAACTCAACACTTCCATTCAAATCACTTAGTATACTGCACAAATAATCCTGACACCCTTTTTGGATCAACTTATAGGCTTTCATGGATGAGATTAAGTAGGGTGGGGGTACTACTCCCTTACCCTGGAAAAAGACCTCGGCTTTGTTTGGGGTCTTCAACGTGACGCTCTTAGTAACACAATTAATGGATGCATGATGCGTTACTAACCAATCCATTCCCAATATGACATCGAAGTGAGTCATGCTTACTGGCATCAAATCAGCTAATAATTCTACATCCTCAATCACCACAACACACGCCCTATATATAGATGCAATAATTATAGTTCCCCCAGATGGAGTAGATACAGATAGCACATAATCAAGGGGTTCTAACGGTCTGTTCAACTTCTCGGCAAATTTAACAGATACAAATGAATGTGTAGAGCCCGAATCAATCAAGACGTGTGCAACTTGAGAGCAAATTGAGAGTGTACCTGACACTACCGTTTCAGCATTCTGGGTGTCTCCTGGCACTAGAGCAAAAACCCTGCCCTGTCTTATCTGTGTCCTTCCGACGTTGCTTCCTTGTGCAGAGCCCGAGGTGCTCCCATTTTTCTTACCATCATCAGCTCTTGCCTTTGGACAGTCTTTCACGCGGTGGCCTATCTCGCCACATTCAAAGCAGGCTCCTGTCGCCCAGCGACAAACCCCTAGATGTGGCTTCCCATAACTCGCACACGCCGGCTTAGCATTTCTGTCCCTATCTGAGTTGCTGGAGCTGCCCACATTCGCCTTCTTCTTGGCATTAAACGGCATCCGACGACCTTCATAGTTCTGTCTCTTCCTCTGACTCTCTCCTGAACTTTGATATCGGTTTAAGTTAGCTTCCGCCAAGATGGCCTTGTCTAACACCTCGGCGTAAGTCGGCATATTGAGCATGTTGACCCGATCCTGGATTGGTCCACGTAGTCCACTTTCAAACTTCCTGGCTTTCCTATACTCATCACTGACCATATGAGGCACGTATCTCGCCAATTCGGTGAAGGCACGGTCGTACTCTGTCACTGTTCTACTGCCTTGTGTCAGAGTCTGGAACTCTGTGGTCTTGCGATCTCAAACGCTAAGCGGAAAATGCTTGTTGTAAAATAGTTCTAAAAATCTGGCCCAAGTTAAACCAGGGTTAGCCTCCCGGATCATCATCCACCACCTTCGAGTGTTGTCGTCCAATGTGAATGCTGTTAATGTCACCTTCTGAGTGTTGGTGCTGGGAAAGATCTCGAACAGCTTTTCCATTTCCAAAACCCACGCCTCGGCCTTCATCGGCTCTATGCCCCCTGCGAATCTCAGTGGGTTCATCTTCTTGAACTCTTTAATCAAAGTCATCGTCCCTTCCCCATACAAGGCTGGCTGTGGAGGCACTTGGGGCATTGGAAGAGGTGGAGTTGCATGTCGGCCATCCGTCTGTTCGGCCGGGTAGATGTAGCACTGCATTTCTGTTGCCTCATCTGCCTTAACTCACGGGTTAAACTTCAACTAGTCTTTCTAGCCTGTCCAATCTATCCTCTGATTGATCTCGCCAACTAGTGGTCACCTCTCCTCATGATGCTATGAGTAGGCAAAATGCAGCCTTAAAACAAACTGAACCAAGAATCATGTATGCAAATAACAAATGGTTATGCCGAGATGATGCACACCTTGTCAAGTAACAAGCAATATGATACAATCCTAAGATCATTCTAAGGGACATCCTATGCTCTTTAGGACTCAAAGTGTGTAAATAACGTACTATAAGGAATGCGTGCTCTGATACCAATCTGTCATGACCCCCAAACTGCCCCTACTAGTTTGGTGCCGTGATGGCCAGTAATCCAGGATTACCGAAGGCCAACCTTCGAAGTCCACACACAACCAGAATATATATATATATATATATATATATATTGGCTCACAAGTGCGGAAGCAATAAATTTAAAATACAAGTGGTCCATAAGAGCAGTGCGTAAGTTACATGGAATGGCATACAACTTTGCATAATATTACAACTTGGATTCAAATACAATAAAGTACAAAATACATATTACATCTTGATCAAAAGGCTTCTCCAGCCGACATGTGTAATTACAAGTATTATAAGCCGGAAAGCATAATTTTCAAGACTGCCGACATGAATACAAGTTAGGCCGACATAACAAAAAACAAAACAAGCTCGCGAGTCACACCTAGGCGTCACCGCCTTCCGCTCATCACCTACATATATATATATATATATGAGGGTGAGCTTGGATACTCAGTGAATGGTATAAGAAATAAAGGGGTTTGTATGACTGGTATTCAAGATCTTTATCAAACAATACATAACATAATTAGTGCAAGTCAAGAGGATGAACCAAGTCCATCTTCCAAATCTGTCAAGTTTCAAGGATGCTTACTAACATCATTATAATACAAGTGATGACATCTCGGCAAACAAAACCCACGCGGTAAACCGTCAGTGGCAAACAAGACAAGACAAGGCAAGACAAGGGAGATATCTCAATTCATTGGTGCCGTTGCATTATAGTCCCCTGACACTAAGGACTTGTGCTACTAATGCTTAGAGTCCCCTAGCACGTACGGACTTCCAAACTTTGTGCTACAAATGCTTATAGTCCCTTAGCACGTACGGACTTCCAAGAATGTCATCAAAACAAGGTAATATGTATATTTTCCAACTAGGAATAACCATTCATGCTTACAAATACTTTTCAAAACGAAGCAAAACAAGACTTTTATCAAAGCATTATAATATAGCTTTATTAAAAATACCACGCACTTAGTTCTTCAAACGTCGGGGTCAAGGCAAGTCCAAACCCTACAAACACGTGGCAAAGTTTGTTGAATGCACTTTCAAACAAGTTTCACATGCAAGCAGATGATCTCGGCGTTCCTCAAGACTACGTCCAATCAAAACAAACATAGTTCTTTATCTCGGGAAAACATGCTGGGCAACTGCCAGGTCTAGGCCGAGGTCCCACACCTCCTTGCCGAGGTGTTGCCTCGATGGCCACATTCAAGGAAATGAGGTCGGGAAAAATCTGGGTTTCCCTCTCTAGAAGAACATGAAGAACATGATCATCAGGAAGATGGATGCAAGGATCATAATTTGCTATTACAAATCTGAGATTTCATGCTATGAGTTCAAAAACATGGACCTGGGTACCCATATTCAAGGATCTTGTGAGAACAAACATAAAAACATGAATCTTAATGCAAACTTTCAGATCAAACAAGACTTTTTCTTCAATAACACATGAACACTATTTTCTCTTTTTAAACCAACTTTAAATCGATGCATGACATGCAGGACAGGTTCGATCGTGCAATGTAGCTAGATGATCAATAAGAACGACAAGAGTAAATCAAGAATCTAACCTCAATACGCGAATCTAATGGTTTGATCTCTAGGAATCAAGCTCGAAAGCCCACTCTCTCACTCTAAACTTCTTCTTCTTCTTCTAGAGCTTCTCTCTCCTCACAAACAAAGACATATAGCAAAATGATACATTTTTAGGTCTGCTGGCTGACTTAACCCTCTACAGGGGCACGTGGCAGCGGCTGGTTGGTGCTACACAAAAAGGTGGCTGAGTGACAAGACAAAACTATGACAAAGTATGTTCAACAAGCAAGATGGCATGGGCACTTCGGTAGGCAATGATCTCGGCAGAAAGCAAGGCATCGGCAAGTAAGGAAACAATGACCTCGGCTAGGAAGGACAACACTTGACTAAGCTGTGCCACACCTTGGCCTAGATGTGCCACACCTCGGTCTAGGTCATACCACTCCGGGACAAGATCACTTAGGTACAAAGGTAACATCTCGGCCTAGATGATACACATCTCGGCCTTGGTGATGAACACCTCGGCCTAGATAATGACATCTCGGCCAATATGTCAGGGCGAAGGTGGAGGTCAAACAAAGTGGTTCCAAGATAATTCTAGACTCAAAATGACCTCGGCTAAACTCACACCAAGCAAGGTACAAAACATGCTGAAGCACTTAAACGAACAAGGACAAGACTCGAAATGCAAGTTTACAAGACAGAATCACATGAATGCATATGAGTATGGTTAGGATAGCGTGAGGGTTATTACATCAAGTGTCTGAATCGTCCTCTCTGTTTGCCCATCCGTCTGGGGATGAAAAGTTGTGCTAAACCTCAACTCGGCTCTGAAAGCTCTTTGTAGGCTCTGCCAAAATCTGGAAACCAACTTCGGATCTCGGTCTGACACAATTGACACCGGCACTCTATGAAGTCTAACAATCTCATTCACATACAACAAAGCAAGTTTATCAGTGTTGAAGGTGGTCTTAATAGGCAAGAAGTGTGCTGACTTAGTTAGTCTATCCACAATAACCCAAATCGAATCCATTCCCTTTTGTGTCTTCGGCAAACCAACCACAAAGTCCATGGAGATGTGCTCCCATTTCCACTCAGGAATCGGTAAAGGTTGAAGAAGTCCTGCTGGCCTTTGATGTTCTGCTTTCACTTGTTGACAGTACAGATACTGCAACACGAACTCGGCTATCTCTCCTTTCATGTTCGGCCACCAAAACGTCTGCTTCACATCCTGATACATCTTGGTGTTCCCGGGGTGAACAGCAAACTTGGAACCATAAGCTTCCTGCAGAATTTTTCTTTTTAACTCTGGGATGTCGGCTACACACAACCTTCCTTCAAACTTGAGCACTTGATTCTCTATGGTGTACCCTGATCTCGACTTTGTGATAATCTCATCGGCTACTTTCTTGAAGAATTCATCTTCCATTTGTCTCGTCTTTACTTCCTCAACAATAGTCGGCTCCACTGAGATCGCAGTTAGGCTTGCCAAATTTCCAACCACCTTTCTGCTCAAAGCATCGGCTACGGTGTTAGCTTTCCCTGGGTGATATTGAATCCGCATATCGTAATCTTTCAACAACTCAAGCCATCTTCTCTGCCTCAAATTCAATTCCTTCTGAGTGAACAAGTACTTCAAGCTTTTATGATCTGTAAAAACCTGACAAGAAGCTCCATACAAGTAGTGGCGCCAAATCTTCAAAGCAAATACCACGGCTGCTAATTCTAAATCATGGGTGGGGTAGTTCTTTTCATGTGGCTTCAATTGACGAGAGGCATATGCTATACCTTTTTGCATTAATACACAACCCAGACCTTTATGCGAAGCATCACTGTAAACATGAAACTCCTCATTACCTGATGGCAGTACAAGAATTGGTGCTGCGACTAGCCTCGTCTTCAACTCCTGGAAGGCTGCTTCTCTATCCTTAGTCCATTCGTAAGCCACTTTCCTCTTAGTCAGTTGTGTCAACGGAATTGCAATCCTTGAGAAATCCTTTTCAAATTTTCTGTAATAACCAGCCAATCCCAAAAAGCTACGAACCTCGGACACATTAGTCGGCCTCGGCCAATTTACAACGGCTTCAATTTTGCTAGGATCGACCGAAATACCATCTTCGTCAATCACATGACCCAAAAATGAAATAGTGGTCATCCAAAACTCACACTTGTTAAATTTAGCATACAATTTCCGATCCCTCAAAGTCTGTAAGGTAAGTCTCAAATGATCCTCGTGTTCAGCTTTGCTCTTAGAGTAGATCAATATATCATCGATGAAGACGACCACAAACTCATCCAAATATGGTTTAAAGACTCTGTTCATCAAATCCATAAATGCTGCAGGGGCATTGGTCACTCCAAAAGGCATTACTAAAAACTCGTAGTGGCCATACCTCGTCCGAAAAGCGGTCTTCTCAACATCCTCGGCTTTGACTTTAAGCTGATGGTAGCCCGACCTAAGGTCAATTTTGGAAAAGACTCGCGCTCCTTGGAACTGATCGAACAAATCGTCTATCCTCGGCAACGGGTGCTTATTCTTAATGGTTACCTTATTCAGTTCCCGATAATCAATACAAAGGCGAAGTGTATCATCCTTCTTCTTAACAAATAGGACGGGTGCTCCCTAGGGTGAAGTGCTCGGCCTAATAAAACCCTTATCTAGCAACTCTTGTAGTTGAAGTTTCAATTCCTTAAGCTCGGCGAGGGCCATCCTATAGGGTGTTTTAGAGATGGGCTGGGTTCTCGATATGATGTCAACAGCAAACTCTACCTCTCTATCCACTAAGTGGCCAGGCAAATCATTTGGAAAGACGTCGGGGAATTCGTTAACAACTGGGACGTCGGCTAACTCCACACTTCCATTCAAATTGCTTAATATGCTACACAGATAACCTTGACACCCTTTTTGGATCAACCTATAGGCTTTCATGGATGAAATTAAGTAAGGTGGGGATACCACACCTTTTCCCTGAAACGTGACCTCGGCTATGTTTGGGGGTTTTAACGTGACACTCTTAGAAACACAATTTATGGACGCGTGATTTGCCACTAACCAATCCATCCCCAATATAACATCAAAATGAGTTATGTCCAATGGCATTAAATCAGCTAATAGTTCAGCATTCCCAATCACAACAACACATGCTCGATAGATGGATGCAACATTCATAGATCTCCCAGATGGAGTAGATACAGATAATACATAATCAAGGGGTTCTAGTTTCCTATTAATCTTCTCGGCAAACTTAGCAGAAATGAATGAATATGTAGAACCCGAATCAATCAATACATATGCACTTTGAGAGCAAATTGAAAGTATACCTGACACCACTGTCTTAGCATTTTGAGTGTCCCCTGGTACCAGTGCAAAACTCTGCCTTGTCTCATCGGTCCTTTCCCAGCGTTGCCTTTCTGCACGGAGCCCGATGTATTCTCATCTTTCTTATCTTCACCAGCCTTCGTTTTTGGACAGTTCCTCACAAAATGACCTACTTCGCCACATTCGTAACAAGCTCCAGATGCCTAACGACAGACCCCGAAATGTGGCTTCCCACAACTGGAACATGTCGGCTTAGTACCACTCTCCTGTCTTGGGTTGCTTGACTTACTTGCATTTTGCATGCATTCCATCGCGCTATCTTGCGCATCTCACCTGTACTTGTTAGTGCATTGTATCGCGCTATCTTGCGCACCTCATCTGTATCGCGCTGTTTTGTGCATTCACCTTGCTCGTACTGTTTTGTACACCTTTAGCATCGCACTATTTTGGGCATCTGTTTAGCACTGTTTTGTACATTCACTTTTCATCGCATTGTCTTGTGCACTCCCTGGTCTAGGAGACCTTAAATCCTCTAAAGGTGCAATTCCATTGGTGTTTGTCGTGCCCGAACGACTTCCGGTTGTCTGGTATAGCCACCTGCCTGTGTTCGCGGTGAGTTCCTAGGAGACCAACTGAGACGGTGGAAACTAGAGTTCGAAAGGCTTATGCCTAGAACGCAAAGGTTCGGGATTTCCGAGA
>NW_021024936.1:229319-245534 GCF_004153795.1 Camellia sinensis | reverse complement strand
GCTGCCAATTTGTATTTATATTGATTCCATTATTCCCATGTTCCACCGAAAGTGATGAATAGTAAAAGTTACTGTTCACTTTTACTGTTCACCGTCACTATTCACCCAATCAACTTTTGCTAAAGGCTGTTCAGCTGTGCAATCACCCCACCGAAAGCATCCAACAGCATCTTCTTTACTTCATGGTCTGCCAGCTGCTTTCAGAAGTCACATGCTCACTGTTCTACTTTTTATTTATATATATTGTAATCAATTGTAAGCATTCAGGCATTCATCAATTTTCTTCCCCTTCATTGTTGTAAGAAAACCCAAAGTGTGCTGAGTGCTCTTCCTATTTTTCCCTTTGTACCGAGTTAAGATCCTTGCAGTTGCTACAATTGTAATTGTAAGTTATGTTTTAATTTAAATATTTTAAATTAAATGTTTTAATTATAATATGTGCAGTGCAATATGTTAAATTTTAGTAAATTCCCAGTAAATTCTCATATATATGTTGCTTCCGCACTTGTAAGCCCCATATTTTATACTCTGATTGTGTGTGATTCTTGTAAGTCGGCCTTCGGTAATCTCGGATTACTGGCCATCACGGCACCAAACTACTAGGGGCGGTTTGGGGGCGTGACATGTAGCACAAGTCCTTAGTGCCAGGGGACTATAATGCAATTGCATCCTTGAATTGAGATATCTCCCTTGTCTTGCCTTGTCTTGCCTTGTTTGCCACTGACGGATTACCGCGTGGGTTTGTTTCCCGAGATGTCATCACTTGTATTATAATGATGCTAATAAGCATCCTCTGAAGCTTGACAGATTTGCTAGATGGACTTGGTTCATCCCTTGACTTGCACTAATTATGTTATGTATCGTTTGATAAAGATCTTGAATACCAGTCATGCAAACCCCTTTATTATTTACACCATTCACTGAGTATCCAAGCTCACCCTCTCTATATATATGTAGGTGATGAGCAGGAAGGCGGTGACGCCTAGATGTGATTCGCGAGCTTGTTTTAGGTTTTTGTCATGTCGGCTTGACTTGCATTCACGTCGGTAGTCTTGAAAATTATGTTTCTCGGCTTGTAATACTTGTAATTTGCACATGTCGGCTTGAGAAGCCTTTTGATCAAGATGCAATATGTATTTTTGTACTTTGTTTTATTTGTATTCAAGTTGTAAAGTTATGTAAAGTTGTATGCCATTCCATTTAACTTATGCACTGCTCTTATGGACTAATTAGATTTGTATATATTGCTTCCGCATATGTTAGCCCCATATATAATACTCTGATTGTGTGTGAATTTTGAAAGTTGGCCTTCGGTAATCTCGGATTACTGGCCATCACGGCACCATTCTACTAGGGGCGGAATGGGGTCGTGACAAATTTACTGTGTAATTTTCTAACAATTTACTTAGTAATTTACCGAGAATTTATTGGGAATTTAGTTAATAATTTACTGAGTAATAACTACGAATTTACTGAGTAATTTATTTAGAATTTACTAGTAATTTACTGAGAGTTTACTAGAAATTCACTGAGTAATTTATTGATTGTTTTACTAAGTATTTTCTTAGTAATTTACTAAAAATTTATTTGGAATTTTTAAAGAATTTACTGAGAATTCACTGAGTAATTTACGTAGTAATTCACTGAGAATTTAACGGGAATTTAATGAGTATTTTACTGTTAATTTATTGAGAAATTACTAAGTAATTTACAGAAAAGTTACTGAGTAACTTACAGAAAATTTACAGAGTAATTTACTCAGTATTTTTATCAGTAATTTACTGAAATTTGTTGGTAATTTACTGTGTAATTTGCTAAAAAATTTCTAAGTAATTTACTGAGAATTTAATGAGTATTTTCTAAGAAATTTACTAATAATTTACTAGGATTTTACTCAGAATTTATTGTGAATTCACAAAGAATTTATTGGTAATTTACTGAAAATTTAATGAGTAATTTACGGAGAATTTACTAAGTATTTTCTTCGTAATTTACTAAGAATTTTCTGGGAATTTTCTGAGAATTCATTGAATAATTTACTGAGAATTTACAGAGTAATTTTATGAGAATTTAACGAGAATTTACACTGAATTTACAAAATAATTTGCATAGAATTTACTGTTAGTTTACTGAGAAATTATTAGGAATTCACTGAGTAATTTTCTGAGTATTTATTGAGAATTTACTTGTAATTTACTGAGAATTTTTGTAGAATTTGATTAGCATTTCACTGCGAATTTACTTAGTAATTTACTGGGAATTTACTGAGAAATTTACTGAGAATTTGAAGAGTAATTTATTGAGGATTTTGTTATGTAATTTAATGAGAATTTACTGAGTAATTTACTATGGAATTTTTTGAATAATTTACTGAGAATTTAATGAGTAATTTATTAAGAATTTGATGAGTAATGTACTGAGAATTTTCTGGCAATTCACCAAGTAATTTACTGAGAAATGACTGAGCAATTTGTTGAGAATTTACTGAGTAATTTACTGAGAATTTTGTTTGTAATTTTCTAAGAATTTACTAGCAATTTAATCAGAATTCACTGAGTATTTTTCTGAGAATTTACTGAGTAATTGACTGGAAATTTTCTGCGAAATTTACTTAATATTTATTGAGAATTTACTGAAATGTTACTTGAAATTCACTGAGTGAATTTGCTGAGTAATTTTCTAAGAATTGACAAAGCAATTTACAGAGAATTTACCATTAATTTTCTGAGTAATTTACAAAGAAATTTACTGTGTAATTTACTAACAATTTACTTAGTAATTTACTGAGAATTTCTTGAGAATTTACTTAATAATTTACTGAGTAATAACTAGGAATTTACTGAGTAATTTATTTAGAATTTACTAGTAATTTACTGAGAGTTTACTGGAATTCATTGAGTAATTTATTGAGAATTTATTGATTGTTTTACTAAGTATTTTTTTAGTAATTTACTAAAAATTTACTTGGAATTTTTAGAGAATTTAATGAGAATTCACTGAGTAATTTACTGAGAATTTACGTAGTAATTTATTGAGAATTTAACAGGAATTTACTGAGTAATTTACTGTTAATTTATCGAGAAATTACTGAGTAATTTACTGAAAAATTACAGAGTAATTTCTCAGTATTTTTATCAGTAATTTACTGGGATTTGTTGGTAATTTACTGTGTAATTTGCTGAAAATTTTCTAAGTAATTTACTGAGTATTTTCTAAGTAATTTACTAAGAATTTACTAGGATTTTACTCAGAATTTATTGTGAATTCACAAAGAATTTATTGGTAATTTACTGAGAATTCACTAAGTATTTTCTTAGTAATTTACTAAGAATTTTCTGGGAATTTTTTGTGAATTCACTGAATAATTTACTAAGAATTTACAGAGTAATTTTATGAGAATTTAATGAGAATCTACACTGAATTTACAAAATAATTTGCATAGAATTTACTGTTAGTTTACTGAGAAATTTTTAGGAATTCACTAAGTAATTTTCTGAGAACTTACTGAGAATTTACTGAGAATTTTTGTAGAATTTGATCAGCATTTCACTGCGAATTTACTTAGTAATTTATTGGGAATTTACTGAGAAATTTACTGAGAATTTGCAGAGTAATTTATTGAGGATTTTATTGTGTAATTTAATGAGAATTTACTGAGTAATTTACTATGGAATTTCTAGAGTAATTTACTGAGAATTTAATGAGTAATTTATTAAGAATTTGATGAGGAATGTACTGAGAACTTAATGGGAATTCACCAAGTAATTTACTAAAAAATGACTAAGTAATTTGTTGAGAATTTACGGAGTAATTTACTGATAATTTTGTTTGTAATTTTCTAAGAATTTACTAGCAATTTAATCAGAATTCACTGAGTATTTTTCTGAGAATTTACTGAGTAATTGACTGGAAATTTTCTGCGAAATTTACTTAATATTTATTAAGAATTTACTGAGATTTTACTTGAAATTCACTAAGTGAATTCACTGAGTAATTTTCTGAGCATTGACAGAGCAATTTACAGAGAATTTACCATTAATTTTCTGAGTAATTTACTGAGAAATTTATTGTGTAATTTACTGACAATTTACTTAGTAATTTACTGAGAATTTATTGAGAATTTACTTAATAATTTACTAAGTAATTTATTTAGAATTTACTAGTAATTTATTGAGAGTTTACTGCGAATTCACTGAGTAATTTATTGATTGTTTTACTAAGTATTTTCTTAGTAATTTACTAAAAATTTACTTGGAATTTTTAGAGAATTTACTGCGAATTCACTGAGTAATTTACTGAGAATTTACGTAGTAATTTACTGAGAATTTAATGAGTAATTTACTGTTAATTTATTGAGAAATTACTGAGTAATTTGCTGAAAAGTTACTAAGTAATTTACAGAGTAATTTACTCAGTACTTTTATCATTAATTTACTAGGAATTTATTGGTAATTTACTGTGTAATTCGCACAAAATTTTCTAATTAATTTACGGAGAATTTAATGAATATTTTCTAAGTAATTTACTAAGAATTTACTAGGATTTTACTCAGAATTTATTGTGAATTCACAAATAATTTATTGGTAATTTACTGAGAATTTACTAAGTATTTTCTTAATAATTTACTAAGAATTTTCTGGGAATTTTCTGAGAATTCACTGAATAATTTACTGAGAATTTACAGAGTAAATTTATGAGAATTTACACTGAATTTACAAAATATTTTGCATAGAATTTACTGTTAGTTTACTGAGAAATTATTAGGAATTCACTAAGTAATTTTCTGAGTATTTGCTGAGAATTTACTTGTAATTTACTGAGAATATTTGTAGAATTTGGTCAGCATTTCACTGCGAATTTACTTTGTAATTTACTGAGAATTTACTGAGAAATTTACTGAGAATTTGCATAGTAATTTATTGAGGATTTTATAGTGTAATTTACTGAGTAATTTACTATGAAATTTTTTGAATAATTTACTGTGAATTTAATGAGTAATTTATTAAGAATTTGATGAGTAATGTACTGAGAATTTTCTGGGAATTCACCAAGTCATTTACTGAGTAATTTACTGAGAATTTTGTTTGTAATTTTCTAAGAATTTACTAGCAATTTAATCAGAATTCACTGAGTAATTTTCTACTGAGTTATTTTCTGAGTAATTGACAAGAAATTTTCTATGAAATTTACTGAATATTTATTGAGAATTTACTGAGAGTTTACTTGAAATTCACTGAGTGAATTCACTAAGTAATTTTCTGAGAATTGACAGAGCAATTTTCAGAGAATTTACCATTAATTTTCTGAGTAATTTACAGAGCAATTTACTATGTAATTTACTAACAATTTACTTAGTAATTTACTGAGAATTTATTGAGAATTTACTTAATAATTTACTGAGTAATTTATTTTGAATTTACTAGTAATTTACTGAGTGTTTATGGGGAATTCACTTAGTAATTTATTGATTGTTTTACTGAGTACTTTCTTAGTAATTTACTAAAAATTTACTTGGAATTTTTAGAGAATTTACTAAGAATTCACTGAGTAATTTACAGAGAATTTAACAGGAATTTAATGAGTAATTTACTGTTAATTTATTGAGAAATTACTGAGTAATTTGCAGAAAAGTTACTTAGTAATTTACAAAGTAATTTACTCAGTATTTTTATCATTAATTTACTGGGAATTTATTGGTAATTTACTGTGTAATTCGCTCAAAATTTTCTAAGTAATTTACTGAGAATTTAATGAGTATTTTCTAAGTAATTTACTAAGAATTTACTAGGATTTTATTCAGAATTTATTGTGAATACACAAATAGTTTATTGGTAATTTACTGAGAATTTACTAAGTATTTTCTTAGTAATTTACTAAGAATTTTCTCGAAATTTTCTGAGAATTCACTGAAAAATTTACGGAGAATTTACAGAGTAATTTTATGAGAATTTACACTGAATTTACAAAATAATTTGCATAGAATTTACTATTAGTTTACTGAGAAATTATTAGGAATTTACTTGTAATTTACAGAGAATTTTTGTAGAATTTGCTTAGCATTTCACTGCGAATTTACTTTGTAATTTACTGAGAATTTACTGAGAAATTTACTGAGAATTTGCATAGTAATTTATTGAGGATTTTATTGTATAATTTACTCAGTAATTTACTATGTAATTTTTTGAATAATTTACTGTGAATTTGATGAGTAATTTATTAAGAATTTGATGAGTAATGTACTGAGAATTTTCTAGGAATTCACCAAGTAATTTACTGAGTAATTTACTGAGAATTTTGTTTCTAATTTTCTAAGAATTTACTAGCAATTTAATTAGAATTCACTGAGTAATTTTCTGAGAATTTACTGAGTAATTGACTGGAAATTTTCTGCAAAATTTACTTAATATTTATTGAGAATTTACTGAGATTTTACTTGAAATTCACTGAGTGAATTCACTGAGTAATTTCTGAGAATTGACAGTGCAATTTACATAGAATTTACCATTAATTTTCTGAGCAATTTACAGAGAAATTTACTGTGTAATTTCCTAACAATTTACTTAGTAATTTACTGAGAATTTATTGAGAATTTACTTAATAATTTACTGAGTAATTTATTGATTGTTTTACTGAGTATTTTCTTAGTAATTTACTAAAAATTTACTTGGAATTTTTAGAGAATTTACTGAGAATTCACTGAGTAATTTACTGAGAATTCACTGAGTAATTTACTGAGAAATTACATAGTAATTTACTGAGAATTTAACGGGAATTTAATGAGTAATTTACTGTTAATTTATTGAGAAATTACTGAGTAATTTACTGAAAAGTTATTGAGTAATTTAAAGAGTAATTTACTCAGTATTTTTATCATTAATTTACTGGGAATTTATTGGTAATTTACTATGTAATTCGCTCAAAATTTTCTAAGTAATTTGCTGAGAATTTAATGAGTATTTTCTAAGTAATTTACTAAGAATTTACTAGGATTTTACTCAGAATTTATTTGTTAATTCACAAATAATTTATTGGTAATTTATTGAGAATTTACTAAGTATTTTCTTAGTAATTTACTAAGAATTTTCTAGGAATTTTCTGAGAATTCACTGAATAATTTACTGAGAATTTACAGAGTAATTTTATGAGAATTTATACTGAATTTACAAAATAATTTGCATAGAATTTACTGTTAGTTTATTGACAAATTATTAGGAATTCACTGAGTAATTTTCTGAGTATTTACTGAGAATTTACTTGTAATTTACTGAGAATTTTAGTAGAATTTGCTCAGCATTTCATTGCGAATTTACTTAGTAATTTACTGAGAATTTGCAGAGTAATTTATTGAGGATTTTATTGTGTAATTTACTGAGTAATTTACTATGGAATTTTTTGAATAATTTACTGTGAATTTGATGAGTAATTTATTAAGAATTTGATGAGTATTGTACTGAGAATTTTGTTTCTAATTTTCTAAGAATTTACTAGCAATTTAATCAGAATTCATTGAGTAATTTACTGAGTAATTGACTGGAAATTTTCTGCGAAATTTACTTAATATTTATTGAGAATTTACTGAGATTTTACTTGAAATTCACTGAGTGAATTCACTGAGTAATTTTCTGAGAAATGACAGATCAATTTACAGAGAATTTACCATTAATTTTCTGAGTAATTTACAGAGAAATTTACTGTGTAATTTCCTAACAATTTACTTAGTAATTTACTGAGAATTTACTTGAGAATTTACTGAGTAATTTATTTAGAATTTACTAGTAATTTACTGAGAGTTTACGGGGAATTCACTGAGTAATTTATTGATTGTTTTACTGAGTATTTTCTTAGTAATTTACTAAAAATTTACTTGGAATTGACTGAGAATTCACTGGGTAATTTACTGAGAATTTACGTAGTAATTTACTGAGAATTTAACGGGAATTTAATGAGTAATTTACTGTTGATTTATTGAGAAATTACTGAGTAATTTGCTGAAAAGTTACTGAGTAATTTACAGAGTAATTTTCTCAGTATTTTTATCATTAATTTACTGGGAATTTATTGGTAATTTACTGTGTAATTCGCTCAAGATTTTCTAAGTAATTTACTGAGAATTTAATGAGTATTTTCTAAGTAATTTACTAAGAATTTACTAGGATTTTACTCAGAATTTATTCTGAATTCACAAATAATTTATTGGTAATTTACTGAGAATTTACTAAGTATTTTCTTAGTAATTTAATAAGAATTCACTGAATAATTTACTGAGAATTTACAGTGCAATTTTATGAGAATTTACACTGAATTTACAAAATAATTTGCATAGAATTTACTGTTAGTTTACTGAGAAATTATTAGGAATTCACTGAGTAATTTTCTGAGTATTTACTAAGAATTTTCTTGTAATTTACTGAGAATTTTTGTAGAATTTGCTCAGCATTTCACTGCGAATTTACTTATTAATTTATTGAGAATCTGCAGAGTAATTTATTGAGGATTTTATTGTGTAATTTACCGAGTAATTTACAATGGAATTTTTTGCATAATTTACTGTGAATTTGATGAGTAATTTATTAGGAATTTGATGAGTAATGCACTGAGAATTTTCTGGGAATTCACCAAGTAATTTACTGAGAATTTTGTTTCTAATTTTCTAAGAATTTACTAGCAATTTAATCAGAATTCACTGAGTAATTTTCGGAGAATTTACTGAGCAATTGACTAGAAATTTTCTGCAAAATTTACTTAATATTTATTGAGAATTTACTGAGATTTTACTTGAAATTCACTTAGTGAATTCACTGAGTAATTTTTTGAGAATTGACAGAGCAATTTACAGAGAATTTACCATTAATTTTCTGAGAAATTTACAGAGAAATTTCCTGTGTAATTTACTAACAATTTACTTAGTAATTTACTGAAAATTTATTGAGAATTTACTTAATAATTTACTGAGCAATTTATTTAGAATTTACTAGTAATTTACTGAGAGTTTATGGGGAATTCACTGAGTACTTTATTTATTGATTGTTTTACTGAGTATTTTCTTAGTAATTTACTAAAAATTTACTTGGAATTTTTAGAGAATTTACTGAGAATTCACTGAGTAATTTACTGAGAATTTACGTAGTAATTTACTGAGAATTTAACGAGAATTTAATGAGTAATTTACCGGGAATTTATTGGTAATTTACTGTGTAATTCGCTCAAAATTTTCTAAGTAATTTACTGAGAATTTAATGAGTATTTTCTAAGTAATTTACTAAGAATTTACTAGGATTTTACTCAGAATTTATTTGTTAATTCACAAATAATTTATTGGTAATTTATTGAGAATTTACTAAGTATTTTCTTAGTAATTTAATAAGAATTCACTGAATAATTTACTGAGAATTTATGGAGTAATTTTTTGAGAATTTACACTGAATTTACAAAATAATTTGCAAAGAATTTACTATTAGTTTACTGACAAATTATTAGGAATTCACTGAGTAATTTTCTGAGTATTTACTGAGAATTTACTTGTAATTTACTGAGAATTTCAGTAGAATTTTCTCAGCATTTCACTGCGAATTTACTTAGTAATTTACTGAGAATTTGCAGAGTAATTTATTGAGGATTTTATTGTGTAATTTACTGAGTAATTTACTATGGAATTTTTTGAATAATTTACTGTGAATTTGATGAGTAATTTATTAAGAATTTGATGAGTAATATACTGAGAATTTTCTGGGAGTTCACCAAGTAATTTACTGTGTAATTTACTGAGAATTTTGTTTCTAATTTTCTAAGAATTTACTAGCAATTTAATCAGAATTCATTGAGTAATTTACTGAGTAATTGACTGGAAATTTTTTGCGAAATTTACTTAATATTTATTGAGAATTTACTGAGATTTTACTTGAAATTCACTGAGTGAATTCACTGAGTAATTTTCTGAGAAATGACAGATCAATTTAAAGAGAATTTACCATTAATTTTCTGAGTAATTTACAGAGAAATTTACTGTGTAATTTCCTAACAATTTACTAGGTAATTTACTGAGAATTTATTGAGAATTTACTGAGTAATTTATTTAGAATTTACTAGTAATTTACTGAGAGTTTACGGGGAATTCACTGACTAATTTATTGATTGTTTTGCTGAGTATTTTCTTAGTAATTTACTAAAAATTTACTTGGAATTTACTGAGAATTTACGTAGTAATTTACTGAGAATTTAACGGGAATTTACTGAGTAATTTACTGTTGATTTATTGAGAAATTACTGAGTAATTTGCTGAAAAGTTACTGAGTAATTTACAGAGTAATTTACTCAGTATTTTTATCATTAATTTACTGGGAATTTATTGGTAATTTACTGTGTAATTCGCTCAAAATTTTCTAAGTAATTTACTGAGAATTTAATGAGTATTTTCTAAGTAATTTACTAAGAATTTACTAGGATTTTACGCAGAATTTATTTGTGAATTCACAAATAATTTATTGGTAATTTATTGAGAATTTACTAAGTATTTTCTTAGTAATTTACTAAGAATATTCTGGGAATTTTCTGACAATTTACTGAGAATTTACAGAGTAATTTTATGAGAATTTATACTGAATTTACAAAATAATTTGCATAGAATTTACTGTTAGTTTACTGAGAAATTATTAGGAATTCACTGAGTAATTTTTTGAGTATTTACTGAGAATTTACTTGTAATTTACTGAGAATTTTAGTAGAATTTGCTCAGTATTTCACTGCGAATTTACTTAATAATTTACTGAGAATTTGCAGAGTAATTTATTTAAGATTTTATTGTGTAATTTACTGAGTAATTTACTATGGAATTTTTTGAATAATTTACTGTGAATTTGATGAGTAATTTATTAAGAATTTGATGAGTAATGTGGTGAGAATTTTTTTAAGAATTCACCAAGTAATTTACTGAGTAATTTACAGAGAATTTTGTTTCTAATTTTCTAAGAATTTACTAGCAATTTAATCGGAATTCACTGAGTAATTTTCTGAGAATTTACTGAGTAATTGACTGGAAATTTTTTGCAAAATTTACTTAATATTTATTGAGAATTTATTGAGATTTCACTTGAAATTCACTAAGTGAATTCACTGAGTAATTTTCTGAGAATTGACAGAGTAAGTTACAGAGAATTTACCATTAATTTTCTGAGTAATTTACAGAAAAATTTACTGTGTAGTTTACTAACAATTTACTTAGCAATTTACTGAGAATTTATTGAGAATTTACTTAATAATTTACTGAGCAATTTATTTAGAATTTACTAGTAATTTACTGAGAGTTTCCGGGGAATTCACTGAGTAATTTATTGATTGTTTTACTGAGTATTTTCTTAGTAATTTACTAAAAATTTACTTGGAATTTTTATAGAATTTACTGAGAATTCATTGAGTAATTTACTGAGAATTTACGTAGTAATTTACTGAGAATATAACGGGAATTTAATGAGTAATTCATTGTTACTTTATTGAGAAATTACTGAGTAATTTGCTGAAAAGTTACTGAGTAATTTACAGAGTAATTTACTCAGTATTTTTATCAGTAATTTACTCGGAATTTATTGGTAATTTATTGTGCAATTTGTTGAAAATTTTCTAAGTAATTTACTTAGAATTTAATGAGTATTTTCTAAGTAATTTACTAAGAATTTCCTAGGATTTTACTAAGAATTTATTGTGAATTCACAAATAATTTTTTGGTAATTTACTGAGAATTTACTAAGTATTTTCTTAGTAATTTACTAAGAATTTTTTGGGAATTTTCTGAGAATTCACTGAATAATTTACTGAGAATTTACAGAGTAATTTTATGAGAATTTACACTGAATTTACAAAATAATTTGCATAGAATTTGCTGTTAGTTTACTGAGAAATTATTAGGAATTTACTGAGTAATTTTCTGAGTATTTACTGAGAATTTACTTGTAAGTTACTGAGAATTTTTGTAGAATTTGCTCAGCATTTCACTGCGAATTTACTTAGTAATTTACTGAGAATTTGCATAGTAATTTATTGAGGATTTTATTGTGTAATTTACTGAGTAATTTACTATGGAATTTTTTGAATAATTTACTGTGAATTTGAGCAGTAATTTATTAAGAATTTGATGAGTAATGTACTGAGAATTTTCTGGGAATTCACCAAGTAATTTACTGAGTAATTTTGTTTGTAATTTTCTAAGAATTTATTAGCAATTTAATCAGAATTCACTGATTAATTTTCTTAGAATTTACTGAGTAATTGACTGGAAATTTTCTACGAAATTTACTTAATATTTATTGAGACTTTACTGGGATTTTACTCGAAATTCACTGTGTGAATTCACTGAGTAATTTTCTGAGAATTGACAGAGCAATTTACAGAAAATTTACCATTAATTTTCTGAGTAATTTACAGAGAAATTTACTGTGTAATTTACTAAGAATTTACTTAGTAATTTACTGAGAATTTATTGAGAATTTACTTAATAATTTACTGAGCAATTTATTTAGAATTTACTAGTAATTTACTGAGAGTTTACGGGGAATTCACTGAGTACTTTATTTATTGATCTTTTTACTGAGTATTTTCTTAGTAATTTACTAAAAATTTACTTGGAATTTTTAGAGAATTCACTGAGTAATTTACTGAGAATTTACGTAGTAATTTACTGAGAATTTAACGGGAATTTAATGAGTAATTTACTGTTAATTTATTGAGAAATTATTGAGTAATTTACTGAAAAGTTTCTGAGTAACTTACAGAGTAATTTACTCAGTATTTTTATCATTAATTTACTGGGAATTTACTGGGAATTTTCTGAGAATTCACTGAATAATTTACTGAGAATTTACAGAGTAATTTTATGAGAATTTACACTGAATTTACAAAATAGTTTGCATAGAATTTACTGTTAGTTTACTGAGAAATTATTAGGAATTCACTGAGTAATTTTCTTAGTATTTACTTGTAATTTACTGAGAATTTTTGTAGAATTTGCTCAGCATTTCACTGCGAATTTACTTAGTAATTTACTGAGAATTTGCAGAGTAATTTATTGAGGATTTTATTGTGTAATTTACTGAGTAATTTACTATGGAATTTTTTGAATAATTTACTGTGAATTTGATGATTAATTTATCAAGAATTTGATGAGTAATGTACTGAGAATTTTCTGGGAGTTCTGCAAGTAATTTACTGAGTAATCTACTGAGAATTGTGTTTCTAATTTTCTAAGAATTTACTAGCAATTTAATCAGAATTCACTGAGTAATTTTCTGGGAATTTACTGAGTAATTGACTGGAAATTTTCTGCGAAATTTACTAAATATTTATTGAGAATTTACTGAGATTTTACTTGAAATTCACTGAGCGAATTCACTGAGTAATTTTCTGAGAATTGACAGAGCAATTTACAGAGAATTTACCATTAATTTTCTGAGTAATTTACAGAGAAATTTACTGTGTAATTTACCAACAATTTACATAGTAATTTACTGAGAAATTATTGAGAATTTACTAAATAATTTACTGAGCAATTTATTTAGAATTTACTAGTAATTTACTGAGAGTTTACGCGGAATTCACTGAGTAATTTATTGATTGTTTTACTGAGTATTTTCTTAGTAATTTACTAAAAATTTACTTGAAATTTTTAGAGAATTTACTGAGAATTCACTGAGTAATTTACTGAGAGTTTACGTAGTAATTTACTGAGAATTTAACGGGAATTTAATGTGTAATTTACTGTTAATTTATTGAGAAATTACTGAGTAATTTACTGAAAAGTTACTGAGTAATTTACAGAGTAATTTACTCAGTATTTTTGTCATTAATTTACTGGGAATTTATTGGTAATTTACTGTGTAATTCGCTCAAAATTTTCTATATAATTTACTGAGAATTTAATGAGTATTTTCTAAGTAATTTACTAAGAATTTACTAGGATTTTACTCAGAATTTATTCTGAATTCACAAAGAATTTATTGGTAAATGGTTACTGAAATTTACTAAGTATTTTCTTAGTAATTTACTAAGAATTTTCTGGAATTTTCTGAGAATTCACTGAATAATTTACAGAGTAATTTTATGAGAATTTACACTGAATTTACAAAATAATTTGCATAGAATTACTGTAGTTTTACTGGAAATATGGAATTCACTGAGTAATTTTCTGAGTATTTACTGAGAATTTACTTGTAATTTACTGAGAATTTTTATAGAATTTGCTCAGCATTACACTGCGAATTTACTTAGTAATTTATTGAGAATTTGCAGAGTAATTTATTGAAGATTTTATTGTGTAATTTACCGAATAATTTACAATGGAATTTTTTGAATAATTTACTGTGAATTTGTTGAGTAATTTATTAAGAATCTGATGAGTAATGTGCTGAGAATTTTCTGGGAATTCATCAAGTAATTTACTGAGTAATTTACTGAGAATTTTGTTTCTAATTTTCTAAGAATTTACTAGCAATTTAATCAGAATTCACTGAGTAATTTACTGAGTAATTGACTGGAAATTTTCTGCGAAATTTACTTAATATTTATTGAGACTTTACTGAGATTTTACTTGAAATTCACTGTGTGAATTCACTGAGTAATTTTCTGAGAATTGACAGAGCAATTTACAGAAAATTTACGATTAATTTTCTGAGTAATTTACAGAGAAATTTACTGTGTAATTTACTAAGAATTTACTTAGTAATTTACTGAGAATTTGTTGAGAATTTACTGAATAATTTACTGAGCAACTTATTTAGAATTTACTGGTAATTTACTGAGAGTTTACAGGGAATTCACTGAGTACTTTATTTATTGATTGTTTTACTGAGTATTTTCTTAGTAATTTACTAAAAATTTACTTGGAATTTTTAGAGAATTTACTGAGAATTCACTGAGTAAGTTACTGAGAATTTACGTAGTAATTTACTGAGAATTTAACGGGAATTTAATGAGTAATTTACTGTTAATTTATTGAGAAATTACTGAGTAATTTGCTGAAAAGTTACTTAGCAATTTATAGAGTAATTTACTCAGTATTTTTATCATTAATTTACTGGGAATTTATTGGTAATTTACTGTGTAATTCGCTCAAATTTTTCTAAGTAATTTACTAAGAATTTACTAGGATTTTACTCTGAATTTATTCTGAATTCACAAATAATTTATTGGTAATTTACTGAGAATTTACTAAGTATTTTCTTAGTAATTTACTAAGAATTTTCTGGAAATTTTTTGAGAATTCGCTGAATAATTTACTGAGAATTTACAGAGTAATTTTATGAGAATTTACACTGAATTTACCAAATAATTTGCATAGAATTTACTGTTAGTTTATTGAGAAATTATTAGGAATTCACTGAGTGATTTTCTGAGTATTTACTGAGAATTTACTTAGAATTTTTGTAGAATTTGCTCAGCATTTCACTACGAATTTACTTAGTAATTTACTGAGAATTTGCAGAGTAATTTATTGAGGATTTTATTGTGTAATTTACTGAGTAATTTACTATGAAATTTTTTGAATAATTTACTGTGAATTTGATGAGTAATATATTAAGAATTTGATGAGTAATGTACTGAGAATTTTCTAGGAGTTCACCCAGTAATTTACTGAGTAATTTACTGAGAATTTTGTTTCTAATTTTCTAAGAATTTACTAGCAATTTAATCAAAATTCCCTGAGTAATGTACGGAGTAATTGACTGGAAATTTTCGGCGAAATTTACTTAATATTCATTGAGAATTTACTGAGATTTTACTTGAAATTCACTGAGGGAATTCACTGAGTAATTTTCTGAGAATTGACAGATCAATTTACAAAGAATTTACCACTAATTTTCTGAGTAGTTTACAGAGAAATTTACTGTGTAATTTACTAACAATTTACTTAGTAATTTACTGAGAATTTACTGAGAATTTACTTAATAATTTACTGAGTAATTTATTGGGATTTTTATTGATAAGTCCAATTTAGAAGTGTTTTAACCCAAGAAGTCCATGAAGGAATTTTTTAACCCATTTAGTCCCATGTATGTATAGTTTTATTCCATAAAGTCCATTTTCTTGATTTACACTATTTTCTTGGACACTTATGCCCTTATATTTAATTTTGATACCCTTATAAATATTTTTTCAACGATTAGCAATTTAATGATGTGAACATTCATATTTTAAAATTCACATTGGTAGGAATGTGCATCTCGGTGAAAA